>JAJEKV010000072.1:6347675-6530562 GCA_021234155.1 Isoetes taiwanensis
TTCTAATTCAATTTTTCCCGACCGCCAGAGTTTCCATAGCTACTCATGGATTTCGGTGAACTCAAATCAGCTTTCTCAAGAATGGCTAATTCACTGTACTCATCTCATTCCTATAGCTTGAACATTAATTTCAATAGTAGGTGTCCTAATAGCAATTTTTTCAAAAGTCTCGAAGATGAATGTTTCATGTTAACTACAAATCGAAAAAGGAAAGTAGGATTATGCAAGATCGACTCCATCGATCCGATCAGAACCGCCATGGAATTCGCCGGGATAAGTATGTCCGAAAGTTACGTTGATTAATCACGCGCTATGGATGAAGCTTTTACCTCGGCAGACACCCCCGGTGGGGATACTTCTGGAGAAAGTGTTGGAACATTTGTTGCATGGCCAAGAAACCGCTTTTAAAAAGGTATGTAAATATGTATTACATTGTAGAAATATAGAAGTAGACAAAATTTGTTGTATTCATTGGAAAAAAGTTTACAATTGTATATAATCTCGATAAACCGGATAAACCAAAAAAAATCCCGACTACTTATTTCAAGCCCAGCCTACTAAGTAGCGGCTATCGATAATTCCCATTTCCATAGCTGGTCATAGTGAATTGATCGTAAACCCCCAGAAAACACCGTGCTCTAGCTCCACCTCCCCCCGCCGCTTCCACCTCCACCTCCCCTCCTCCTCCCCGCCTCCATTGGTTGAACCCTCCATGCATCGCAGTAGCGCCTCGGTAGTGGTTCCATTGGTTGAGCCATCTCCATTGCATCAGATACCCTGTGCGGTAGTGGTTCGTGGTTAGCATCCGGGCATAGAGGGCTAACCACTAAGAAACGCAGCCTCATTTTGAATCTCGAAATGACGGATGATGTAGATTCACTCTCATCAATGCATGTACCGCATTCTTGGTGATTAGATAAGAGGGCCAGCCTCGCAGTAATGTAGGGCCCCCAGAGTTCGTGATCTTATCATTGCCTCCGGCTTCGCCATCATCATTATTGATCCAAGTACCTGTGGATTGCAAGATCGGGTGCTCCAAAATGACCGGTGCTCTACGCGTTCAATCGGATCGGAGATTGGTTTTAAACTGAGTCAGTCAGGTGGGATTGCGGCCCAAATGTAATTCCAATGCATCTTCGCCACCAACCGGGTGATTAATGTAACTTGGCATCTATCAATAGGAAGTGAGCTGAGTATATCGTGATATTCACGCCTCATGGCTTATATTTATTTATTTATAAACTTAGAAATCAAGAGACACGCCTCGCCTGTTTTAGCGTAGTGCTGAAAAGTAGGGGATAAAATTGTTTGCACGCCAAATGGTAAACCGCTATATAAAAACTATACGCCGGAGAGGGGTAGGGAGAAACCAGACATGGGATAATAAAAGGCCGCAATTACTTCACACGGCCTTTATCTATTTACTTATCAATCAGCATGTGTTTTTTTCCCTCTCTCTCCGAAAGCAGTGCCGAGCGGTATTCATGTTGAAGGTTGTTGTTAGCATAAAACACGCTTTAGCGTGTTTCAAATATTATCTTTCGTTTTTAAATATTATCTTTCAGATTTTTCTAATGCTTTCTACTACACTTATTCATAATAGAAACTTGCAGATGCAATAGCATGATTAATTCAGAAGAGAAACCAAGAATTTACCCGAACAAAAAGAAGCATGAAGTTTATAAAAACTATTCTGGTTTCATAAACATCATCTCCCCCGCCCTCGAAAATGCAAAAGCTTATCTTCTTGGATTAAACCCCATTGAGATGAAACTTTAAAACTAAATGAAAACTAACCTCTGAGTTCGAGGTCGGAAGGATTCAAGAACGGAAGGACTATGCTTGTGGTTTTTAATTCGAGGCTTTTCGATCTGCAGACCTTAGTCCTCCTGCGCTAAGATGCAGAACTAAAAGGCGGAGTCTTTTAGTAAGTTAGGAATTGCCAAAACCAAACATCTAACATTGTCAATATAAATCAACCGCCACCAATCGAGGGCGATCCAAACACGCCAGGTTTAAACCGGCAAATCGGGATGAAGGAAGGGAAGAAAAAATGTAGGAACTTTGAGAGCGTGAAATGGATTTATATAGGCATAATTAGAAATAAGTTAGCGAATAATTGATTGCTTGAATTAACACGCCATGCACGGCTCTTCCCGCCGCATTACGACATGTATATGGTATATATGGAGAATATTGCATTTCATGCAATAAATTCTCACGACATTTTATTCCATTTATTGCATTCAAAAAAATAGAATTTAAAAAATTTTATATAGGCTAAATTAAAAATGATTTTAAAGGCAAAATTATCAAGTCTAAAAAAATGACATGTAAGGTTGGGGAATTGTTTTAGGTCGATAGAAAATTTCCCTATGGTTACCGCGGATGAATCGTAGAATTCTCATGTAGTTGATTTATAGTGTTCCCCAGGACTTTGTTGAGACAAAATTTGGCAGAGACAAAGTTTAGAGAGACAAAATTTGGTGTAGACAAAATTTTAGAGAAAACAGCTGGAGCCAAAATAATTGAGAATACAAATTTGATTTTTATTCAAAAAATTTATGTACGTAAAACTGTTTGAAGACAAAGTTTATGAAGAAAACTATTTGATTTCATTAAAAATGGGCTTGTATGTACAGATGTCCAAGGTTTGGAAGCAAATGCCCAAGGCTTTCACACAATTTTACAAAAAAATGCCCTGAGGCGCGTCCAAATTTCAAGAAAGGAAACAAAAAATGGGCCGCCTGGATCGATCACTCTTCTTCCACCGAATAAATAAAGAAGAAAGAAAGGTGTTAGAAAAAAAAGAAAGGTGCAAAACAAAAAGAAATCACATGCAAAACCCGGGTTCATCTCTCAACCACCCAAAACTGGCCAATTGTCACCTTCTTCCTCCGGAATCCTCCTCCTCCCTCCTCCTCCTCCTCCTCCCTCCTCTTCCGAGATTTCATTCTTCGCTGTGGTCGGGCCAACCCTGAAGTAGAGCCGGTCAGTGGTGCTCTTGAGAGGACATCCTCCTTCTTTTCTAACTTCTAATCCTCCTCTCCTCCTTCTCATCGAGGAGGAATCGTGAGGAGCTCAACTTCCTCCTTCCATGTCCATGTTCTCTTCCTCCTCTTCATCGAGAGGAACCAGGAGAATTGGGCAAGAAAAATCTAGGGGGTTAGAGGGTTTTTCTAACCCGACGCCTTTGACGAGACCTCGGGTTCTTTTCATGAAGTTCGAGCGCTGAGGCTGAACGCCTATGGCGGCAGAAAAAAAATTTGGACGTAATGGAGGTCTTGAGAGAGCGGAACCCGGATTTTATATAGGGTTAATTAGAAATTAGCTGGAATAATTTATTGCCTCAAATAACAGCGCGAAAATTCCCGCCAAATATAATATCATCTAGGGTATATTATTATGGATAATAAATCTCAATGTCCATCAATATATGTTCAGAATCATATATCCAAATTTTCGATAATTAAAATTAGATATATTTATATAAATGTTATTTCCTTGTTGTTGCCACGAAAATTTTGTTTTTTAAATGATTTCGCTATCATTGTTATTATTCACTACAACCCCAACATTTGGTCCACGGCCGAAAAACAAATAAAGAAAACAAAAAATACGGAGTTTTTTTTTTGAAGATTTGAAAACCCCACATGGAAGTTATATGGAGGTGTGGTTTTTCAAGAATATGTCAGAAGTTTTTCTTAGGAGTCGTAGCTTTTTTTAAGAATGTGTGGTTTCTAAGAAGGTGTAGTTTCTTTTTTAGGATGTGTTGTTTTCTCAAAAGATGGTTTTTGAAGGATGTTGTTTTTAAAGTGTTTTTTTTAAGGTAGTTTTTTTTTGAAGTGGTTTTTTATAGTTTTCTAAACCATGTATGACCGTTGTCCACAGCGCCATTACTCCAATGTATCTGCATAAAAGAGATGTATGCATGCTTGGACTCCTAAGGTGTCCCACCTAAAATTGTTTTGTATCTCTGAAACCATGGCTCCTGATATGTAATAAGCACGGCAAAGATTTCGGCAGATAAATAGTACACAAGTTTCAACCCGATTCTGAACATGTAATTTCTTTACTTCTTCCTGCTCTGCTTTTGCTAAGTTTCTTAAATAAATGAACGGGCAACAGGGAAGGCCGAAAACAGAGCGTATACATGAAAATAAATTTGGGTTTCCGGTTAAACAAATTTAGCTTCCGGTTCTGACCTGATAGAGAAGCTTACCTGATAAGACCTGAAGAAATAGGGTTTGGAAATACAGCTGAAATCTGGCGTTGATGGCCTGCAGTCTGGCGCTGATGATCTTAAACACATGAAAGTATGATAAGCCGATCTTTGAAACAAAGTCTGGCGATTGCCGATTTTGGGACAAAGGGGAAGACTCTAAACAAAGAAAATATGCCTTCCTATGCGCCAAGATAACACATCACGAAAGATTTGCCCATGTGCCATGGGCACTACCTACTGTGTCCTTTTCCTACCTACCCATTCTTTTTCCACTACCTACTGGTTTTTTCGAATCTTACTAGGTTCTTTTCCTACTAGGCCCTAATTTTTTTCTGACAACTACTACTAGTTTTAGTTCCTGACCTCAGACATGTGCATATATGGACCTCTAAACCAAGGATATTTTATTTTAAATGGATATCTTTTTATTTATCTTTTTACCTCTTCTGCATAATAAGAAAAGCTATGCCATGCCAGATAGCTTGACAATTTGTTTTTTTCTAAATGGTATTAATGTGCACATAGCATGCCAGAACATTTTAGGATGGGTATACATGCACAATGTCTTGGTGTGTCTTGTTTGTCGCTTGTCTTGTTTGTCGCACATTTTAGCCTTTAGTTTTGGTCAAGATTCTAGTGGTTCTTCAATTTCTCCATTTTCCAGGTACATCCCAAATTCACCTAAATGTGATTCTAATTTTACACCTAATTTGGAGGTGTAAAATTAACAAAGCAAAAATTTCCAGTAACTTTGGACCCTAAATGGGTCAATGCAATTGTAAATTGAGGGCCATTTTTGTAATTGACCCCTAAAAGTGGCAAAATTTAAGGTTTTTAGGAATTTTGAAAGATTCTTTTTGTGGTGCAAATGCAGGTCATTAGTGCGTTTGCTAGGTCACCTTGTTATATGACTGACCAACTATCATGTAGATCATGTTATTGGATGTGGAGGACTTTATCTGCATTGGAACCCAATAACTATTTATGTATTATACATGACAAGATGGACCAAAGAAAAGACTTGTCTTCCACAATTCAAGTACATACCAAAGTCATGTGGAAGATCATGCCCTTTACAGTCTCAATGATCGGGCAATCTTGCATGGGCGTAATCAAACCTACTATGGCCATTTTAGTTTGGAGTTGTGGAGTGATGGTCCAGATTTTCATATTGGGAGTATCATGAGGTGTTTGAGAACTATGAAAATGGATACAATGGTCACCTCCTGTGACTCTTACATGCCAGCCAGCACTACATAGAGCATTGTTAGATGGAAACCCTAACAATATTGAAAAGTTAGCAAGGCAAGGTTTAGGAAGCATGGGTCTAATGAACATGTTGGAGCTTCAACTTCACGTGTTAAACCCTCAAGATCTACCTAAAAGGTTTCTCTTTGCTACTTGATAATTGGCCGGCCAAAATAAGAACAGTGGATGTTTTCTTTCCTATCCTACTTAACAGCCGTGGGGATATTTGAAAGAGTTAATTTAGGGTTTCTATGCCCGGCATACCCATGAGGATGTGGATGCATTATTTGGCAAATATAGTTGTATACCGGCTACAAAACAAAGGACCAACTTTCCTAGGCTAATGGAAATCTTGCATGAATGCACTACTCCAAACCCTATAGCTTCTCTCATAGAAGAAGTGCCCGATTGGAAGAGCTTTGTGGATGGTTATACATTGGATCTGAAGGTCATTCCGTGCCTCCGCAGTTCACTTTTTGGGTGAGAGATGTGGGATTCCAATCTTCCAATGGAAGATGAGACCTTCGTGAGGATGAGTGGAGAGGAGGGGAGGAAATATGGCGAGATGAGAATGGCAAGTCTATGATACCTCTAGGTCAACCAAAAGCTTTAAAACCTACTAAAGAAGTGAAGCAATTGGGATTGACTAAGGAAGGAATCCAAGCCTATATAAAGCATTATAAACCAATCCGTGATGACACCAACCGTGCCTTGGTGGCTTACCGGAAGAAGGTGATTAACCCGGTTGGGGGAGGATAGACACATCCCTGATGAATTGAAAGAAGGGTGGTTGCCTAAAACTAGTGGGAAGACCTTAGCAGGTGCCGAGGGATTTTGATGACACTGTAAGTAGCATTTGCAGCAATATGCCTCCTCCTTCCCGACAAACACTATGTTGGTCCTTAGAACAATAGGCCAAAGTTTCTAGGCATGGATGCTTATGAACCTTTCATCGACTTGGAATGCCACCAATTTGTGGTAGTAAAGCCAGCAGATTTAGATACATATCCAAAGGTGGTTGGGGTTCACTATCTCCTGATATTTGCAAAGAAGAAAGTAATATTAACTTCAACCATAAAAATGGTGGAATGGTGGTGTCCAAAGGCATCGGGCTTGACCAATGTATCTGATAAAGAAAGGTACTCAGATTGTTGGACAAAGAGATGGAGGAGAAATTCGAAAGTGATCCTCGATCTTTGGCTAGACTATGAAAGTGTTTTGTACTCATGGACTCCAAACACTATTCCAGCTAGAAATGCAGAATTACAATACCTCGTGATGTCGTGAAGAAGGCTATGATATTTGGGGGGTGCTTGAAGAAAGTTGAATAACTATGTAAATTTTGTTATCACGCTTTTATGATATGGTGCTATATTGTGAAATATTTACTATTTTGTAAATAACATGATATTACGCTTTCATAATTTTGAGGTGAAATGTGTGAATTTGAATATGCTACTAAAAACATGCAATATGAAATTTGTCCCAAAAATTAAGACATAAACCCAATTTAATTGAATGATGGTTATAACCGGTTTTCCTTTTCTTCCATCTCACATTTTAATCTTCCATTCATGGTTTTTTTGTGAGATGACGCTTTCAAATTTAGAGAATCCAACATGTCGTTGAAATGGATATTTTGCATTTGAGGGTAATAGTTAGTTTGTGGATTATGCTTCAAGTAGAGGAAACATTTGTATTTGGTCTCTTTGTATTCTAAAAGAACTAATCTGTTATATTCCATCGCATAACGTAATTTATTTTGGCCTTCATCTTCGCGGTAATGCCGCAACAGTTTAAGATGGGACCATTCGCATCATGAAGCTCAAAATCAAGGTCCATAGCATTTGTTTGGCACGCTTTCAAGGTATCTGCTTAGTGCAAGCTTTCAACCTTTGGGTTTCTCCAAATCCATCTTCAAAGTGTTTGGCTTTAGAGAGAAATTTTATATTATAATATTATCAATGTCTTCCAAATTTGGATTCATAATTTGGCATGTGTCGCTCTTTATATTGATGTGTCGCTTTTGTTAATGAATCAGTTCATGCACATGTCCTTATATTCTTTATCTATCCAAAACTATGTTATTGGTGCACAATCTCGCAGTGACACAAGAAAGGGTTTGTTATTTCATTATTCTCAAATTTTGCTACTATTATATCCTTTAAATGGCATTCCTCACTTTTAAACATCTTCAATTCTAAATGGAATTCTCGCTCTAGAACTTAATAGATCTTCATATAACGTTAGACTATAGCAAGAGTGATGTCCCTCCATGGAGTTTTATTCCTCCTCTTGATCAAACAGATCTCGCAGAGTAGTTAACATAGAATGAGTGCAACAGCTTAACATAGAATCGCTGGAACAATTTGTGCATCATAGAAATGCCCGGAGCAAAATGAAATCGGGGCTTGTAGTGCACCACCGTTAATGCTATAGTAGTAGGTACATGTCTAAATAATCTAAGCTAATTGGATTGCCTTCATGTTGTGCGTGTGTCCGATGCTTTTGCATATATGTTTTATGGCCTCCACTATTGTTAATCCAGATAAGTCTATTTCGCTTAAGCCATAGGTTATTCTTGAAGAATCTGCAAAATTTTGTCAGATAATCTTCTAGAGTTGAGGTAGTTTAGAGTTGTTGAATATGTTTTGATTGTGAATGCAGATCTATTCATATTTGCAACCGCTCTATGGTTTGGAATTGCTATCCTTGGCTGTCTCTCCATGCAAAAGAGATGCTCAACACCGCGGAAGGTGCAACCTCGTGGTACTCTTTTTATCTTAAAAAGAGATCTATGTCATTGTGGAGACTACACAATTTTCGCTTGATAGGCATAAAATGGTGCTTTTTGCGTAATTACAATGGGAGTTTTAGGGCCAACATATGTTATTGGACCGTAATTTTCATTCCTTGGTTTTTCTTACATGGCTGCTATCCCATGTGCGCATGATGACCAAGGGATTAGACTCCACCTCTTGCCCGAGTTTAGTATCAAGATATTTGCTTGAAGCTATGAAGATCCAACATCAAGATTTCATGCCGCTATGGTGTGCAATCACTCATTTTGTTGCTTTAATGATCATCTCTAATGCATTTAATTGTTTTATTGTGTCAGAATCCATCATTGTGCTGATGTGTGGTGCACAATGTGATGTTTGGTTGTAGAGATGGTCATCACATTCAATCAAGGTGCATCTTTTCTTTAATCGCCATTGTAATAAATGTGCCTTCAATAAGCTTCAAAGAGAAAGGTTATACACATTGTCAATGAAATATTTTTGCATCTAACTTCTGTGATATACATTGTAGGCCATTGTGGTAGCTAATCGTTTATACATGTATCCTACCCATCCCAAGATGTACATACATAAGCATGGGTATGATGATCAGCAATTCTATAACCCTGCATTTCCAACCGAAGTTGAACACAAGTGACGGATCTGCTAACAAATTGAGCCAAAGAATAAGCTTTTCACAAATTTTTGCGTAAGAGCCTCTTCTACATTCTAGAATGGGACTCGCAAGAAACCAACAAACCGCCTCGATAGATAGGCTTCTCATTCATCTCAAAGAGATTTTCTACAATGAGGGATAGTGGGTAGCCGCACACATGTAACTACCCACCTAAAAAATAAAGGGAAAATCCAATTAGATCATTTGGACCCCAAAAAAAATACAATGCTAATAGATGAGTGGTTGATGTACCGCCGAAGCTTATCACCGGGATTAAAAACCTCACCTTTTCGGTTTTCGAGGAAAACCCTAGTGATAAGCCTTCTCGCAAGGGCTTAGACAAACGTGAAGGCATAGAATCGCCCCAAAAACCCCCGCGATGGAGAAGTCGAAAATGATGCCGCCGCCAACCTGTACCGCACATCACCAACACAACAAACAGAAAACATACCGTAGAATAGCATCACCCAAATGGGTGGAAAGCATCACCCAGGTGGGTGGAAAAATATGATAAACGGAACTTGTACAAAATATAATAAACAAAGAAGGGGGGAGGGTGGGTTCAAGAGAATAAGGTAACGCCTGAGAGAAGAGGAAGCTACCGATGAGTCGCGGATGGATAAACGCCACCAAATAGTCAATTTTTAACCAAAACCGGCATACCGCGATGCATGCATGACATGCATGCTCGCCCCATTCTAGAATGGCGATCCGATGTTCTGGATCGATGCGATTCTAGAATGGGACTCGCAAGAAACCAACAAACCTACCGACCATCGAGAACTTCCTTACAAACCAGGATCGAGGACTTAAGGTCAGTTGTGGACGAGGCCAAAGGCCGTAAAGGATAGCAAGAAAGATACGCCAATTGTTAAACCCAGCAGAAGAAGCCCCTCCCCGCCGGAAACAATTCAAGAGAATAAGGTATCACGAGAGAAGAGGAAGCGCCGATGAGTCGTGGATGCGTAAACGCCACCGAAATAGCGTCAATTTCAACCGTAACGGGCATGCGCCGTCGCGATGCATGCATGACATGCATGCTCGTCCCATTCTAGAATGGCGATCCGATGTCTCGGATCGATGCGATTAATACTTTGAGTGTACCAATCCATCCCATATTGGCGTAGGATATTGCCTGCACGGATGCCAATTTTTGTATGTTCGCATGAAAAAAAAGAGGTATGGAACTGGAATTTGGGTTCACTAGATATCTAACTCTTTACATTATATGCAAATATTCATAAACATGCATTTTCTTTTGTTCTTAGCCTAGCAATGAGTGTCAGGATGAGGCTCTGGCACTATGCCATCATCATCAGGTTTTCTTTTAAGCATTTGTGATATGGGTCTGAATCCTTGCCAATCATAGATTGAAGAAATGGTTGAAGCATGTCTTATTTAGGGGCAAAGGGCTTCTGTAGTAGCAGATCACAACTATTGTCTAATTCCATGACGATGAGTCATCCAACCATTGTCTTTAGAAAATCAGCTTCATGCAAAGACGTATCCTTTGATGATGCAAAAAATGCATTTGTATGAACTAGCTTTCACATTGCATTGTTGTTCCTAATTTCAATACTCCGCACCCCTCGCTAGCAACACATCAATTCTAGAATGGAAAGGAGCAAGCCCTTATCGAATCATTGGGCTTCATGCAAAGCATGATAGTTATTCTTCTATATTTGCTAGGCGAAATTTTCTTTTCTTCTTTTCTAGCAATGGGTAAGAGCTTTCTTCTTTTCAACTCCTTGGTGAAATGGATATGGTATCTCAGAGTAAGTTTTAATAAATATATGTATTTACTCTCTATATACTTATCATACTTTTACTTTGTCGCGGCATATGTACTATATCACAAGATGATGGAGCACAAGATCATATATAGTGCTCTTTACCTGTATTGGTCACAGATCTGCATATCCGACATCCTTATCTTATCACGAATTAAGGCTAGATTTGGTATGTTCTTTGTTGTGGCATGCCTATTCCATTTTTACATGTACAAGCAAGAAGCGTTGTTTGGTTTAGGAAAATGCCATCCGATTGTTCATAACATGATGCTTCCCTCAGGCAACATGGCATTTTCCAAAATTGAGAAGATTATAGATACTTAATAGAATTTTACATGCTATAATAACATTTCCATCTAAGGAAGGAACCATGATAAGATCTATAGAAATGCTCCATGACACTGTGACATTGATAGAATTCAACCTTGGGAATATCCAGTTCAAACCAACTACGAGGGAGATAAACAAGGTTTAAAGCATTTGACTTCAATTGTCATGGTTATTGCTGTTTTTGTAACTTCGAGGTTCTGTGCTATTAGCATAAAATTCTCAAAGGACTAGAGGTAAATAAACGAGACATTTTCTCTACTATGTTTTTCTTCATTATGCTGTTAAATTGCTGAACAGAGATGGATATAGCCAGCGATGAGCACAAATGCCTCTCTGCTCAGGCTCTTCTACACAATATTTTTGATACAAGCCTTTTGATCATGGTGGAAATGGAAGATTTGTAACTACTTGATAAATACATCTTTAGATGGATCCAAGAAAATGGCAAGCTTGAAGGCATTGAGTGTATAATTTTGCGTTGAGCAGATGCATGTTCTATGTGGGTCGTGTTTTCAATCCAGTTCCCATCTTTCATGTAGTTAACGTACATCTGATGCTACTAACTTCTACATTTCTATTATAATCATAGATTCAAGAAGCTTCAATGGAACTAGGACTTCAATGGTTGTTATTCATGGCTGCACTTCTTCTCATGCATGTAAAAGTAGTCACCATCAGCCAAGGATCTCCCATGGACATCCGCTTTCTAAGAGGTTTTGTACCTACATTCTCACAACGTGGGTAGACATGTTTGTTGGAATTTTCTTAACTCATTTTGCAGGCATTGGACAATCTTTTTTATTGATAACAGCTTTATCATTGAAGAATCATTTGCAATGTCTTAGTCAATTACGGCAAATAGTAGTACAATACTATTCTCTCCAAGAGTCATGCCCTCAAGTAATGGATGAATTCAAGCTCCACCGGGTGTAATTAAGGGAGGTGATTGTGTTCTTTGTTTACTCATTGAATCTCTCTTATATTATTTAACCATTATTTCTTTAGAAAATCAAGCTTCCAATTGCTTTTGTTCTTAACTTTTGCATTGTTCCATGCCCACCTCGTTATATGCATTTAGCTAAGTAATATTTATGACACCTTTTATACTTATGACTATTATTTTTCGAAGTTGTTTTCTCATTTTCACTATTGCACCTTTAGTAAGCCCCCCCGGCAAGCCGACATATAAATGGTTCTATATTTATAGTAAGCAGCCTCACATTTCGTGGAACATATGTCAATTGTGGTTATGCCAAGTGTGCTTCCTTATTTACCATAATACCACCCACCAATAGCCGTCATATGCCATAGGGCCCGAGAGCCAAGTCGTGGAAAAAGCTAATTGTATTTGCATTTCCTTAGAAGTGGACCTACTTCATTTATTGAACTATTGGTAGTAGCCGAGATTTGTCATACTTTGTAGTGACATTGTAGTGACAGATGAAATGAAATCCATCTTCGCCTACTCGATTTGTTTCAGAGGTCAATTTGCATGTCTAAATCGGATGCACCAATATGGAAAGGCTTAATGTATGGTTTAACATTATGTTGTAGATTCATTTCGTGGATTGAGTTATATATGCTCTCCAGCTTGCAAAGCTCTTTGAAGTTGTCTTTGATATATCAGACTATACTTGGAGCTTGTGTGCATTTTCTCGCCAATTTGGCAACATGTAGATAGAACTAAGTGGCTCTTCATTTTAGGTTGTCTACGCTTTTAAACCATTTAATATAAGGTAAAATAGAAAGGCTATGCCGGAGCTGGGATTGATTCGTTTCTTAGAGTAGTGGATCAAGAGAGATTGAAGGTAGGTCCAGGTTTTGAAAAAGGTGATGGGCCCGGCCACTTATTCCAATTGTTGAAAATGTACATCTTCATATCCAGGCTTCATAATTTGTTTTCTGTTTTAGTTGGTCAACATTGAAACACTTGCATACGCAATTGCAAGTTTTGAAGATAGTGCTTGATCTGTGGAAATGGATTCTAGGAAACATGTAGATGGTTTGAAGCATCTTGCAAATTTAATGATCATGTAGATGGTTTGATCTATTCTATTCTATTCATAAGTACCCATGAAGTCGTCCAACAATTTAAGGTTGTATTTGGGCAAAAGTATGCTGGTGGGTATCAAAAGCATGCGTCCGGACGCATGCTGACAGCACTCATATAGCACCCCATATGGCAGCTTGTTTAGGGTGTTATTGGTACTAGCACATGGTAATTAGGTAATCAATAGAAATATGTAACAGCTCCAATGAATGACAAGTGGAATACTATGATAGAATAGTACATCCAGGGTGCTGATCTAAGTGCTGGGGCCGCGTTTTTTTGATACCCACCAGCATACTTTTGCCCATTTACCTTTGCAAAGTGAAAAGAGGAGATCTTCTTTGCTGGCTAGCCTAAAACCAATTTTTCTAAGGCTCTTTGCTTCATCTAATCTCAAACAGATTCTAACATTTTAAAATGTGTTGTTGGCACTTTAAAAATTCAAAGCTAAGAATGTTATAGGCATGGCACTCCTGACATGACATCAATACATTGTCTAGGTTTGTCTAATGTCGCCTTTACAATAATCCTAAGCTACATGAGATTTCAAAAGTGGGATGTCATTGTACAAAATCATGTTGTGTTCATGAACAATAAAAAATAAGCTCCTTAACCAATCGGATGTCATGTCCTATTGAGCTATTACAAGTCTCAGATTTTGTTCTTTTTAATTTTTAAACGTGGTTGTTACAAGGATCCGCCAACAAGAAAAGATCAAAATTGAAACCAGACACATGGAGGCCCCAAAACAAAAGGCAATAAGAGTTTAGATAATGACATTGTATATCATGAGTAGTTGTATATCATGGAAGTAATTCAAATTTTCATACCTTGAAAGACGTAAAACATCGCTACTATAGTCACTCTCTCCTTCATATATTGTTATAGAATCTAGATTCCTTTGAGTTATGGTCAAAGCGCTAACCATGGTCGGCCTCCTTCATATATTGTTATGGAATCTAGATTTCTTGGAGTTATGGTCGAAGCGTTATAATATAAACTGTAAGATGAATCAACATATAATCAGGATGGATGAAAGTATACGCAGTTGTATTTGAAGAGTCACATCCATAATATGTGTAAAGGTTAAACAACACATCGCAATAGGATGGTCTCAGACTATGAAACATGGCGGCATTTGGGAATAGGAAGTTGAATGGCTCTCAATTTGCAATGGCCTATCCAGTACCAATGTAGTACTGGCATGTTCTCAAAAACTTGATGGGGTGGTAGTACACAAGATTCTTTGCCATGTTCTCGAAAGCGGGTGGATAGTACACAACATCTTTTAACTTAAACTTCTTTGACTTTTATTTGAAATAAAGTTGGGTAAAATAAAAACAAAGTTTCCAATGGAGATTTTCATCTATTATACTTTCAATTTGTATCATAATTAACTTTTTAGAACATTTTATACATCCGTGCTTTGGCATGGAGAGGTGTTAATAGCTCAAGGTAGAGATTAAATAGCTTAATTAAATAGAGGCATAAAATATCAATCCCCATTAGGACTTGCAGACAGAAAGTGTCCCACCATTCCATCCCTTGACAATTTAAAAGAAGCATAGAAGATCCCTTCAATGAAGGAATTCGATAATGCAACAAGTAGCCAATGGTTAATTATGCGACTTAAAACACAAGAAATGTAATCACAAATTCCTTTATATTGTTAATTGGCTTAAAACCCTAGGGCCATGTAGTGCTTTTTCACGCAAGAACACGCTTTTTGCATAACTTTTGATCCGTGACTCCGCTGTGTGAGCTTATTGGCGCTGGTGTTTTTTCCAGGATCGTCCGATGGTGTATGGTATGCCCATCTTTGGTTATGTTTTCCGTGGTCAAACAATCATGTTCCGCCGGCTTTGGTAGGGTTTGCAGTGATTGATATTGTGTTTCAGATCTTTTAGATTAAGGCTTCGCTTTGATTTAAATTTGGTATATAGCCGCTTTGATTTCATTTGAGAGCTTCACCATGACAGAAAAGGGCCAGTAATAAGGGAGAGATTTGGTGTAAGGATGGCTAGGGAAAAGAAAAAGCCTCCCACTCAGGGAATCATTGTTTGTACAGAGGTCCCTCGCCCCACAAGTGCTCGGTCTAGCATACAGCTCCATGGTGGGCAAGCTAATTCCAAGTAATAATGGATTTGCCATCTTCTCTTTTTGGTCCCCAGCGGCCTCTTCATATCGGCACAAGCAGTGCGGTACATTTACCTTCCAAGATCTGGGAGGATCTCCAAAGTGCTCTTAGACCCGTAAGTCAAGTGTTTGCTTTACTACACTTCGTGACCTGTGTACAACTCATTCATTCTCGAGGGAGGCATGACAGCCACATCTATGATCGTGGTTCATTGAGAGATGGACACACTTATTACAGCTTAATACATGCCTTCGTTCCTGACCCTAAAGCCCAAAGTGTGTGGGCACAAGTGATGCCTCAAGATTTACACTAGATACGTAATTGCCCACGTAAGAAACATTGTGTTGAAGCGAAGTGCATATTGGAAAGGGAACATGTTGAGGTGGGCGCATATACATCTCCACAATCCCAAGGGGACCTGTGAGTCGCAGGGCCGCTAGCTTAGCGCATGTGATCGTGCTACCTCAATATCTTCGCTACTAGGAGCCCGAACTTCATGTGATTATAGGGTTGCAGAGGCGTAAGATGATGCCCTTTCCTCGACATGGATGCCGCTTTGGATTTTTTCACTGATGTCATGCATGTGAAGGTTGGTGGAGTTGTTCCGCTACTAGGTGGGAGCGCAAGACCTCGATCGCCCTCGCCATCTTTTGGTTCGGTTTCAAGACACTCTTAGCCGCTTTTACATGTTCTTCAAAGATGGAAACCATCTCAAAGGGACTAGTTTTCTCAAGACATGTGAGGACCTCTCCCCTTCAATTGTGTAACCATAAGGAGGAGCTCAGAAGGTGAGGGCAGCCCGCCAAGAAAAAGAAATGGGCAAAGGTGGGGAGGCGAATAATTATTTTAGATCAATGGCCTTCCAACTTTGGACCGCTATGTCTAGATAATTTTAGAAGCATAAATTTACCACTAGCCTTTTAATATTTAGTTATTGTGTTTGGTGATGGGGCCTAGTCCCTGTGTTTTAGATGGGCTGCTGTTCTTGCATTCGCTGGCCCCATAACCCGCTGGGTTCCCGTGGACGAAAAATTTTTATCTTATCTTATCTTTATCATATATAGACATAAAAAAACATGCATGCAAAAGTGAAAGCAATCACTTCTTATTGGAAAATGATCTAAACAATCTAAATTCACAGCTTCTATAGAGGGAAAGGATAGCCGACTAACATTTGCTCATGGCATTGTGTTTCTCATATCCATATAACCATATTAATTTACAGTACATAGGGATTGAATGGTAATATCTTAGCTATCATTCTTTGTTTAATTATAAACTTTCACTCTGCAACATCCTATATTATAATGTTATTGTGTAAGTGTTGGACCCAGCCCTAATTTGGGCGGCCCAGATTTAATGAAATCAATGTAGGAGATCAATGTAGGCGGCTATGGCACCTTTGAGCACTGTGGGCTTCGAGCAGATGCTTGGCTCTATGTCAGTCGTGCAAGTTTCCACGTCCCTAATACAGGATATGCAGGGCATAGGACCGGATATGCAATTTAACCGCTTATCCATCACTTAGAAAGATAGATGTCTGCGAAGATTTAAAGGGAAATACTTAGAATAGAAGATGATTCAGAGATGCGGAAGTAAATTATTGGTTTAAGCCTGTCTTTCTGTTTTTCTTTAATCACTAAATCATAGAGAGCAGAGTGCACTTGAATTTAAATTGCGGATCCAAGAATTCATAGAGTCGAAGGAGAAGATGGTTGATGCTATTTTGTATGTCCCGCCATCATGGAGCGTAACACACATGAAGGATTTACAACATGTCATAGCCACACTTGCTCTAAAAGCAAAAACAATGCCCATCTTACAAGGTATGAGGCCAAAAAAACTCTATAAAAAGGCAAACTATTCAACATTGTAATTTTATAGGTGCTTTTGATGATCGGCAAGTTGGAAATGATTTGTTGTTGCTTAAGGTGGAGTTCAATAGGCTATGGGATGACAAAAGAGTCGGCATCGCGATATCTATCTTCAAGTCGGGCTTTTTGGGCGCTTGGATCATCATGTTTGGATGAAGGGCCCGCTATGGTGCCGGGCCGCTAAATAAATGTGCTCCTTTGTCCGCCATATTGGAAAATTTTAATCACCGGTGCTACTTTGTTTAGCAATGCACCATATCGAAAAAGATCGTGGTTCCGTGGAAGGATTTGGGTAATTCGAGCTCCAATTTGAGTTTAACAAACGCCAAACGTAGAAGAAATGTGGAAGATATGGTATCATGAGAACCACCATCCAAGATATATCCGCCATTAGCATCTCTCGACATTTTAATAAAAGATATACCGATCACCCTTCTAAATGTTTGTTCTATTGGGCTTCTAACAACTGCTCGCACTCTGGCCATGGCTATGGCGATGTGCAATTGCTCGTAGCCACAAGTAGATTAAGAAAGCTTTTGCATATATGTATGCTTCGCGGATGAAATGATGATGCCGGCCGGTAAAATGCCATGGGCGTGGTTAGGCTAGATAAAGCAAATAGGGCGAGTTTTCGCGAAGTTTCGAATTGACCGATGCATGTAAGGGCGCAGTTTTGATGAGATTCGCGACCGGCCACATGCATGTACTCGCTAATGGCGCATCTAATCCGGGCGTAAGATGTGAACAAGGGATGGATTGGCAAATCTAAATACCAAAGCAAGAAATGATGATATTCGACGATTTCATCAAGTTAATGCCTTGCACGTACCATCCGGTTTCACGATCAAAGAGTTTCGATTCTGCCCTTTCCTTGTGGCTTACCGCTGTGGTGTATCTTCAAGAGGCCGAAGTGCCGCCACTCAATTTATCATTTTCTTTTATCCGCTAGCATAATCAATCTTCTCTCAGAAACATTGCAGCTTCAAAGAAAGCTTCATTTGTGTTAGCTTATGCCCCGAGAAGGTTGATTTATTACACATGCAGGGATTTAATGCGCTTTGGTTTTTATCATGTGCTTATAGCTTTGGTTATGGCCGACTTATTTAATAGCCGTAACATGTAATGACTTCGCAGACGCCTACTTCCATGTTGACGTATAAAAAATTAGATGAAAACGATTGCAACAACGTTGTTTATCTTAAACTTATGCAAGAAGATGAATAATGCCCTTCATCCGATGATTTTCGTTATTTCATCATGTCCAATGAAGGCTTCAATCGCTCCTTGCTACTTCCTTATTTAGCAGCCTGTAACATGGAATCACTTCTCGTGACTCTCTTCCGTGTTGACGTATAAAACCTAGATGAAAAAAGATTGCAAACAACATTGTCTCCGTCTTTTACCTTTTACACCTTTTGGACCGACATTTTTCCTGATTTCAGATCATGCTATGGTGACCTTTATGCATATCATGGAAAGTGGCACCAAGGGTTGTGGGAGGTAATTTGAATTAGTTCGCCATATTGCTTACGTAAGAGTTGAAATTATCTTCTAAGTCGCGGGCGATGCTCATGTAGGTTATCGTTAGTGATAAGTTAGTGATAAATTCGTGGCTCAACGCAAAATCTATGAAATTCAAGGATGGATACATGATATTATTGGAAAGCCTTGTGATGAGTTAAAGAAAGACCCGCACGCTATTTTCTCGAACGGGTATTCTAAAATTGCTTAGGTAGTTATGGGGACACATGCATGCATTGGTATATTACATGTATGGTAATGTTCTTGAAGTTGTTTCTGACCATAAAAAACTTGATTTGCATGGTAAGATCTAACTATTCTATTTCGAGATTGACGACACTCCATTCATCCTAAATAAGTAGGTTTCCATGGGGAGCATATAGGAGTAAACCAAAGTTTTCAAACAACTTAACTGGAGATGCAAACTATACCTATTGCACGGTGGTTATGTGATTGAAAAAGCCAAGAATTTTGAAATGCTTATATTTTGTCCATTTTAAAATGTCAGAAATGTTTTTAATGATAATTCCATTTGGAGATATTCTTAAATGAAATTAAATTGTTAGGGCAATCGATACTGCTCATGCAAGTTCACAACCTCCACACATGTTCACATGTTCATGCAACTTTGCAACCCTCCACACATATTCACAAGATTATTAAATTGTTTGTCTAGGCAATCCAGACTTTGCTTTATGCAACTTCCCAACCCTCAAGAGATATTTACAAGATAAACTTTACAACCTTTCTCAATGAGAACTCATTTGCCAAGACCTTTGCCCATGCTCCCAACAATGACGCCGAAATTCCTCGAAGATACAATTCAATATCCCTTTTTATAGCCTCTCCATTTTACTTTTTGTCCCAGAAATTGTGCATTGGTGTGTGCCTAAAGACAAAACGACGGGATTCTTATGAGTAAGGAGGTACTACCTCTTCAATGTGCAATTTTCAAGATGTCAACAATTAAATGATATTTTAAAAATTTTTGTTATAATAAAAAGTTTATTGCACACTTTTTCCATTGCAATAAAACATTTACAGATTTCCAACTGATGCCCAACAACGCTGGGCACCATTACTAGTATAGTAGTAATGTGAGACATTCAAACAGAAAAATAGTTACATTCTCATTTTAGTTGATCCCTTTTTTGGGTTGCCCCTAGGGGGCAAACCTTTGTTTTGGAGTTTTGGCATATCCTAGGTATATGCTAGAATATTCCTAGGATATGTTGGTGATCATTCCAAACCTCCCGCTTCCTCAAACTCTCTGGGTCACCAAAACCGTAAGGTGGAAGTGGAGTTAGTGGTGAGCAAACACTGGCAAAGGTCGGATTTGGTGGTATTGCGGAGGCCTTCGCAGCAATCCGGCGTAGGAGGAGGTGGGCGGCTTCCAAACACTGAGAAAAGGCACGGGAATATTTGGCCCGAGCATTTTTAATCATCTCTGCATTCAGCACCGCTGCCATCACCACCATGGTTAGTAACGCATAGCTCTTCATTTTATGCCCTTTGATTTGGAATGAAGAATAGAATGACGGAAGCAAAGATTTAAGCAGGCTTCAATAAGGCATGCATTGGCACTAGCATGTGTCCCGTGGAGTATTTTTCGAACATGGCGTGCCGCCTTTGGAAAGATATCTCCTGAACATGACAAGTAAGTCTCTTTTACATATGGTCTCCATGATAGCCTAGTTCAATATGCTTATGTATTGTTGATAATATACAATATGCCATATCCCATTCCATTTAAAATTAAGACAAAGATTATGGCCTAATTCCCACTAAGTGCCGGCTTTAAAATTAACATAGACATTATGCCCTCTTGAGCAGTAGATAGGCACTTTAGCAAACCAAAGACAAAACGCTGAGCAAGAAATTGCTTCATGCTTTTGTACACTTCCTTCTTCTCGATTCAAGGTTTTGTACTTTTGAATCAAATGCTTTGATAGCGAAAGTAAAACTTCCCGCTAGGAAATGAAGAACCATTATAGGCACCAAAGAAACCCTTTTATCGTAAACAACTCAGATTTCGATAAACAACACAAACCAAGACAAAACGCTGAGCGCAGCCCGTTTCATGCTTTTTGTACACTTCCTCTTTCTGATTCAAGGTTTTGTACTTTGGAATCAATGCTTTGGATAGCGAAAAGTAAAACTTCCTCGCTAGGGAAATGAAGAACCATTATAGGCACCAAAGCCGAAACCCCGCTTATCGTAAACCTTGATTTTTGTTTTTTGTTTCGGGTCTGAACTTTTCTCATCGGCTACTTTGCTTGAGGGATTGATGCTTTGAAGAGCTTTTGCCACCATTTGGCCATGTTTGGTGATTGTTGAATGAAGTTAGGGTAATAAGGATGATGCGGCTTTTAAATTGAAGATGGCTTAAAGGCCAAGTAAATATGAAAGCGTAACTTGGTTTGACCATGCAATAGTGTGTAGGAAGACCCGCAATAGCATTGCAAATCATGTTAGATCTACAAATCATGTTAGATCAGATCGTGAGACTACAAATCATGTTAGATTCAATCGTATTTCAAAATATATGCTAATATTTTAATCAATTACAAATCAGATTCTCGGTCCGTCCATTCATTCAACAGATAAAGATGATTATATTTTCACTTCCAAGATGAATACTATGCCAAGTTATCGTCATCAGCCCGCAACCTTGAGTATTTCACTTTTAATGCCATATTTTCCAAATATCTATCCTCAAATGTCTAGGTTTCCAAACTAAAATGGAAAGAAAATGAATTTCTCGCTTTATCATTTGAGAAGTCATGTCATGCTGATATATAGGGCGTTGATGAAGACTTTATGTATGTTAACAAATTGATCACCAAAGATTTATAGAAATCTGGTATTGTAAACATGACAATAGCACTTTCAAACCAAGCGCCCCAAGAGGGCATTTCTCCATTGTGCCCGGCCAACGCAGATTCGCATGGGCCTCAGAAAAAGATATTACATAAAAGTTTTTCTCGAAATCAAAACATGTACCAGCTTCCAACTAGGCATAAATAAAGCATAGTAAGGGCAATGTAAGACAAATAACGATAACATAGAACTTAATTTGCCATTTCAAGTGCAAGCTCACCAACCTCTCTCCAAGCAATGAATATTTCACTTGTCACAACCACACTATGTGGTTCAACGACTGAAACACGAGATTGTATTATCACAATGAGTAAAAATGACAAATGATAGCTGAATGCCTAGAATTTTACTCATCAAGAACAACTTGTAATCGACCTTTGTTCCGCTTCAAAGAACCTCATCTTGATGATCCAAACTACCTACATTTTGAGCATGCTTTTTAGAAAGTCACTTTTTGGTCTGATTGGGCTAGCCTAAACATCATGAAATGCCAAGATTTTCTATCTTTCGCCATGATGATATGCCACATTAAGTCGCCAACAACAACAATGTAAAGCTTCTCCCGATTCATCACAAACTTCAAGTATTATGCAAGGATGTTCACCCATTTTTATGTAACCTATCTTGTATGCATTGTGGAGGGGTTTTTCTTGACCCATTTACCATTTATGTACATGTATGTTCAATAGGGGGTCTTTTCTTAGAGTTTTTGGCACTAGGCTATCCTAGGTAGATTTTTTTCGAAAGGGGTCAAATTTAGCTTCTTAAAAATTCGTATACGGGTTACATATGAGTGCATCCCCTTGCAACTTCTTTCCTTTCTTCAGGTTACATATGAGTGCATCCCATTGCAACTTCTTCCTTTTCTTCAACCTTGTTGTTTTCAATAATGCATTCTAATTCTAAGTATATATCAACTGAATGAGATACAAAGAGTCACATGCAGAACACACAACACAAGGAATGGGCAATTTAAACTTGACAATAGCACTTTCAAACCAATATCTCCCAGTATGGCATTTCTCCATTGTGCCCATCAAAGTGCAGACTCGCATGGACCCGCGGTAATAAAGATATTAGTTAAAACGCTTTTTCGAAATCAAAAATATATACCAGCCTTTCAACCAGGCGTAAAGGGAGCATAGTAAGGGTACGAAGACAATTGACATAGAAAGTAATTTGCCCATTCAAGTGCAAGCTTTGCCTCAACTTCTCTCTCCAAACAATGAATGTTTCATTTGTCACAACCTCACCATGTGGTTCAACTTCTGAAGGCAATAGATCATATTATCACTATGAGTCAAAATGACAAATGACATAATCGACCCCCAAGTTTTGGTCCATCGTTGAAAACTCTAGTTTTTTTCTAGGTCCACATGTACTTTATTCAGAGGTCACAAAAAAGTCTACATGCGGATCCGTGGTGGTGTGGTTTTATTGATTTGGTGGTGTTTTTAAGTGGATTGTGGAACGCTCATCGCTGTTTTTTAAGGAACCGGGTTTTGTGTTTTAGGAGGTGTGATTCTTTAAGGATATATGCTTTTTTCTTAAAATAACTATGGTTTTTGTTTTTTGAGGTGGAGTTGTTTTTAAGAAGGTGTAGTTTTGTAGGGTGTGGTTTATAAGTGTAGTTTTTAAGGAGGTGTCGTTTCGTGAAGTATGCTTTAAAGTGATATGATTTCTTAAGGTTTTATAGATAATTTTGTAAGCACCACCATACAATCATTGCCCTACTCTCATCCATATGACTCACCATGAAATATCCATGTTGTCATTACATCCCTTGTGTCAAAATGTTCT
This sequence comes from Isoetes taiwanensis, assembly GCA_021234155.1. Taxonomy (NCBI): domain Eukaryota; kingdom Viridiplantae; phylum Streptophyta; class Lycopodiopsida; order Isoetales; family Isoetaceae; genus Isoetes; species Isoetes taiwanensis. The sequence continues at coordinate 6,370,987 of JAJEKV010000072.1, forward strand.
CATCCATATGAAGATCCCAAATTGAATTGAGTTGAATTGAACATTAACATCCATGCGGACTAACAAGTCTACCAGACCCAATTACCTCCATGGTGGGGAAGTCGGCCATCCATCGCCAGATGTTGACCTGAAACCTGGCACTTGGATCAACCTTAGTGGATTTTACTTGGTTAAAACCTTCAGGTTGCTTAAGGCAACCAATCTTTTGTGCAAAATTTGCAAATGGCATCAATTACATTAGATCCCTAAAGCAAAATGAGGTAGTTACACTTAGATCTGAATATCCCGAAATAAGGTAAATCTTTTTAATTTGGAGGACCAATCGAGAAAAGTTGTATTTAGATGTGGGAAAAAAATTCGCTCAACTTGGATATGGGATGATTCAGAAAATCGGGTTCAAAGTTGGAAGAAAATTTGGCCAGTGCATTTCCCTGAGACAAAACAAGGTCTGCACACTCAAATCATGATATCTCATGTTTTACTAGCATTTTTGGATTATCTTTGAAATATCTATCGAGAAAAAGTTGTAGGAACATGTGGGAAAAAATTTTGGCTTGATTTAGACTTGATGATGGAGAAAATGAGTTCAAAGTGGATCAAAGATTCTCGCTGAACTATCATAGAAAACCATATTATCATATTTTATTCTATGCTTGAAATGTTGATGCATCATCGGATAATAATGCATTAACCCCCTCAATCTCTTCCTCGTCCTCCTCTTTTACATCCATTGCTTTCAAGCATCTTTCTCTATGGTCCAAAACAAAGAAGCATATATGCCCCAATCACACCCCTGTGGTAGTCAAAAATTCAAAGAAGTGTATAAGCTTTCATACCATGTTTAGCACGCTAATGTGGCATATGATGAATAAAGGAAGTAGCACATGTGCCTCATCCTCTACAAAACCAAGCCTCACATGTTTGAAGCCCTCCGTGACAAAAAAACCGACGAGGTCTTCAAGGTGTTTTCTCATTTGTATGCTCATAAAACATGTATTTCTATTCTCTTCTATTAGACTTGTCCTTATCCTTCGCCATCCTTGTTCCATGCCGAAGCACCAAAAATCTCTTCAGCCAATCCTCATAAAGTCATGGTATCAAGTGCTCTATTGCCGAAAGCAATTTTGAGTGATTGTAAAAAAAAATCAAGTATCATTTCAGCCACTTCACCTCCTCCGCCATAGAAACCCTCCATGCAAGCAAAGACCTTGTTTTGTCAAACTAAGGACAAATTGCTCATAACTATTCCTTTTTGCAACTATTGACTATACAATTTTGAGTTGATTGTGAAAACATGATTCAATTATGTAGCCACTTTACATACCGCCAATTTCTACGAAATGCTCATCTTCCTTCTCCACTTCACTCCCTCAAATACATCGATGTATTATAAGTGTGTCCATTTCATGGTTGTCACATGGAATCGGTTTATACGCAAGAACGCCGGGCACCCATTACTAGTGACCATTAAAACATAATATTCTATGGTATTACTTGGACCTTTGGTTGTTTGAGCTATGAGCTTCATAAACATAAGTGTGCTTCAACACTTTTAATTGTTAAAGATCTAGTGAAGTTGTTTTGACATTTGAATGGTGAAAGAAGATTGATTCAATAATTCTTCTTGAAGTGGTTGAATTGTATTAACAAGTGTTTAAATTTCTCACGGCCATGGAGGGCAACCCTTCGTGCGCAGCACCTTGTTTCCCTTAGTGTCTTTTTGAGGAAAAAAAAACATTGGTCTCTCTCTCTATGCCGTCATAGGCACAACACTTTTTAAAAATTGTCTTTGCTTATGCCACCATGGGCACATCTCTTTTTTTCATTTTCCCTTTTTTTCTTTGGAACGAAAATTGTTTTTGCCTATGTAAGTATAGGCACAAATATAATGTCTGTTTCTAGAAGCATCTACACTCTCCTACATTTTATTTTATCATGTCTTTTGGTTGTATCATTAAATACGGAAGGTTTTAGCTAGACTCGTCATTGTTGCCTTGGCTTTATTTGCACCTGAGCCACCACTGCATAACTTGCAGACCATATACCCCCTCAAAAAGAAAGAAAAAGCGGAACGACGATTTCTAGATAACTTGTTTGTCGCTTTGTACATCATGTTATGCTTTTGTAGTTTAGATCTTTTTGTCTAATCAAGGTGCTATGCGCCAAGATAGGTTTATGTTATTTTTATCGCACGAATGACATGTTTGACAACCTTGTTTGCGCTTTTTATAATGATGTGTATAAATTAATGTCATCATGTCTTACAAAAACCTTCATATGAACTTTTTCAAAGTGTGGTTCTTATATCATTTATGTACTCTATTTCTTTTTATCTAGTTTTCTAAAAGAAGCTAAATTTGTTAAAATTATTTTAGTAAAATGACCCTTCAAATGGAAATTTTATTTTAAAATATGTTAATTTTCTTCTTTTGACCCCTCCAAAATAGCACCACACTCCTACGAAATAGGGCCTTTTTTAAAGTTTGAGGCCAAAACTAGCATATTTTAGGGAATCTTAGGGAATATTCTTTTATTAGTGCAACTACAGGTCATTAGTGCATTTGCTAGGTCACCTTGTTTATAGCCTAGATCAAAGCCTACCGCCATATCACACGAACATCCAGGAAGAAACTGGATCAAACCCTAGTGACTTTTTGAGGGAAAAAAACATTGGTCTCTCTCTCTATGCCGTCATAGGCACAACACTTTTTAAAAATTGTCTTTGCTTATGCCACCATGGGCACGTCTCTTTTTTTCATTTTCCTGTTTTTCTTTTGGAACGAAAATTGGTTTTTGCCTATGTAAGTATAGGCACAAATATAATGTCTGTTTCCAGAAGCATCTACACTCTCCTACATTTTATTTTATCATGTCTTTTGGTTGTATCATTAAAAATTTTATTTAATGTTATAGCAAGTACGGAAGGTTTTAGCTAGACTCGTCATTGTTGCCTTGGCTTTATTTCCACCTGAGCCGCCACTGCATAACTTGCAGACCATATACCCCCTCAAAAATAAAGAAAAAGCGGAACGGCGATTTCTAGATGACTTGTTTGCTGCACTTGTACATCATGTTGAGTTTTGTAGTTTAGATCTTTTTTGTCTAATCAAGATGCTATGCGCGCATAGGCTTATGTTACTTTTATCGTACGAATGACATGTTTGACAATGTATAAATTAATGTCATCATGTCTTACAAAAAACCTTCATAATGGTTCTTATATCATTTATGTACTCTATTTCTTTTTATCTAGTTTTCTAAAAGAAGCTAAATTTGTTAAAATTATTTTAGTAAAATGACCCTTCAAATGGAAATTTTATTTTAAAATATGTTAATTTTCTTCTTTTGACCCCTCCAAAATAGCACCACACTCCTACGAAATAGGGCCTTTTTTAAAGTTTGAGGCCAAAACTAGCATATTTTTAGGGAATCTTAGGGAATATTCTTTTATTAGTGCAACTACAGGTCATTAGTGCATTTGCTAGGTCACCTTGTTTATAGCCTAGATCAAAGCCTACCGCCATATCACACGAACATCCAGGAAGAAACTGGATCAAACCCTACTGCCATCGCTCGCAGGTAATTTCAATAAAATTTTTTTACGTTTTATAAAAATCGTTTATAAGTTTTACGGGGGTAAATACCTCGGCGCTACCAGGCTCTCTGCCGCTCGCCCTCGCCTCGCCTAGCTGCTGAAGTATTTATCCCCGTAAAAACCTATAAACAATTTTTATATAATACGTAGAAAACAATTTAATTGACCATTCACGGAGGAGGTTATCCACATGGATTAAAACCCTAATAGGGCAAATTTGCTTCTGCATGTATACCGCCCAAGTTCAGGAATGCTTTCTTGAAATCTTGTTTTCACGTTCTTTATCCCATTTATTTTAGACGCAATATGAGAGAAAGCGGGATTGAAGCTTGCTCATGATGCTACAGGGTTTACAAAGATTTTTTCCAGTGCTTGGCAGTCAGGCGATGGAGTAACAGCCTCCAGTATTTCGCATCATGGGTCTGCTTCTGCTATGTTAACCGTTGCTAAGCAGCCTTCAGGTATGCCAATTTTGACATGATTTTGCCATCATAGCTTTTGATGATAAGAAACTTCATCTTGTTTGCTACGTTATATTCCTTACCTTTGTGCACAGCGCCGGTTTATCGCTCGAGCCTTGTAAGGTTGCTGGTTTTGAAACTTTTATTGTAAAGTTGTTTATAGTTCGTCACGGGAAGAAAGCTAGGTAATCGTTTGAGTCCATAGAGTATCTTAATGATCACATTTTGCTTGTGTGAATGATATGCATGTAATCTTATGTCTTGTTTAATTTCTTGCTGCACTCATTTCTAATTTATGCTTCATGCTAGAGTGGCTTAGCCTGATGCATGTATTTTACATTCCACTTCATTGATTTTATCGTTGTATACTGTTGATAGGTTGCTGAGACTTCTAGCATGCAATTTTAGAATTAAGTGTTGTTGGATTACATATTGTATTAGGTTGCTGAGGGGAGCAGCACTCTTATAGCGTGGAATTTTCAGAATTGGATAAGAAGATCCTTGGCATTGTCTACATACATCATTGCAAATGCAGAGGTAAAATGAATTATTTACTATTTCACTAGCCAGCAAGGCTAGAATTTGCATAAAATTTGCATAGAGTTGATAGTTGCACTCGAAATAAATAAAAGGACAGGTTTTCTATTATACTAGTCTGCCTTTCTCTGTATTTTCTTGTATGCAATGTAATAATTTCTGAACCTGGGCAAAAGTTAAGCTCATCATTTTTTGTAGCTATTTGCTTTGCTTATATACCTTCTATGTCTCTGCCATTGCCAATGCGTAGAGTCACGTTCTTGAATCGTAGTAAACTTAAACCAAAGCTAGCAATAATCATTTCCTCGCATTTGCTGCTTGCCCTAAAGCCTTGTTATCGTCCTTTTTCCCTGAGCATTCACAAGAATTCTGAGTTTATGCCGGTGTGGCTACTGCCATGATGTCTGCAGACCTGCCATTCTATTACTATATCTTTATAGATAAAGAAATAAAAACAGTTGTAGTTGGAATAAAAAGAAATGAAAGGAAACTAGAATTTATGTCTTTATTTGAAAAATATTTAAGTGTTGACAAGGAATTGAGCACTGAATTTGCATTGTCAGCATGTATGTGTGCTCGCATGCTTTCATGGAAGCAAGCGGAATCTTTTTTTTTTTACTATGTTTTGGAGCTTCTGTCATCTTTTTACAGTAAACCATAGAGGATCTTGTTCATATTGGGTAGATTGTTATCATTTTGATTCTACTGTATTTGCTTTTAATTGAAGATCTTTTATGCCGGTATATCTAAATGATGTCTTGACAATCAATAGTTTGTGATATTTTGTATAGGGACGAGATTCTAGAGTTTAATTTTGTATAAGGACGAGATTGCAGAGTTCAATGATGATATATAGTTTGTATAGGGATGGGTCAATTGGAATTATCAGGGTTCAAATCCCTGAGCACTCTTTATATGCACTAATATGCATCTATATAGTTTATTAGATATTCGATATCAATTCTCATTGCTTTACAACCAGATGTTTTAGTGAAATAAACTCCTTTTGAGATTAACAATAAAATGTCAATATGATATGGAATCAACAATTATTAATTTGTTGTATAAACTTATACCAATTTATGCTTTAAAATAACAATGGAAAATTAACGATTTTTTGCAAAAACTAACCCCACTCACGTAATAGAAAACATTAAGAATTGGATGGAGAAACTTATAACAATTATTATCTTAAAAGAAGACAACAGTTTTCAAGTTGACCATACCTTATTACATTTATTCAGTTATGCCCTCGGACACACACTTGACATGTATATATACATTGATGTATATTTGTATAATTTGACAAAGATTCTTATTATCGCCACCGGTTTTCCCTCGAAAATCCTTGGTCGGGTTTTTTAACCCTGACAATAAGTTTCTTTAGGCCTCTTATGGGTCCCATAGGCGATTGGCCTCAATTGGGCGATAAAAAAAAAATCATTCTCATTCTCATTCTCATTTATGAAACTAATATTAATTGCATTGTCAAAAACAACCATCTTGCCTTGTTAGGCAAACCATTAAGCCTTATTCTGAGGCTATCTAGGTAATGTTACTTGTGATTGTCCCAAGAACAAATGTGTGTGTCCTCATTACTGCATCCCACGAGCTCATCCTCATCATCATAATCACTAACTTGGCTGTCTATATATATGACAGCATCAACACCAACACCTGGACAAAAGCTTGTCTGCTCATGTTCAAGCACATCCTCCACAACTGCATCATGCTCATGTTTATAAGGCACATCTCCACAATTGCTTCATAAACATGAGCAGGCTCAACTGCTTAGCAACAACTAAAAATGGTGTGTGCACAACTGGAATTATTTCAGATCTAGCTAATTTGTCCCTTAGCTTTCTAAGCCTCTCTTTAACCTTTTCTCGTGCATCCTTAATATTGGCATCCATCTGTCTTGTTTTCCCAAACAATTGAACATCAGTAAACTTGCATTTCCCATTCTGATCAAAGTACTTTGATCTGAACCTAGCACTATGCTGCTCATATCTAATGTCACTCCTCTTTTGCAATTCCCTTTCCAATCTTGCATCTGCCCTTCTCTTCATGTCTTGCTGCCTTTTTCTCCAATTGTATTTTCTTCCTATTCTCTACATGATTCTTTCTTGCCTTAGCTGCTTCCTTTTGTTTCTCATTAGCATCAATTCGAGCTGCAATCATTTCATCACTAGTCACCATTAACCTGCATGCTAGCACCTCGGGAAGCTTGGATCTCCTAGCAACAATTGGTTGATGGCTGGCTTGCTTTGGGGCTGCTGCTGCTGCTGTAGAGACTGAAGTGGATGGTTGCATGTTCCCAACAGTGGCAAGTGGTTGGAGAATAGGTGTAATATGGGGTGGCATACATATGATTAGCATTGGTGCAGGAAGGGGGTGGCAGGCCAGCAGCTAGAATTTCTATTGCTACACCTTCATTTAAGAAGCCCGCAACAATATTAGATGTGGTCAATGCTTCACACAAGGATGTGGACACAATAGTAGCCATGTCTTCTTTGCTAGGCTCCCCAAACTGTTGACCCCTCATGTAATGGCTCCTATTTCTTTTGAATCTAGTTTTGAAGGGAGAGAAACATGACATGTCTAGAGGCTGTAATCTGTGAGAAGTGTGTGTAAGTAGCCTTAGAATATGTAAGCCTATGGTTTTGGCATGTTGAATGGCAGACAAGCTCACATGGGATCCATGGCATGGGATCCATGGCCATCACAAATTAGATGTGGATTATCAGAAGATATGCCACCATGGACATTGTTTTGAAAGTGTGCAAGCCAGCCATCAAACAATTCATTTGTAATCCATGCCTTTTTCTGGAAGGCCATGGCAGCTCTAGGTTCACATCCCAACATTAGATTTCTATCCCTCATCCTTTCACCTTTAAACACGTACAAATTAGGTAGCACATAACCTGCAGCAGATACACATGTGAGAACAATCAGCCACTCTCTATTCTTTGGTATAGTTTGAGTAGCATTTCTTGCTCCCCTCCTTGCCAAAATTCTCATACATGATCTGCTGCCAGCTTGTATTCTTGTCTCATCACAGTTCCAAATCTTTGGAGCAGTGAACTTAAATTCTGCTAGCAGCTTCTCTAAGGCACAGTAAAATGCCTCTAGATTATCTGAGTTCATGGCTTTAACCCGCTGAATTTCTACACATTAGGCAGACCTAAGGCTTAGCTCTGGATGCCTATTTTTGAAGCCTTTCCACCATCCCTTACCGGGCAAGCCATCTTTAAAACCAGTGTTCCTTTTGATGGCCATCTCACTTACCCTCTCCCTCAGCAGCTCCAATGTGACACCTCTCCCTTCATCAGACAGGAGCTTGCTATTCATGTCAAAGTGTGTTGAGCAACATGGCAACATGACTAAATGCCAGATTTTTCATATGTTTGAACATAAAGTATAATGGTTGGATAAGACTTAACAGCTGACACAATAGCGGCACTAGACATATCAGCAAAAACACTTTGGCATCGTGCAATTTAGGAAACACCCCTATTCAGGTGTTATTTTCTGCCTCTGTGTATTACTTATCTCTAACCATGGTAATGTAGAGCACTTTGACTAACTATTCATTTCATCATGCAGTCAAGATAAAAACCAAGTAAATGAATGGCTAGTACAGAAAAAGATTCTTAAAAATGGATAAATAATCAAGGGTCGAAATTAGGGGGTTTCCTCCCCAGAACCTTCGAGTAAAATTGGAAAAATGACTTGATAAAGTAGATGCAGGCAAATTTTCGCTCGAAATTTTGGAAAAATAATGTAAAATTTGGCAAATTAGAGATATTTTTCTCAAAAATTGGTAAATATGAATAAAGGGTGGCATTTTTGTTGGTTAGCGCAAAATCTAAATTCGAGGCCTGTAGATGATAGGATCAAGTGAGCACCAAGTTGTTGGCAATTGACAAAGATATTTGCATTACATCCTTATGGGCACTGGTATAATAGATTTGCAAATATAATACAAAACATATTATTCTTATACTTAAGTTTGAGAATCACATGTATAAAGCTCGTAGTCTAGTAACCATTAGACTACTTGCACCACCTATACAGAAACAATAATATGTGGTTCAATAGTCTCTATGCGATAGCTCTATTTAGGTAGTGAAAATGGAGGTTTCCCAACCGCAAAGAAGGGCCTCGTCACGTCATATATCTTCAAGCTCCAAGAGAGATTGGAGAAAGTAGCATAGGAGTTAGATAGCATGCATAAAAAATCCTTACTGCTCGCAAAGATATATTGGATGTTATAGTAAATCAGATAAAGCATTTTTTGTTCAGAACCAAAATTCTAGAATTTCTTTGAGAATGAGTAGAATTGAGTTAACTTATTAGTTTCCATAGTTGAATGTCAAATTTACTATATGTTTGAGGGTAAGATATAATAGTTGGGTAACTAAGTAACTGAGTTCAAAATTGCACTAGAGTATTGCACTAGAGTACAAAATTGGTAGTGGGGTACACCTTTTCGCATATAAGTAAATAAGCACTATGAGAAGACCCGAACCATCATGACTGTCAAAACAAATCAATGGCTAAAATTCCTTGATATCAGCCCGATGTTTCATAACACTAGCGGAGGTCCATTTATGGCATATTTTGATCACAATCATGAAAAATTAGATCAGGGTTGCCATAGAATAGAATAGAATAGAATAGAGTTTTTATCGTCCACGGAGACCAATTGGCCTATAGAGTAGAAGCCAATATCTTATAAAATGCTTCACGGAATTGATTGTCGTCAGGTCCATTGGATTCTTAGTAGGAAAACCTTCTAGAACATTAGGTCTCAAGTAAATCCATTCAATATTTTCACTGGAAGAAGAAAAACAATTTTTGATTATTTGAACGAAAAAGCTAATATCTTACAAGTTATACTATGATGTCGTTTGTTCCATTAGTCGTGATGCAAAAATGTCTTTGGAGGTCAAGTTTCAGATCATTTTGTAGAGGACTGGTAGTGAAAAAGCTAAAGAAAGTTTCTGGTATCTATAAGGGAAAAGCATATATCTCACAAACGGCTTCATAAAATATAATGTTGTCTATTCCATTAGATTGCGATGCAAAAATGAATTAGAAGAGCAAATTTGAGACTGTTTTGTGAATAACTATGTGAATCATCCAAAAAATTCCTTCATCATGTGCTTGTCTAAATAAGCACCGAATACTATTCGTCATTTTTCAGCACCTTTAAGCAATGTCTGGAGGTGATTTCTGCTACCCACCAGTAGCAATTTTATACCCAACTAGATAGATCAGCGAAACACTTGGACATAATGCAATTCCGTGTCCCTAAGCATGGTATTGTAGAGCACTTTGAATAGCAATTCATTTCTTCATGTGGTCAAGAAGTAAAAGAATGGCCCGTACATAAAAAGATTCTTAAAAAGGGATAAATAATAGGATCATTCATGCAACTTATTAAGGCAAATGAGCTGGCAATTGACAGAGATATTACATTATATCCTTATGGGTGGTATGCAAAACGTATTACTCTTAAGTTTGAGAATGTATAAAGTCCGTATTTTAGTAACCATTAGACTACTTGCAGCAGCTAAATGGAAATAACAATAATAATAATAATATGCGGTTCAGTAATCGCTATGGGATAGCTCTATTTAGCTAGTAAAAATGCAGGTTTCCCCAACCATGAAGAAGGGCCTCATCATGTCATTATCTTCATGCTCCAAGATGTGGCAATGCCAAACATAACCTGGACCAACAGTTGGGTCAAAAGGGTATTGGGAGCCATTCTAGGTAATAAAACTGATGAAAACTCTGGTAACATTTCGAGGCATTGCCCTCACTGTATCTTTCCAGCCAATCTCATCTACTCCGGGCGCAACCGGCGGCCCTGTGAAGCAGCTGCTTGGCTCGCCATAAGGAGCTTGGATTAAACAGGAGTTATTCTGGTAGGTTGTCACATTGAATGGCTGAAAATTGAGCACCTGGAATTGCACCAAATGAATATGCATAGGATGAGCGTCTGCTGTCAGATTGATCATGCTCCATATTTCTGTAGTATTTTTTGAGTGGAAAATGTATCAGCATGATCATGGAAACCTTTATTGTCAATTGAAAGTCCTAATGATTGTCCCTGAGCTGTGCTGTTTTCATTTAATGTAAAATAACGTGTTAGAATGGGCTGGCCTGAGATATTTCCACATGATGGAATGGATTTGAGATCAATATCTCTCCTAGATATATTAGATGCAACAACATGGAATTTCATCACCATTTCTGTTCCTCCAGATGGAACGTCACCGCTAGGAAATGGAGCAGGGGCAAAATTCATCAACAAGATGTCGGTGTATCAACAATATGTCGGTTCATCAACAATATGCATCAGCTCAAAACCAGGAATACCTTAAAAAAGGAGGAATTACTATATTCTCAACAATGTCCAACAACTTGTTCCAGCCTTGTGTCCTAACGTCATTTAAGGATCCACCATGTAAAAAACACTTTCTTCATGGTTTGTTGTCTAAAAATGGTGGTCATAGTGTAAGTGTGTCCTAACATTGTAATTGTTCCCAGACAATAAAAAAAATGGCACTTAAATTGTGCCATGGATAGATGAATGTCATTGGCATTGTAATAGAAATTCTAGCCCACATATGCTTCGAAAAATGTACAATTATGGGCGACAACATTGTTGGGGAAGGCCACAATAACATGGAATATGATTTAGACCTTGAGAGGCACCATAAAACCACGTTATTCCATGTTCTTATCTATCGCTTTCTTAACAATGTTGTCATGATCTGCAACATAGTTCTCATGACAAATAAGAACTACTACTAAAGTCAGAAAAATGATTCCTGAGTGTTTTGATATGTACCAACTCATATTATCACTGTGACTTGATTTTCCAAAAGCTTTAGAATAAATGGGATGTCCAAGAAAAAAAGAACATAAACAGATTTGCATAAATGTGATGGATATGAACCATGAAGTCACCTCTAGTTCTATTCAAATGAAGTAAAAAAGCTACTTAGTTGCCTGACATCAATAGTTATAGCATCTTGCATAGTTGTATCATGTATAGAAGCAGCAGAAAAGAGCAAATAGAAATTAGTATTGAAAGCTTATCGAGACATGCTTTTAGGAATCAATTTGAGACTAAGTAACCACAATGAAATGAGGACTTACAAACATAAAAGGAAAACCCATTACCTGCAGAATGGCTAAGCAACAGTTTCTGGATCACAAATGCACCATTTAAAGCAAAGATCACAGTTTCTGAGAGAGACTCACCTCATTACTAATCTTGAATTCTAACAAAATAATGTCAATTGGATGTCAACATTGCAACAGATCAAAGGCAGCTATAACGTTGACAATTGTGGCCAAAGACCTTTAAGCTATATACCACTTCAATAAAATGCCAGAAGCTGCCAGTATGTCTTTCTAAGTTGAATATATGAATATCTGGTGCTATTGAATACAAATGTAATTTGATATTCTTACCTCATCGCACATTTGGTTATCATGGTATCTGCTGAAAGAATATGTAGGAAAATATGTAGATCACATGCCTTGGATCTTTTTCTCTTAAAGGAACTCATGAAAATTTGAGCTTTGAATACTCTCCACCATTCTAGATTTCATAAAATAACCTGCAAAGCCATCTTCAGTGATGGAACACCACCAGCCAGCCTGTTAAGGAAAAGAGAATTTGTATAGAAAACAATACAAAAAACATATAATACATGACTTATTGAGGTGCATAAGGAATATAAAGTAAGATTGAGAAGGATCCTAAAGTGAGCAAAATTAAACACATTGCAAAAAATGAAAACCCAAGAAATAAAACTTTGGCACATACTGCACAATGATGTAATTAACAAGGTTGCATTTGAAACGGGAGTGTTGCACAACTCCCGTTTCAAAGATTCCCTCAAAAAAACATGGCATCCTCTCAGAAATGAACTTTTTGGCCGAGTCAAAGGATTTTACGAGGTTAATTTTTTTTTCTTGCTTTTTAACCTCTCAGCAAGTGTACATTTCATTTGATGAAATATCATGGCCAAAAACTGCAAAATTTACAGCTGACTATGCAATACATGAAATGAAGACAACAAAAACATCTTAGTTTAAATGAATTAATAATAGTACATTAATTAGAAATTTTAAATACATCAGTTTTGAAGGCAAAATTATTTGAACACTAGAATAGTCTGTCAGCTGTTAGTGGAAAAGGGCCAAATTTACAGTTGATTGTGTAGTGTAGACAAGCAAGACTAAGAAAATAAGAAAATTGATGGGAATCAATAATATTAATAATGAATAAATATTTCAGTATCAGTTTTAGAAGATGCCAATCTGAAAAATATTTCTCACAAGGAGTCAAAGATCAACTTCGTAGTCCTCCTCATGGTGTGTGCTTGTAGTTGCAACGTCTTCCTTAACAGGCTTCTCTTGCTGAGGTGATTTAACTTTTTCCTTGGTAGTGTTGTCTTCTGTTTCCACTACTAGAGCCACTTCCTTCAGCTCTGCAAAAGTGACCTCATCCTCTGTGGAGCTAGTAAATGGAGGCTGTATTTCGGACGATGTCATTTTGGCAAAATCAGATGAGGATTTGGCACCTAGCTCTTGATTCTCGTCTGGTAAGCTAGGTAGTGCAGCCAATCTCATCTTAATAAAATTCACGGCCTCCTTGTCTATATCCGTTTTTTTGCTACGGTTTCGCCTTTTTAAGTGCTTTGCGGGCAATGGTTGATTACGGGCCGAAAGCATCAAGTATTCAAGTCTCCTTGGCGTGAAAACATGTCAATAAGCATGGTTGATTTCTTTTCAGTCGGCTCCAGTAGGCATTAGAGGGGCTTCCCCATAAGATAGTGATTGACAATTCTACCTGCGCTTGTTGCTTGGGTCTTGTGATATATGGTTATGATGTATTTCAATACAAGCCATATGTGTTGGAAACTCTAACACATTAGAAAAATCCCAAAAGCATCAATGGACATGTTGAAGTGCTCCATTGTTCTGAAGTTATTAGAAAAATGCCGTCGAAGCTCAGTTTAAAAAGCTGATGGTGAGGCCACATGAAGATATTCCACTTTGCTTAACAATCTAGGGCCTCCAGCATGGTAATTTATATTGGTTTTGTACCTTTGGGAGAGAAGTGTAGTTAGCAATCTAGCAATTGATAAATACGTTTACTATTCCAGAATAGCAAAGGAAAGCAGAAGTATTCCAGAATAAGTTCTCACCAGACCAAATTCTCGCCCCCGCTTGGAGGGGATCCAAAATGATTCTTGAAGCTTCGCTTCCACCATTCCGCCTTGCATGCTAGAATGGAACACCACCGACCTCCGCTTAGCGCCGTTGTAATTTGTTTTAGACCATCAATAAAAGCATTGAACTCGGAGTTCCTAAATGGTAGGTCGTCATAACGGATGTCCTTGATCTTAAACCCGTACGGTATATCAGCAATGATCAGGGTAAAATTCTGGGGCTTAATGCTTCCCACCAACTTAGTGCAGTCACCTTGAACAACAGAAAACAAATTGTCCTGATCGAACAATGTAAACTTTTCAAACTCGGACGGTTCAACCGACAACCGCCTTCTGTCAGCCAAGGTGCTTTCCTCACGAGCAAGCTTTAGAAGGTGCATGAAACCTTCAGGAAGGTCTTTGTTTTTCTTTTTGTTCTGCTTTTGCAAATGAAGTTAAGTTGTGTACAAATAGTTGAAACAAACGAAGGTCCAAATGGTGAAGTATTATACCCATCCTTCAAAATTAGGAGCGTATTGTACAATGCGCTCGTCTGAAGTTGCCATAGGGTACAGCTCCTTACACCTTTCCCAGATTTCCACATTTAACTGCTCCATCAAGCATGTTTGGCATGCAATGACGTTCTTTTGGCTAACAAACAGAAAATATTAAGTACATTACTTATTCCGGAATACAAAACAGATAAGGAATCCGAAAGTATGAAGCACGAGACATGAAGGCTTACTTGTGCAGTTCCTTTGACATCTCTTCTAAGGTAAACTCCTTGTCCACTACTTTCTGGAGTAACCTTTCTAGGATGGTTGTGTCCGTGAATCCCTGCAGCTCCCTCCGTTTGCGGATGGTCATTTCTTTTTTTGGCACATCTGTGCCCTTTTTCTTCTCTGTTACTTTACCTTTGCTCTTTAATTCCCCTCTTTCAAAAGCTGTAAATATTTCGTTTTGCAGGTCCCATATCTACAGCACAACAACATATTGTAAGTTACACTGGAGAAAATCTTTTAATAATGAGCTACTATAAACATGAAGCAAAGGCCAAAGTGTATTCCGGAATACACTTCGGCCAGACACCAAAGGCCAAAGTGTATTCCGGAATACACTTCGGCCAGACACTGAATGCCAAAGTGTATTCCGGAATACACTTTTGGCCTGACATTAAAGTGCGAGGACTATTCCAGAATACAGAAGCGCTTACTCTGCCATCCCTGAAAGCAAGTTGGAACCAATTATCGTGGCTGATGAGAGAGTGGCTCTTGCTGGCTTCATCGTACTTTAGACAGCACTCTATTGCGCACGCCTCCTTAAGCTTCAAAGATGGCCCTGGCTTCTTAAGATCTTCTCCATATTTTTCTTTGAATATCAAGTACTCTCTGTGCATGAATCTGATTGTATCGACAAAACTCATTTTGAGTTTGTACTCGTTATCTGCATTGTGTGTGTTGGCCACTATTTTTGCCTCTTCGTCAGTCGGGCCACAATACACCGCACAGAGGACGGAGAAGTATCTTGGATTTTGCTTTTCTTTAAAGAGTTGCCTGCGAGCTTTGAAGCTATGGTTTCCACCCAGCACATAATGTGTGTAGTGATCTGCACACTCTCTGTCATAATTTGCCAGGTCCATGCACTGGCTTCTGTCGACAAGCACAACTATTGGAGCAGCAAGTGCATTTGGGTTACTCCTTATCCTGTCTTTCAAGTTTCTGACGTGATCTGCATAAATTTTTCTCACCTGGAGTGGTCTCTCTCCTGTGACAGGAAAATAAATCACTCCTTGAACATATTTATTTTTATTTATTTCTTCCATCCGTTCTGCCGTCTTGTCTATCTTTTTTTCTTTAATTGCAACCCCTGGGGCCTTGCCCTTCCCCTTTGTTTTTTTTCCTATTTCCTGGGGTGCATCTTCAATAGCAAGTACCGCTGTCTTTCTTTTCTTGGGCTCCTTGGCAGCCACAGTTTGTCTTTGCTTCTTTGGTGGTGGTGGTGGGGTTGCTTCAAGTTCGGACTCAGCAGAATTTGCATCGTCCTCCTTACTCCCAGTTTGGCTGCTGCTTTCACCCCCACCTTCTTCTTCTGCTTCAGAAGCACTGTAGTCCAGTGCTTCACTTCTGCTGCTTGATACCGTCTTAAGGATTGTTGACAATGCCAGCTTATTTATATAGTGGGCAATGTAACTGTAAAGCCGTGTAGGCTGCACGTTGGCTAGCTTAAAGTAGGCTACATCAAGAACAATGTAGCCTTGTGACGTCTTAAATGAAAGCCTTGGCTGTTGCTTGGCCTGCTCAGCAACTGACTCCACGTGCTGTATGGATCCCATGCACACACACTCAGACTCGTCGTGCCGTTTCTGCCCTGGGCTGTGACAGACATACAGGAAAGTGACATTGCTGTACTTTCCTGCGAAACCTCTCGTGACGTACCACTGGGTCTAAAAGTTCTCGTATATTTGTGGCTCAGTGGTCTCTTGTTCCGTTTCAGGCGCGGGTTTCGTGCTCTTGAGCTTGATGGTCCTTCTGGGTTTTGGAACACCATGTTCCTGCCTGCAACATCACAGTAACTAACTGTTTTAGTTAAAGCAAAGTGAACTAGAAAATGTATTCCGGAATAACATTGTCTAAATTCTACTGCTAAAGCGCTTAAAAATGCACTAAATTTAATGTTTTTGTAGCAAAACTTTTTTGAACTGAAGGCCAAAGTGTATTCCGGAATACACTTTGGCCTCTACCTAAACAACAATTCTAAAATATGCCCGTACATTGTACTTTTACCGCTCACCTCTCCATGCTGCGTGCTAAAGTATTGTAGAAGGTTTCGAAGGCGCTAGATTGGAGCGGCTGGAGCTTCGAAACTGGAATACACGACTAAGTGCCAAAAAATCTCTTTTTAAAGGTCTGCTTCAGACACATGTCCATTTCTATGTATACCGGAATATGTTTGATTCAAAATGTGTGCTAACATGTATTCCAGAATAGCAGACTTCTCCTTGGCTTGACACTTCGTATTCTCGAATAGCAAACTTGCACAAGTTGCTTCCGTATCTCTCCTAGTTGAAGTTATTGAAGATGGTTAATCGCATCCAGAACAGACTTCCACCACCTTTTGTTGCACCGAGTTCCTCTACTTCAGAGGAAATGCCCGATGAGCATGTGTTTTTGCCTGGTGCCCACGCTTCCTCATCTCCTGCCTCTACAGCATCCTTGTTACTCCTTGATGATTCTCCAAGTCCATCACATAGTAGATTGCCACCACCTTTCCAACCCTCCCCGAGCCCTTTCAAGAGTAGGTTGCCTCCTCCCTTCGTTCCATCTCCACATGTACACAGTAGGCTATCACCTCCTTTTGTACCATCACCAGAAGCTGCATATGCTGCAGCACAACAGATGTTTCTAAAAAGACTGCCCCCAGTATTTGTAGCTTCTCCTCTAACATGAACAAGTACAAGGTCTGCAACACACCCACAAGAATGTGAAATTCTCCATCACTTTTCTCACCATGACTTGTGCACAAATGAAGACGATGTTGTAGGGTCCCCACCTCCTCCCATAAATGTTGTGACACATGGGTTTGCAGAATTTCAAACAGCAATAAGATAAATGTTTGACAAGACACCTAGTCAACACAATCAAGCAACAACATCCTACGGCCCATCACCTACATTTAACACTGTCCCTCCGAATTTTTCGGGTACTGTGTCACGTGGTTTATTTTCCTAGAGGAGGTCATTCCTAGAGTGGAACTCTCATCAGAGGATAAAGACCCTGACAAGGAACAACGAGATTACATGTTCTCTAACCAATCTTCAAAGAAATTCAAAGTAGATTTCAGCTTGAGAGCATGTTCTTCCGTAAGAAGAAGAAATCTGATGGACGAGCAGAAAATAAGAAAAATTCTCAGAACTACATGCTGTTCATTGGGATGCATTAGCAAATTCAACGTGGCTAAACTTCGTGCAATTAGAGACCATTACAGTTCTATGACAATTTCAGAACAGAATGCCTACTTGGCTTATCATGTAAGACCAGACAGGCACAACTTCTTGCACTATATCAATCGGCAAGAAGTGTGTCAAAAATGCTTCATGGTCGTGCACCGCCTGGGTTCCTCCAGAATGTCTCGAATACATAAACGATTAGACAAAAGCCCTAGCATTGATGACCACTATGGGCCTGGAAAAATTGTAACAATGCATGCCCTAGCTGTTGTGGCATGGATGGAGAAATACTTCAGAGAAACGTGTGAAAAATTGCCAAACAGCAATATGTATCACTTGACAGATAACATCACAAAAAAAGATGTTTTCAAAGAATACAAAGAGACATGCAGTCAGTCTCAGCATATCTCTTATTCACATTTCACTAGATTGTGGAAAACTGAATTTGGTCTTGTAAAAATTCCTCGAAGACACAGAATGTCTGTGTGCTCAACGTGTGCAGAACTAAAGAGTCAGAAAGAAACTGCAAGGACAGAGCTCGAAAAAAGTAAGTTCAAGTTCTTCATTCTCGTACTTGCATCATGTAATTGTTTTGACCTGCTTCCTTCAACAGACATTGTGCAACAAAAGCTTGCTAAACACCGTGACCAACAAGCAGCTGAGAGAAGGAAGCTTGCTAAGCATAGGAAAAAAGCTCTTGAGCGTCCATTTGAGTACATGTCCGTTGTGATTGATGGAATGGATCAGAAAAAGACGACTCTACCTCATTTCTTGAACATTCCAAAAGATGTGCCAGAAGAATGCTTTGTCAAGGTCCACCTCGTAGGGGCCATGGACTTCAATGGGAGTCTAAAGTGCAAAGTCTTTTTAACATATCCTAATTTGCATGGTGATCCAAATCTCACAATTACAATTCTTAACAAGGTTCTTTGTGAGCAACAACAGTTACCACCAGTGCTCTACCTGCAACTTGACAACACTACCAGGGAGAACAAGAATCAAACACTCTTTGCTTACTGTGCCATGCTAGTGGAGCTGGAGATTTTCAGAAAAATAAAGCTTGGATTCTTACTAGTAGGGCATACACACGATCAAATAGATCAGATGTTCAGCAGGTTTTCAGTGCGTCTCAGAAGAAAAAAAGCTTTTTGTCTTCCCACTTTGGTTCGTATCATTGAAGACTCTTACACTCCCATGCCAGTAGTTGAGCTTCTAAAGGAGACTGCCGACTTCAGGGAATTTGTTTTCTCTCAATGTGCAAACAGAGAACAAGCTGTGAACAAGCTAAATGACATTACGTTTCAACATCACATCAAATTCTACTTGAAGAATGGAGAGAGCCTTTTGCAGGGAAAGAAGTACACTACAACTAAAGGGTGGAGTCCGGTAGAGGGATTACGCTTCCTTAAATCTGTTCCAGACACTAGTTCCATGGAACGTGCTGAGCAGCTTCCTCTAAAAAATCCAAAAGTGTCAAAGCAGCAAAAAAGTACCCCAGTCACTTCCTTGAAATCCATTGAAAATAGAATTTCCACGGGTTTTAAGTACTTCACTGAAGAAGATCAAATGTGGTGGAGAGGCTTCTTTCTAGAACAAAAGACTATGATTCAGAACCTAGCTCTGAGGCAGTTGCAAGAACCTTTTAAGTGGTCTAATGCTTTCCACCAACCGCAGGACCAGGCAGGTCAAAGCATTGCTGCAGTAGCAGTTGCAGTACATGAAGATGAGGACCGGGTCATGTACCTCGGACCAAGATGCAGGAATGAACCTACAGGTAATGTCACAGAAATTACCAAAGGTATGTTGATTGCTCTTCCGACTGAGGAGGATGACAAGAGGAGACATTTTTGGATAGCCAAAGTACTTGACACAATCAAAGAGGAAGGCCTGGTAACAAAACTCAAGATTTATTGGCTTGCTACACGTTCAGAAAATGCTTTTGAAGGTAGGTATGAGCTAGAAATGAGAAG
The DNA here is from genome assembly GCA_021234155.1 of Isoetes taiwanensis. Taxonomy (NCBI): domain Eukaryota; kingdom Viridiplantae; phylum Streptophyta; class Lycopodiopsida; order Isoetales; family Isoetaceae; genus Isoetes; species Isoetes taiwanensis. The sequence goes on from JAJEKV010000072.1 coordinate 6,390,738, forward strand.
TCAAGGAAAGGGCAAAAAGGCCAAGAAAGTTGGATGCAGGGATGAGCTAGACTTACGACAAGTGAGTATTTTGTGCTATGATTTCAAATTGAAATCAGACAATCGTTTACGCCAGAAAACAATCAACTTGCTTAAGAAGGCTTGTAACTATGAAGAAGAAGATGAAGAAGAGGTTGGGAATGCTTCACCGTCTGTTGATAGTGATGAGGAAGATAACTCAAGCACTTCCTCAAGTGACAGTGAAAGAAGTGAAACTGACGAAGATGGCATAAACGAGCATGAAGATGTCTTAGATCCCTCTCTTATCACTCCTCACACTTTTGCACATAACTGAGTCTTAGGAAAAAAGAAGTAAATTTTGAATGTGAATATGAAGATTTTATCTTCAATTTTGAAAATACTACTATTTCAGCTGTAAACTTCACTTCAATTTTTGGTTAAAATTTGTGTTCTCTTAAATTAGAGGTTTGCTCCAAAAAGACAATTTAGGTAAATTATAATTGCTAAAAAAAGTGTCACTTTGACATAGTCAATTCTCTGTTTGGAGAAAAAACTTGGTGATTTTAGGGGGGTCAAAATACATTTTTATGCCCTTTTTTTTTAACACCTCATTTTAGCCATTTTTTGCAGAAAAATAGGGAATCTTCAAGGAATATTCCTTTTGCTCCCGTTTCAAATGCAATCTTGTTAATTGAACAAATTGATGCCTATTATGCCTATTAATAACGTAGACAATATTATCATAGTTCGCACCATGGAAAATGGCATTTCGACTGCAGTAGAGAATCTAGCAAGCAAGAGTTTTTTGATACTCATCTTCTTATTGAAGCCCATAAATCCTGGACTGCATTGAATGGGGAAAAAAATGACATGTTGCAGATAGCAGATTAAAAACATGCATGAGTAGCAGAATTGAATGTCAAAAGAGGACCTGAAAAGCAGAAATACTCATAAATTTTAAAGATAAAATCTGTGGAACAGAACTAGAAATGTGACACTTTCTAGATATAAGCTCAGATCCAAAACTGAGTTTGATCCTAAAATAGGCGAAACATCACCAAGAAGCAGAATGTAAGCTCCGTAAAAAATACCAAAACATACTGGTCAAATAAGGCCCTAATCACAAATAAGTCATGACTTGACAACAAATTACCTTTCTAGAGAAGATTCCAAGTTGTCACACCACATGTCTATGGATAAGCCTCTGCCTTGAATGCCTAAAGAAAATGACAATGATACTATGAATTCATGGTGTCACAAACTGGCATCATAGATTAGCACTATTAGAATGATTTACCATGCGACCAAGAACCCAACCTTCAGTTTGAAGAATTGTTTGGGTGCTTGCCCTATGTAACCATCCACAAATCAAGAATGATAATGCTGATTTGAAGCTAAAATTGCTGATGGATGGCTTCTGTATACAAATAACCTCTCTGTCTTTTCATTTGCCTGGTTGCAGTGAAAATTGCTAAGCCCTGCACATAATGCACACATAAACCTGTGAAGAAACTCGGATAAACACCTGCAAAAGACTGAAACTATAAATCACCTACAAATCTAGAAAACTCCCAACTTTATTCTTTCTTTCTTGTCTGTGTCGATTACGAACAAAGCTCATGCATTTTGCTGATTTGCATGTTGCAGGCCCTTGCATGCCATTTGAAGGTAACATTCAACATTCTCAACATTATCAACATTCAACATTCTATTCCTTCCAAGTGATTTAGCGCTAACGCAACTATTGCAGCTGTATACTCTGATCTTTCACAGCCAGCCAACATCTAAAGATGATTCAATCTCGATTTTATGGTCAATACCTTGTCATAGCATTTTACAAATGATAGTCCAAGTGATTTACCCCTTTTTCTCTTATTCTTCAGCCTATAATCTTAGTCCTCTAGGCGACTTGAGCATAGGTTTAAGGAAAACTGGCATCAACATGAATGTTAGTAGAATGGCCATCCTAGATTTGGCCATGGCCGTTCCAAAACTCCACTGCAAAATCTAAACGTCACATTTAGAGGAGGGAATCGATCCTGATGAGTAGCTGAACTCAAATGGAATAATAATTAAAGGAAAATAATGTCCCCAAAATTACCCGTGCCAGAATTACAAATTTTCTGATCCCAAAATTTTGCATTTTTGCTGGATTTTAATGTCTTCAAGCAGCCGAAAAAAAGAGGACACCCACCCCTAAAAACATTAAGTAGATAAACAATAATAGGATCATTCATGCAACTTATTAAGAAGGGGTTAAACCCCCTTGCAAGTCAGGGCTCAAATTTGACGGCTTTCACGCCTGTTTTTGGCATTTTTGCCTGTCAAAACAAGCAAAAATAAAATTTGTATTGCAAATGAAAGGTAGCCAATGACCAAATGCCTGTCATGCAGAAGGTCCACCAAAATACATATTTGTCATTTGAAAAGCTAGAAATTTAAATTCTCCTGTCATTTTTTTTTATTTTCTTATCTTTTTATAAATAAAATGATATAATATATAGGCCCATATACAAAAATGTATGATCCATCCAAACAACCTTTAATAAATTAGACACCATCCAACCATTGAAAAAGGGGAATACTAGCTTGCATCAGCCAGGGAATTGCCAAGGAATCGGCCAGGGGCCATTCTTGGGCTTATACTTGGGCTTATGCTTGGCAAACAACACTGCTATTCTTGTGCTTACACTTGGGCTCTTTGATTGTTCTGCATCAAGACTTTTGAAACCACCACTTCTACAAATCTATCTCATCTATTCATTCATGGAGCAAGATAAAGACAACGTAAGTAAGTTCAAATTAGATCATTTGCTCTACATTATTGTGATTTCTTGCTTTTTCGTGCTCCTTGCATTTTCGTAGTTTTCTATTTTTTATTATTGCGGTGGCTTCTTTAAGCTAAAAAAAGAAGGAAAGCCAATCAATGTAGATCTGTGCTTTCTTTTTGCAAATTCTCTAATAGCATAGTTGCAAGCTCAGACTCTCAAACGCAGCAGCAGCCCGACATAGTTCTTGAGGAGACCATAGAAATTATAGAAGGTTCTTGTAACGTACAGAAGAACATACATATTGTTGATGTACATTTAAAACGGTTATATTATTACGAGTTTATAATAGACTTTATAATTGTTTTTTTTTTTTTTTACATAAAAAATAGTTTCTGTCATTTGGGATTTTTGGCTTGCATTTGAAAGGTTAAGGGCCAGATTCCACTATCGGCAACGGCATTTGGAAGCAAAATCTTAACTGCAGCTTCCTTCTGTGACCTAAGATAGGCGATGATTCCACTCACGGCAACGGCAATTCGTTCAAAAATTTAAAAAAAAATCAAACTTGGCAAAAATCTACGGCATCTGCTCTCTACTTGGCAGAAATCCAGCCCACGGCAATTATCATAATCTCAAAGTGACGGCGGTGCTCCCCTGATAGTTAACCGAGTGTTTTGCAATTAGATGTGAGAGTTTTCAGTTTTGAGGGCAGCCTTTTGCTAACTGCTAATTGCCGTAGTGGAATCATCATCCAAGCTTCAAATTTGAGATGCCATCAAAGGATTGGTGTTCAGTTAATCAAAGGATTGGTGTTCAGTTAATTGACACGCCCATAACTGTGCCAGTGGAATCTCAGCCTAAAATTGAAAGACTTCCTGTCATGCAGAAGGCGTAAATTTTTTGTGCTTGTCACAAGAAAATTAGGAATAGCCTTCAAATTTGTGCACTGGATGATGACCCACCTGCCCCAACGGTCAGCCATGGTAATAGTCACCTGCACATGCATCTTCCACGCAATGGCAGTCCCACCCTTAGAAGCCCCAGAGATGGCAACCGCAGCAGCGTATTGCAGCCCAAAAATATCCAACAGTTTTTTTTTTTTTTTTTTTTTTTTTTTTGAAAGTAAGAGTTGGTTTTATCATTAATTATGAAATCTCAAAATACATAGCAAAGGTATGCTTTTAGAAAAAGCATATCAAAAATATATAGTCAAATCCAGCAAGTGATAATAGAAAGTAAAATAGATTCTGCACACTGAGTAAGAAGGTCGATCAGCAATCAGCAGCCACCCTTAAAAGGATGAATTGGTAGAAGATAAGAAGTAAGAAGCTTTTCTGGAACTGAACCGATTTCCCGAAGCAGAACAAGCTTGCTAAGGGTTCCGGAAAAATGATGAACCTGCCAAAAAGTAATCCACCAAAAGAGTAAACCAGATCTAAATTAGATAAAAGCCAGAATATGCTTCTTAGAGAGATGGCCAAATGGAAAGGGAATTCAACAATGATCAGAGAAGTATGAGTTGAAATAGGCATTAAAGGCATCGGTGGAGCCAAAGAAGTATTGATCAAGGGGCCAATTATTGTAATAACAGAGTCTGAACATGTCCTTGTCCTCCAGGAGAATCAGCAATGATCCATATAGATCAGCCAGTAGCTTATGACTGTAGTATAGTGTTCTGTATCTTGATAGTTGAGCCTCTGTGAGAATGAGATTATTGGCTGAAAGAAATTTCCACAAGCAATGGATCTGGACAACCTCCCTGCAAAATATACTTGCCCACAGATCTTCACTCTCCTTCTTGTACCTCATATGTCCTCTTTTCATCAGAAATGACTCCATTGAGGTGGCTATGTCATTTTTCATGACTTGATCCTGAGATGTCTGGCTAAATGGTGAGTTGCTGGTATCAAATTTCTTACTTCCTTCTCCTCGTAGAAAATTAAGATACTCTAGGATCATCAGAGAGAAATAAGTTAGAATCTACAACATTTAAATTTGAAGCAAACAAATCATAATGACCCCTATACAAACCATAGTCCTCCCATTTCCTGTCAAAATTAGCTCCAAATTTCTTTTTATGTGCTGTAGCAATGGTCTCAAAATCAAACTGAAAGTGCAATTTAATCCAGAATATGGACACATTTTTTTTACCATATAACATCCGATTCCTTGCTTTCCAAATGTTCCAAAGGGCAATATTAATAATTGAATTGACAAATTTATCATCATTATTCATAAGGGACATAAGATCCCCATTAATTAGAATCCCAAATTTGTCAGAGAACCAAGACCAGAAACCATTCAGGGTGCTACAAAAGAAAATATGGCACATGTCCTCAGGCCTGTTACAAGCTAATGGGCAATTAGTAGAAATATTGGGGTTTCTTCTAGACATGGAGACCAGATTATTCAAACTACCATTAGCAATGAGCCAGATGAAGTATGAGATTTTTGGAGGACAATAAGAATGCCAGACATTATGAAATATTCTCTTGAGTTGATCATAGCTAATGGACCATTTCACCATAGCTTTACATCCATCAATATTGGAGGTCATAGCATTGTAAACATTTTTCACTTTATAATCTCCTTTTTCATTTATCCTCCAGTCACTTTTTCCGGAGTTGACAGATAAGTTTGAGAGAAAGGGTTTAATGATAGCATAAATTTTCTTATCAGATGAAGTGCCCCTGATAATACCTTTCAGTCTAGTCCAAGACATGATTCTTCCATTTACAAACATATCTCTGATATAAACTACACCAGCCTCATGCCATTTCTTATGAATCCTTGGGTGCTTGATAGCAAGTACAGGAGAATTAGGCTCAGCCATAATGGGATTCCAAAAGATTGGCACATCAGCATGAAGCTCATCTCTTTTAATAAAATGGAAATTAGGAGAGATAGCATTCCAAGCTTTGATGAGATTTTGCATAAGAGGGGAGATGCTGGGGCCTGGTTTCAGTTGACTGAATGCAGAATGGGGAAGCAGATGCTGAACTGAGGGGTGACCACAGGGGTGACTTTGAGAAATCCAATATCTGATAAAGATATAAGCAGGAGATTGATTCCCATGAATTGCTTTCCAAATAAGCTTGCCAGCAAGAGATTGAGCTTGAATAAAAAGATTCTTGCAACCTAAACCTCCAGATACTTTAGACTTGCATATGGAATTCCAATTAACCAAGTGACTTCCCTTCCAGATGAAATTTCTAATTATCTTCTCGAGCTCCAAATAAACATACTTTGGAGCTACAAGAACTGTGGAAAAGTAGACATGAGAACTGGCAAGAACAGCATTGGCAATGATAGTTCTACCTGCAAGAGAGAGATAATTCCCATAGTTGTTCAACTTCTTTTTGATTCTCAAAATAATAGGGTCCCAAAGACCTTTGATGCTGTGGTTCATAGCTATAGGTAATCCCAATAATTTAGTTGCCTGATTAATAGGAAGGACGTTAATACCAGCTAGAACTGGAATACTGAGATCACCAATGATCATACTCTTATTCAAGTTCAAATGGATACCAGAGGCAGCAGAAAATTGTCCCACAATCTTAAGAAAGAGATTGATATTTTGAAGATCAGCATCAAGGAAGGAGAAAGTATCATCAGCATATTGAAGAATGGATATACTATCATCAGAATTTGGAAGATTTAAACCTTTCAACTGAGCAGTATTCTGATAATGCAGAATGACCCTGGTTAAGAGTTCAGCAACCACAAGGAAAAGGTTAGGGGCCAGGGGACATCCTTGTCTAACTCCACATGAAAGAGGAAAGAAGCCAGAAAGAACACCATTAATGAGAACAGCAGAATTGGACCTAGAGTTTAAGCCATGAATTAGATTCATGAGTTTGGGATGGAACCCAAGTTTAGACATGGCAAAATCTAAGAAATCCCACCTTACTGAATCAAAAGCCCTTTTAAAATCCAGCTTGAGAAGAATGCAGTTTTGATTTGAGATCTTGTTCCAATGCAAACCTTCCATAGCAGCCACATAATTATCTAAGATATACCTATTTGGAAGAAAAGCTGATTGATTATGGCTAATGTTCCTTTGAAGGAAGCTTTTGATTCTCAGGGCAATGATCTTAGCACAAATCTTGTATGTGGTATTTGTGAGAGAGATGGGCCTCCAGTCCTGAAACTTAGAAGGATGATCTACCTTAGGAATCAGAGAGATAAATCCACTAGAGATAGAAGGATGTAGATGATTATCATTCCAGAAGGCATGGACAAGGGAAGTAACATCAGTTTTGAGTATATCCCAGAACTTGATGTAGAATTCTGCTGGTAGGCCATCTGGTCCAGGAGATTTGCCTTTGCTGAAGGAATTGAGAATTTCATAAATCTCATTTTGAGATGGAATAGCAGTAATAGCTTCATCCATTATTTCACTAGGATTTGGAAGAATGGAATCCACAGTGGAGATAAACTCATTGGCTTCAGTAGCCATGTTGGGGGGAATTGGCTTGTCACTAAAGATATTCATATAACTGCTCTTGAAGAAATTTGCAATCTCAGAATGTGAACTATAAATATTACCATGATCATCAACAGTCTCAGCAATGGAGTTTCTAAGAACCCTACTTTTTGCAACTCTGAAGAAGAATTTTGAAGAGCCAGAGTCCATATCATTAGTATACTTAATTTTACATCTAATAGCTGAACCCTTAGCTTCCATTTCCTCAATATTCTTAATTCTTCTCTCTAAGATATCCTCCCCTACATGAAGATTATAGTTAGAGGGATCATTCTGTAGAAGAGACCTTATATTCTTCATATACACTAGGAGCTGATTTTTTTCTCTACTTCTCTCCTCTTTGATGATTTTAGACTAATTTTTAATCCACCCTTTGATTTGTTTAATCTTGGAGTAGAAACATTTCATAGAAGGCATTTGACCAGCAACCACATTTGAATTACTGGAGATAGTCTCATAAAAGGATCTGAATTGATAGCAGAAATTCTCATTCTCCAGCAGGGAAGAATTGAATTTGTAAGGTGTGCTCCCTTCTCTTTTAATGCTGATGACATGAGAGGTATGAAGGAACTGAGGCTGATGATCAGAAATGGAAGTTCCTTCATCACTTGTAACATAGCTATTGTCCCAGAATGCTGCAGATGGATTGGAGACATAAAATCTGTCCAGAGTACAGAAAACTCTTGCTTTATCTTTTTGTTTGTTCGACCAAGTATAGGTAGCAGTAGAGGAGGGGATATAGATCAGATTATTATCAGCAATAAGAGTATCCCAATTTTCCCTTTCAGTTCTGGACATATTGATTTTATTACCCAGTTTAAGATCTCAAGATGGAGTATTATTAAAATCACCAGCAATGATCCAGTTTTCAAGAGATTGAGAATCCAACCAGGAGTTCAGTTCAGCCCAAATTGGTTCTCTATCTTTGGGTGAAGTAGGAGCATAGACATTGATAATACCAAATCTGGAATTGGAGACCGAGCAGATCATGGCTTGCCAGGCTCTTGAGGGATTGTTATAAAAGGAAGAGTGATTGATATCTTTTTTCCAGATAATGGCCATTCCACCACTTGCTCCAGAAGAGCTGATCCAAATAGAGGTAGAATTAGGATCAATCCACTCCCCTAAGTTAGTACATTCAAAGGAGGGAAGCTTAAGTTCCTGAAGGATAATGATGTCTGCATTATATTGCCTGATTTGAGCAATGGCTCTTCTCCTTTTTAGAGGCCCTTTAATTCCTCTGAGATTCCAAGAAAGAATCTTCCTATCAATGAGAGAAGAGGGAGACAGAAGGAAAGAAGGATCTATAGCCTGATCTTTCTGGATTTTCTTTTACTTCTAGTGTTTTGAGCTAGAGTTTTATTAAAACCAGATAAAACCCGAGAGTCCCCCCTGTGACACTTATGTTCCTGAAGGCACAAGATATCTGGATCCAACTTGCGAACAACCAACGCCACTCTCGTTCTCTTCACGGATGACGAGCGCACCCCACAAACATTCCAGCTCACAATCTTCTTGTCCATAACTACTACTGAGAAGAAGGATTTTTACGATGCTTCTTCTTCCCGCCTTGCTTGCGGGAAGGTGTCCCCGACCGAGTCGATGGAACAAGAGTGAGCGGGTTATCTGTGAGTGCAACCTCAGCATCCAAATCCACTTTTGTCCCCACGCAGCATTCGGTGCCACTTTATCAAGTTCCATCCCCTCTGAGGAGGCTTGGGTGGATACCGCATCGGGAAGTCCGGACGGCCGCATTCAACCGCCTCCACCGCCCCAGCCCGCTCAGGGGATTGCCGCTGCTTCCGCTCGCTCCTCAAGCCGCCAGATGTGAAGCAACTCGGGCCACCGCTCGGCGGAGATACCGATCCCCGCCCATCGGCGCGCTGCCGGGCCGCCTCATTATCCGAGATAATGAGGCGGCACTCGTGAGGGTCCGCACGAGTGGGGGATTGTGAATGTCTACGCCCACAACAGCGCGCGGCAGATAGGGGCATTGTGGGCGTCGTTAAGACATAAGGTCGCATCCTTGGGGGCGGATGTGGCTTGGCTGTTGTTGAGCGACTTCAACATGGTCGAGTCCATTCATGATAGGTGTGGCAAAGGAGCGGAAGTTGTGCAGGATTTTGAGCGGCAGTAGTGGGTGATGTTGCTGGACTCCTTGCATCTGACAGAGGCGGCGTGCGACTCTTCATTTACGTGGTGTAATCAGTGGACGGGGGCCGGTCGGGCGTACGCTCGACACGACAGATGCTATGCTAATACCCTAGCAGCGGACCAGGTGCCCTAGCTCAGGCAGACGAACATTTTGTCTACCACGGTCTCAGACCATTTTCCTCAGTTAATCTCCCAGGGAGCGACTGTAGCCAGACCGAGCCATACTGTGTTCAAGTTAAATACCGCCTACCTGAAGGATGCTGATTTCTCTTGGGGATGCCAACAGATTTGGTTTCGCACCTTTCAGGATAATTTCGGGATGGCAGGAATGGTGCAGGCCTTAGCTAAGGTCAAGGCATTCGCCAAGTCATGGGGAAGTCAGAGAGCACGGCAAGAGAGGGAGGTGTTAGAGGCGGCGTATCGCGAATTGGAAGCCCTTAGATCTCGGTCGTCTGATGGGGTGCGGGAGAATGAGATTTTGCGCTACATTGCAGTAGATGAATCCAGGAGGACTGCTCAGGCAAGGGTGAAAGCAGGGATCACCTGGTTGCGGGAAGGAGACACTAATTCTCGAATGTTCTTCAGGGCTCCGCGACAGAAGAAGTATGTGGCCTCTATGTCGTCACTGGCATTGGTCGTATTCTGAATTCGCCGGTGGACATCAAGCTGGCAACTTTTCATCACTTCTCTCAGTTTTTTCAGGAAAAGAGATACCCCTACACAGACGTGATGGAGGAGATCGTTCTCAGTAAAGTGTCATGCAAGGTGTCGGCAGAGAGGAGGCAGATGTTGCAGTGCCCGCTCACAAAGCAGGAGCTTGAGGAGGCTTGTCGTGCCTTGGCCCCCCACAAGTGCCCTGATCTGGATGGCATTCTGGTCGAGTTCTTCCAAGTATATTGGGATTGGATGGGGACTCGGTGTTGCAGACCTATCAAGATCTGCTTCAGGCAGAAGCGTTGGACTATAGGCTCAACACGGGCTGCATCTCGTTGATACCGAAGGTGAAGGAGCCAGCTATCATTTCTGATTGGCACCCCATCACCCTTCTGTCGGCAGTATACAAAATTATCGCGAAGGCACTTTCGCTTAGACTGCAAGTAGTCTTAAAAGAGACTATTAGTCCCATGCAGTCTGGCTTCATTCTAGGCAGGCAGATTCTGAGCAATGTAGCGGCGGCATTCGAGGGCATTCACTGGGCACGCAGAACAGGTCAGCAGATTGTGTACTTGAAGCTGGATTTCGCAAAGGCCTATGATAGTGTTCGGTGGACGTTCTTGAAAAGGATGTTGTTGGCCTTTAGATGTGGGGAGGCCTTTACGGCAGTGGCTATGAAGCTCTTAATGTCCGCCAGAGCCACCCACCTGTGTCACGGCGAGTCATCTCTGATATTTAGGGTGGGGCGTGGAGTTCGCCAGGGATGCCCTTTGGCGCCCTTCCTCTTCACCATTGTAGCGGAGGCTCTCTCGCAGTTGTTGACTTCCGCAGTGGAGGCGGGTGTGGTGGAGGGGTTGAGGATGGCAGACGGGTCGCAGCAGATTGGGAGTCAGTACGCTGATGATTCATTCCTCTTCCTGCAGGCTGATGAGGGGAATCTGTTAAACACGAAGGAGCTGCTGGATACATTCTCCCTTGCTTCTGGCTGCCTCATGAATTGGACGAAGTGCTCGGCATTGTGGCTGGCAGCTGATCCCATGCCTGTGGTCGTGTCCCAATTCTCTTGGCGAATGCAGCCGCAGGGCACGTGCTCTAGGCTTTTGGGTATCCCATTCGGCATCGACATCTCAGCGTCAGCTGTGTGGGAGGATATTCTGGTGGTACTCCGTCGGCATCTTAATTGGTGGAAGGGGGGGAAGCTGTCCATGGCTGGCAGGGTCACAGTGGCGAAGTCCGTCCTATGTTCGACTCATATTTATATGGCCTCTATCATCCTGGCGCCAGAAACTAAGGTGCAGGAAATCTCCTCTATGGTTCGTAACTTCGTATGGGGAGGCAATGAGGAAGCGGTCGTGAAGGTGGCCTGGTGGAAGTGCGTGCGCCCCAAGGCTGGGGGTGGACTCGGCTTCTTCGACCTCTCGCTGCATGGCAAGGTCCTCTTGTCTAAGTTTGTCTTTGCCATTCTTGAGAATGCGCTCGACTCCCCGGGCATGGTCTTGCTTCAACAGTCGCTGTCTCACTCAATAGTTTTCCACAAGCCGTCCGTGTCCGCGCGGCTCTCTTGGGCGTTGTTCGTGGATATCAGGCCGTATGCTCATGCCTCTCCGTTTCTGAAGGGGCTTCTGCGAGCCTGGGAGCAGGTACGGCCGCTGTTTGTAATTGACGCCACCAGGTGCATTCAGTTGGAGGCATCGCCTTGGTGGATCCCGCTCGAACCACGCGCACCTTTGGTTCTAGCAGCCTCCATCGATCCCTGAGTTCAGCGCAGATGCGCGCAATCTGGGGTATTGACGGTGGCGGACTGGTATATGGATGGGCAGCTGGCACCCTGGTAGCTTTTTCGCCACAGATTTTGGCTTCAAGAACGGGATTGTGTTATCTGGGCGCGGGTGGCTAATGCTCTGCCGCTGCACCCTCCGCAGGCATCAGGACGTGTGTGGAAGTGTCACCCGAAAGTAGATCCCTCAAATTTCGTGAAATCCTGTTATGGGCTTTTGGCAATTCAAGATGAGCTGCCTCCTTCGGACGGGTGGAGTCTTTAGGTGGCCGGGGATGATTGGGCCTACATCTGGAGATGGGTGTGGAACCCAATCTCGCCCCCCAAGATTCGGGTATTGCTGTGGCAGATTGTGCACCGTTCTTTGAGGGTGAACACGTGGGTTCACAGGATCAACCCGCGGATCAGCGACTTGTGTTCTATGTGTGGTGCCTGTGTGGAGACCCTGGAACACTGCATGTTTCTTTGCTCAGATATCCGGCCGGCATGGCAGTGGGTCCAGCGCCTCTTTCATACCTCGCTCCGTAGTCAAGAGGTTCTTTTGGGGTTGTACCCTAACAGGTGGTCCCAGCTTCAGAGTCTGGCCTTTCATCTGTGTAAAGCCTGGTTGTTGTGGCTCATTTGGAAGCGACGACGCATGAAGGTGTTCAGGCTTTGGTCCCGCAGTTGAGGTACAAACTATATCTTTCTTATCTGGCGTCCCCTCGGAAAGAGCAGTTCAAAGCAGCGGTCTGGGAAGGAACCCTCCACATTGTAGACACTTGGGTAGATTTGTGGCATGAGTCGTAGATAGGTACATATGTTAGGCGGGTGCTCGCTCTGGTGTGGGCAGGAGTACCCTAATATTGCTCATCTTGTATTTATTCTGGATTAATATTAGTTAATTTGATCTTTCCAAAAAAAAAAAAAAAAAAACTAGCAAAAGGGCAGGGTTGGGGCAAAGGTTAGGAAAAAATTGAAGGGAGAAATGACGCCATAATCAATTAAGAAATGTTTTTTTTTTTTTTTTTTTTTTTTGTTTTTGAGACGACAATGCTAAGATTGATAAAGCTTGATGTTGTTCCTCTAGCTTCATGATGAATAAATGTTGGTTAAACCTTACCCAATTAATGGTGAAGTATAAAATCTGTATAAAATCTGTATGATAAGATAATAATTGCCAACAATAAATGAAGCCTCACAACTATTGTCTTGACTATATGCAATCTAAGATGGATTTGTTGGTTAACCCTTTTCCATAGAACCAGAACAAAGAAATGGCACCTTGGTTGCTTCACCTTCTTGAACTACTTCCTTGAACTTTTTTTCATGTGTGTTTTGAAGAGAATTCTTGCTTTGCCTACTTCAGATGTCCCACCCCTTTGACATATCCATACAGATCCATTTGCCCAAATGCCTTGGACCTACTGCCTAACTCTTTCACATGTTACTGTAAAACGCTAAAGGCAGAAACTGGTACATTATGTGGCTATATTCTTGTCTAAGAAAAATCTTTGTGCATGTTCTTAGTCCTAGCGTTTTTTCTCTTACACTTGAAGCCTCTCATTGGTCAAACTTTTGTTGTAATGGGCCTTATGGAGATGAGTATGGCATCAATAGCATAAGGACTGCTCAAGTTACAGATTCCACACTATGCAGATAAGACCATCATAGAATAAGCTGGAACAAGTTCCAGATGGCAATTTTGGCCAGCTGATTAGGCATCAATGGTTAAGGTACATTTATATATGGGATATCGACGTTCTTGAACTGAAGAGAATCAGGTCCAGCCAAGTATAACAGCTACATGGAGTACCAAATAATCCAAGATAAGGTGTTGTTAAAGAGATTTCTGGTTTCCTCCAAAATAAACGAATAGACAGATTAGCTTGAGTCCAGTAAACATACACCTAAATCATCAAATTACCGAAACAGAATATGACTATTTAACTGTCTAAAACAATAACAACATATTCTTGTCTGATACCTTATTACCTTTATTGAATGAGATGGCCCTATGGCAGTGACAGAAAAATACCCCAACCGATGGATTGATATTGATGTCTTTAAAAAAAGTGCCAATGTCATTAGTGCGCATATCAATGTGTTCCTTTTATGACCTATAGCCCATTGCAAATATGAAGGGGGGTCTCTAAGAGCTTTGAGATCTTGAAGTATGCTTCAGAACACACAACCTGAGACAATTGAGTGAAATGTTCAAGTGAATCAACAAATATACAAAAACATACATATCTGAATTGCAGATTGTCAGAAATTATTAATTAAATAAAACCTAATATCCAAATGCACATACTGCCCACAAAGCTGCAAATAATACTTCTACAAATTTACTTGTTCATGCTTATGGCTAGCTCTTTCAGCCTGTCTTAAGCAGAGCCTGCCTTAGCAGACAAGTAATTCTAACGAGTGAAAAACAAAAAGTAGCAAAATTAGAGTCAGCAGTAGAAGTCTTGCAACAATGGTGCATAAGCTTCATGAACAAGTATTCTGCAGCTTAGAAGAGGAAATTGAAGCAATTAACAATGAAAAACAGAATTATAGAATGGTAATCTCGGACTGCCTGGAGCAGCAGTCGCCACTTCAAGGCCATTTTTATCAACTATACATACTTCTCATTTCATTGATTGCTTTTTCTGCCTCCTGCAAATATTAAAGATGAAAGTAAAGTTAAAGCAAATCTACCACACGATGATATGGATTAAAAGTCAAAGAAGTCATGCTTCTCATCATAAGGCCAGCAACCATAACAAGTGTGAAGAAGACACTTGCATTTCACTGACAAACTCTAGTAATATTCGCATATATTAGAAACAAACACATATTCCTGCATTACTATTTTGGTAAAGAGTTCATACTTTTGACTGTTGTTAGACATTTTATCCTCCTATTCTAGATAATTTAATCTGCATTGGCATACAAGGCATGCGACAAAGAAGGATAAAGTCCATGACACAAGCTTGAATTGCTATTTTATTTTGGGCGCATTTTCATCAGCCAGATATGCTATTATCTAAACCTTCAATGCCAGAAACAAGGATCTTATGAACTACAACAACTAAAGGATCTATTAAAACTTGGAAAACCATAGAGAAACAACTCTAAAGCATGTTACCTATTTATTCCTAAAAAGAAACAAATTTAAATCCTCTAAAACGTCCAGAACGTTGATCCCACATCACTCTAGCATCTCTATGTCACATCACAGTAAGAGAAGGTTAACACCAGGCTCCAGTAATCCATGAACAAATACTAAAGAACGCAAAACTGGGTCACTTAGGAACAGCTCAGATACAAGGAAAAAGCAGCAAAAAGTGTGGCATCTCTGACCACTGGGCTCAGATCGCCAACGAAAATGTTGAAATGTCCTGAATAAATGACAGAAAGAAAGTAAGACAATTGGATGGAAGGAAAATTTTCTCTGCAAAGTTTATATGACGGTTGACCAAATCTGCGATGCAATAGAAACCTCATTTAGTCTCCGCATTTGGAGTTGAGAAAATAAAGTATCTATGGATAACTTACATTTGCCTTCCATTCAAAGATATAAGTGTAGCGGCAGCAAATCGTTAATCAAAATAATCTACGAACCCATACGATGACTGCAAAACCAAAGTCCATAACATTTGATTTGAATATGAAAAATGCAACTACATGAAACCAGGTGCTCATTGGGTGAGCAAATACCTTCTCCTTTTTAATGAGTTTACAGCTCTCTAAGGGTCCAATGCTGGCGTAATTTGTAACTAAAATCAGCCCCAAACTCAAGCTGTTATTTGTATCAGTGATTCTGGTATACCAGCCTTCAAACGATTGGAACTCTCGCTGAAGCAAGCATTGGACTCAGTTTGCATCCCTAAATCGGCATAAAAATGCTGCATCCTATTATTGGCTAAAAGAACAGAACTATCCGGCCATAGCAACAAGGAAACCATAGTTAGGCAAGAACTGGTACATTTTTGAACTGTAACATGAAGAAATCGGTGCAATCAAGCAAGGGCGACCAAGAAACACTGCAACCGTACTTGTTCCTTTGCTGTTCTTTTTGCCACTCGCCCTCCCCACATCTAGCAGCTAGGTGACGAAATACCAACATCCAGAGGTGCGCGGACTGGCATAGGAGACCGCTGGAGGGGCGCAATTATATCAGGGTTGTAATGGCAGACCCTGAAACATACCTTGGCTGTCGGTGCTCAGCCCCAGCATTTGACGCTCGTTGCTCGGCTATGGCGTCTTCCCTCTCATATTGAATCAAGTAAATCATGACAAGGCCTAGAAGAAAGTCGAGCAAGCAGAAGCAGAGGAGGGAATCGGGATGGTCGGAGAAGAGGAGAAGTGATTTTCAAGGACTTTCTAATTTTCATGGCCGTTCGATGCGAAATTAAGAAATCTAATGGTTGAAATTAAAAATAGCTGACGTGGCACGACACGTGGCATAGCTAGGAATGCAGGAAATCGGGCGGGGGGGTTAGGCAACCCTGCTAAAAATTTGTGCACTGGAGGCCATTATGGCAAAAAATAATGGGGCGAGCCTAGGGGCGAGGAGATTTATTTGCAGATTTATTTGCAACCCCTTTAACCCGCTCACACTATCTCCCCCCGATTGGGGTTATTAAATAAATTAATGGAAACCCTTCCGGGGTTTTATGTGGAAACCCTTCTGGATTTCCATTGAACCCCGGAAGGGTTTCCATATTAGAACCCCGGAAGGGTTTCCACTAAAAATAGAATTTTTTGGGGGAAGATATCCGCCATTCATTAATGATAGAATTAAATTCTCAACACCGCTATTTTTGAGGAAGCTTTTTCAGAAAAGATTTTTTTTTTTCTTCCTACGGCTACCTCTCCGGTGATGTTTTTCTGAAAGTGGCGATTCAGGATGAAGCGTTTCATTGGCGATTTAGGATTCCAGGAAGTGTTTCAATTTCAGTTGGGATTTAGGATTCACGGAAGTGTTTCTGTGGCGATTAAGAAGTCCAAAAGTTTAGAAGACGGTTTCTGGTTTCTGGAGTTCGGCTTCAAAAGGTAAATAATTTTCTTGTCGGATTTGCCACCATAATCAAGCTGAAAGAACATAGCTTTAAATAAGATCTGGAGATGCACTCAAGAAGCGAGGAACATACTGCGACTAATATGCTCTAAAGCAATAAGCCTGGAACTGCATGATAGTATTTTTGACTGACGCAAAAGTAGACAAGATAGAGAAAATTTAGAGTTTATAATCTTTGGCCCTTCGATCTTGGAAAGAGTTGAAGGCTTTGGTGCAACGCTTGGAACTGCATGACAGAATTGGTGCTGCTGTGCAAAATCGGCAGAGGCGAGATTGGAGGCAAAGGCAAATTCGACAGAGACAAATCCTCCAGAGGGACGAATATTCAGAAATAAGAAAGGGATTTCGGATTAGCAAGGGAGTCCAGGAGCTGGTCCGGTCCTAAGGACTATTCGAGAAATCTTGCAAATTCTTTTTAGACTATCTGTGAAGAGGCTTTTTCTGATAAAATTTCTCAAGTTCTTGATGTGGAATTATCATGTGATAATTTTCAGTTACCTAGCCCATTTTCATCTGGAAAACTATAGATCTTTTGCTCTCATGAGAGAATTGTCATATCTTGTCTAGTTTGATTTGGTGTTTGGGCAAAGATCTGGTGTCGTTTGGCATCTTTTTGTTGTCTGAAGTTGTGACGTGGTTCTTTTGCCGGTCCGATCTGTTGGCAAGATCTGGCCGTGACATTGGCATAAATTTGCGTTACGGGTTTTATTTGGTCCAGAAATGCTTATTTATGTTGGAGGGTTTTAAATGATCCGGCAAACAAAAGTTTCTGAGATTCATGGCCCATGATTGCTAATGGGTGCAATTGAAAGGAGATCCTATTGCAGAAATTGGTCGGGATTGGCCAAGATTGAGGAAGATCTGGTCATTGGATCTATTGATCGGCAAATTTATTAGCTCTGCTGCACGATCTTGCATTATGGCTGGACCAGAAAGTGGTGAAAATTTGGGGAATGGAAAAGATTAATGCATGACGAAGCTTGGAAACGGCAAGAAAGTGCAAGAATTAAAAGGGAATATGATCACAGAGCCAAGGGCTCTAAACCGTGATGCAGCCTTGGTGGCTTTTTTACAGATGGTTACAGGCCAGACTTTGCAGCATCACGGTTCTTAAAGTTTGAAATTGGCAGAGGCATAGGCGGGTTTTAAATCTTACGAGGGCCTGTTTTCGAGCTGCAGCTTGGAACACAAAACTTCCAGGTTAGACAAATTTCTCCATCTCGTCCATCATAGCTATTTTTGGATGCAATTAGGAGATAAGTAAGTGCATCTAATTCCTTCAAGATTAGCTTAATTCCAACGAATAAATTTTGAATCCTTTTCATCTTGAATGCTTGAAGGTGGAGCGCATTTATCAATTGGGCAGATCATCAATCCTCGACGAAGTTTTTATTTCCATTAAAAAAATATTAGAAACACTTGGGTTTTGGAGCGATCAAACCCAAAACTTTACATGTAACAAGTTTATATATTAATGCAAAAGCACTCCAAGTGCAATTTTATTGCATCTCTATTTCTTCGCTCATGTAAATAGCCATGGCAATAAGAAAAGCTTCATGGTGTTCTCTAGCGAAATAAAAAAGGGCTGAATATATTAAGCTTAGAAGCAACCAAAAAGGGCATGGAAACGAGCCTTCTATATCCACTTAAATAGATGCTACCTTGAACGATCTTAGCGCACAGTCACAAACTAAATGTGAACT
Source organism: Isoetes taiwanensis (assembly GCA_021234155.1). Classification (NCBI taxonomy): domain Eukaryota; kingdom Viridiplantae; phylum Streptophyta; class Lycopodiopsida; order Isoetales; family Isoetaceae; genus Isoetes; species Isoetes taiwanensis. Next base: position 6,409,330 of record JAJEKV010000072.1, read on the forward strand.
AGCCAATTCATTTACAATTATGATTTGTCTGATTGGAAGTTCTTGTATGTTGTCATTGTGCTTAAAATTTGCTAGGGTTTGAGGGTTTTCTTTGTAATAACAGTCTTTCTCATATATTTCAAATAAATTACCTACTTATGGTTTTTTTGTAATCTATTCATACAGATATGGCAGGATTAGAGGCGGGCGGGGATGCGTTGGGCGCCACCGCGGTTCCTGACCGATTAGGACATTCGCTACTTTGTGGGTTAGTCCCTAGTATAAGCCTAGGTTTTTAGTATAAGCTTAGGTTAGTTTTGGATTCGTAGTATAAGTTTAGGTTAGTCCCTTAGTATGAGCTTATCCGTTGTTCTCTTACTTCCATTAGTACATAGAGGAAACGTAATATGCATTTTGTACGTAGAAAAAACTTAATTTGTTTTTGTCTATTGCTTTAGAGTTGTGTGAACTTAGAATTTAGAATTCTTTAGGGACGAGCTCCATGGGTATTGGAGAATACGTCGAGTATTGATCACCATCCCTGGGACTCCTACAAGGTCCCAGGATAGATGGTTTTGTGAGCACGAGGGTTGCACACATATGCTTCCGGGAGACCAGGGTGGCTGGGGTCTAGGTATGGATGCGGCGAAGAAGCACCACGAGAGGCAGCATGGGGAGGTACCATGGGTGGCTCGGCCACGTGGTGCGCGGAAGTGCGTCCAGGGACGAGGGGGGGACCAGGCGGCACCGAGAGAGAGAGGGAGAGGAGCCGTCTTAGGTGGTGGGGACAGATGTGCGAGGCGGAGTATCTAGTATCAGCGGGAGACACGCTTTCAGCCTAGAGTCCCTGAGGCGGGTAGTGGCAGAGTGGGAGGGCATTGAGAGGACATTCTGGCAGGGACGAGTTCCTCCTCTTCCCCCCCACGTACTTCCACTTCCTCCCACTTCTTTTCAAAGACCCCGTCACTGCCCGATACACTACCTATGTACCTCGGACATCACTTTCCTTGGGCGACATTGGTGGGTGATTGTTGTGAGTGCATACGGACATGGCGGCGTGGGCTTCTTTCCATGAGCCATCACCTTCGACGAGCTCCACTTCAGTGGACCATGCACCAGGTTCTTCAACTTCGTACTAGTGCCCACCAGGCTCGACACCATTGAGCCATTTATAGGTCTGGGACGAAGCTTTCATGAGGCCATGAGCGGGATAGTTGCGAGACCCGATTGAGCTCCCGCCGCCCCTTCATGAGAGATGTACGGGATGGACATGAGGCGGCGGCGGCAGAGGTAGAAGGCGGCGAGAGGGAGAGGTAGAGGCAGGCCACCAGGTAGAGGCAGAGGTAGAGGTAGAGGTAGGCCACCGGGCAGAGGCAGAGGCAGGGGAAGAGGTAGGCCTGGTCAGGATATAGAGGCAGAGGTCAGAGGTGTCCAGGAGACAGTGGCAGTGGACCCCATTAGTGTGGAGGGTCACATGGAGAGACATGGGCTTGTCACGCCTTATGCCCCATCGGCACGGGATTGGGCAGAGATCAGTCATGAGGCATGGACATTTGATAGGACCGCAGGCGGTCATGGCATTATGTACCAGAACGTGCGCGGGACTTTCTATCTAGCACAGGTCTTTGTCCCTTTGAGAGGATGGGCTTCGGAGCGGGGGCGAGAAGCTCGGGCCCCATCTGGTTGAGGCTAGACACTGGCTTTAGGCCTCGACCTTGGTTCTGGAGGATTGCGAGGGAGATTGCCACAGCATACGAGTGGCAGGCACATGGTTTTTTGTACCATGTTGTGCAGAGAGGCCAGCAGGAGGGGACATGTGTTCAGATCTTTCGAGCCTTTGTCCACAGGGTTCTATTGAGCTGACGAGTGAGTTCCTAGATGCAGCATACGGTGGTTGGTTGGGAGACCCGCACATGAGGTTCTACATCATGTAAGTGCAGCGTCATGTCTTTGTGTGGTATGCAATGCTTGATTTTTCTCTGACACATGCTTTGCATACATGCAGGATTATTAGACACTTGTTGTCTGACGAGGATCATGGGCGTGTGTTGTTTGTGGACCCCACGTTCTACACGCGGGCATACCCCTTTCGTGGTGGATCCGGCACCCACGACGGGGGTGTGCCATCCTTGGATCCTTTATTCCGTGATACATATGGTCCAGCAGTGCATTGGAGCAGACTACGAGCAGTGTTTTGGCCCGTCGTGCATGGGTGAGTGTTAGTGGAATGTTATGCCTTATTCTATGCATGTTTATATGTTTAGGGTAACATCTCTTTGTATCATGATAGTTCCCATTGGTGGTTTATGCGTCCCGCTCAAGACCTTGGCGATTACTCCACCCTTGGGGACATCGAGGATGTGCAAACATCCTGGTTGTGTTTTGATTCTCAGGGCGTGGAGAAATGTGGTGAGCGTTGTACCATTGTCCAGCTGAACAGGATTGCTTGTAGAATGAGTGGAATGGATGTTTGCTAATGCTAGATCCATATCTGAAGGATGTTTAGGATTTACCTCTGATTAGAGGTGCATCGAGGAGGTGCGGGATGGGCTTACACCTCTCGTTATCGGGACATGGGCGTGCCTAGCCGGTTGATGCAAATTCTGGCGTCCACATGGCTTTGACCATGCGCTTGTTGGCAAATAGTTTCTTCGTTAAGGATTACATTGATGGAGCCTCGTCTAGTGCTGCTCAGGTACATCACAATAAACCCTTTAATTTTTCTTCTTTTTGCACATGACTTGGAAAGTATCCATACTAACCACTTCACATGATTTTCTTTTATAGGTTGGATGGAATTGGTTTAACCCTTCCTCGCAGATCCGAGGAGAGCGACAAGTCCTCTCCTCTGCTATTGCGTTATTGTATGCATTGTGGCTTTCTCATAACAAGGCCAAGGGTCCAGTTGGATGCTGCCTAGTGGCGTGACATTAAAATACTATCTATCTATCTATCTATCTATCTATCTTTCATGTTACATTTATCATTTACTTAAGTTTGTTTCTTTTTGGGTTGCCCCTAAGAGGGCAAACCCTTGTTTATGTGGGTTTGTGGCATATTATAGGTATATGCCAGTATATGCTTGGAATATGCCTATGACTGCTTTTATGTTGGCAACTTGCCATTTGACACCAATGGAATGTTATGCATGATCTTGCTTACTATCTACCAAATACACACTGATCTAGAAAGAGGCAGGAGTAATCCTTTATACAGCTGACCTTTTCTTTTAGCATTTGAACAGTTTCAGGATTTTGGAAGAAGTTTTTTGCTAATTGTTGTGTATACATAGTGTAGGAAATATTTATGTAATTAGAATTAGCATACTTATAATATCATGATGGAATGTAAATCTGTTCATTTGCATCTAGTCTGCCAAAGTGGGCAATGTTTATTAAGCAACCAATGCAACTTTTTGCCACCAGCCTAGCTTTGCGTATACTCTGATTGGTATGATACATCCATCCTGTGTATAGAATAGTCATTGCTCATGGCTTTGAGCCAATTTGGGTCTGCAGCCACCTCCTGCATGAAGTAAAACCAATGCGACGGTTTACCTCAGCCATGTCATATGACACAAAAAATGAGAATGGTATAGTAATTCTGATAATTGCTTTGAGAGGACAGTGCACTCTTTGACGTAAATCTTTAGCTGCATCTGAGTGCGATACTCTCCATCTTCTACAAATTGTGTGCTCTTGGATTTGAAAGGCAGAATTAGACAGCTTCCAAACTTTTTTATTATAACCTCAATTAAGATGCGCTTAATGGCCCTGTGATGACTTATTTCGTAGTAAAGTCGAGCTCTTACACACTATTACTCCCAAATGGGCAAGAAGATATTGTGCAACCATATCCAAACCCCTAGTAAGGTAATTACTCCGTCTTTAGATAGACTACGTTGCAATTACTGATTTTTCCTTTTCCATTTCATGTTTTCTAAAACATGCGAAGTATGTGGTGAAGTATGTGGTTGATGTTTCTGTGACATTTGTAGGGAACTCTTAAGCCTTGGGTTGCCCGTGTTCTACAAACTGTATGCTCTTGGATGGAGTTTTTAATTTCTGACAGCGATACATGTTCTTGCAGGACAATGACATGCATTAGATGCAATTCCAACTGACTAGCATCCTGAAAGCCATAATACACGTTTTGATTATGGTATTTGCTCGAAACTGACAAATAAGATTAGTGGAGGTAAGAGATTTTAGAAGGGTTGTCTTCACTATAGAGCACATGATGTTGTTTTAGTCTTAAATTCATTTCCATTATACATTCAGATGGAAATTAGTCTTGAAACGCACATGTTGAATAAATCTGAATGTTTATATGTTAAAAGCTTTTGCTGTAAGTTTTGCAGCTATTGTCTTTTGTGTGCAATGGTAAAGCATAAACTTGGTAGGGGTTGCCAACATATTTGCGCTAAAAGTAATGGGCCAATATGCTAGCTTCAAAGCGCATAATTTCTTTGTGTGTTTTATTCATGGAATCTGATGGCCAACATATTTGCGCTAAAAATAATGGGCCAATATGCTAGCTTCAATCTTTTACTATTTTTGCGCATGATTTCTTTGTGTATTTTATCCATGGAATCTGATGGTCTTTTGCACAGTTTGCAGGAGCACACTGTTTTTCGGATGATGAAACAATGGTCCTTTCTTGGCCATTCAGAAACTTCTGAGTATGATGGATCTTTGGTGCTGCATTTTCAAGCTTTTTGAAGCTATTCTAGTTATAAGGTAGGAAACAGTGTAAAAGAGATGTGTGATCTTTTATGAATTGACAGTTGAAGACATTGTTTGATGGAATACTAGTGCAAGGGTATGAGCAGGATAATCAAGTCTTACGTTCTGTTTGATGATACCCAAGACTTAGGCATAGTAAGTTACGTTCCTGAGTATCTTGAAGCATCTGGTTGTACAGTTGATTTGACATGCCAAGACCAAGTCAAAATGAATGCAGCATATTTCACGAACATCGATTACACAACTGATTTATTTATTGCTTGGTTACATCCATTGTTATAATTTGTTATCTCGATATTTATTCCTATGTCACTCTAGTCGATATATATGTACTGCTTGGGATATTATAGGTGGTCGTGTTTATTATTTGAATGACAGTTGAACGTCTTGTGACATTTTCCTTGTTGAACATGCCATATTCTTATATGGGTGGGAGCAGATTGTGAAGTCATGATATGGATTCAATGGCCATATTCTAAGATCACTTTATAATAGATGAAAAGTAACCTGTCCTTTGCTCAAAGCTAGTGTTGGATGAATGCATGCTGCACAACCCACGAATGGAGTTTAATATAGCAAAGAGATCGTAGCATTAGGGCAATGTCCATTTTTCAGTCATTCATTTTGCACATTGCAGACCCAATGCAAAGCCGGTGCAGACCCAATGCAATGGCATGGTTTCACTTTAAAAGGTGAGTAACAAATTACCTCAGGAACATGGTTGACAATGGATAAATGTTTAAGCATTTTCAAATTTACTCTTTGACATGATAACTTTTATGTGTTTAGAGTCAATGATACAATCTCTATCAGTTAAATTCAAAATTCTATCAGAGTCAACCCTTCTAAATTCAGACAATCAATCGGACTTACAATTCTATGTTTGGACTTATGATTTGACAAACAAACTTGACGTTCTATATCTTGGATATATCACAATTTCCTTATATCTTAAATACATTACAATTGAGGTTTAAAATTTGCCACAATATAGTAAGCATCCAAAACGCATTGTTACTTGCAAAAACATATTCTTGCCTCCCACCAAATGCTAATATAAATAGACAAGTTTATATAGATCTGAAGTGTGGATACATATGGTATTTTATCAGCTATCTCTTGTTTTTTTTGTTTCTAGCAATGCAACTAAATCTAAATAGAACTCTATGGGAATAGCCACTAAATGCACTTATGGTGTCTATTGTGGGAATCACTGAATTTGATTGATCTAAAAAACTCCATGGGAAGATGGTTGCTAAAGGAAGCACAAAATTTGGCTTGTTTATGGCTTATATGTTTTGCTAGAGAAGTTTTTTTTGTAGGTCGACCACACAGATTTCTGCAAAACATAAGTGAGGTTGCATAAAGTGGGTTTTACCAAATATTTCATAATTAAAGACTGAAATTCTAGACATGGCTATACATACCATGCATAGGAAGGCCCACAATTTGAGTTACGAAGGGTTCAAAGGCCCACCCGGCTTTATATTTAGCTGGACCTGCAGATTTAAGCTAAATAATTGAAGGAATTATACACGAACGACGAAGCTGCAAAATAGAATCTTCAATCGAAGAACTCAAATACATCTGTCACAGCTAGTACATTCTTGCTATGCATATGCACATAAGATATGCTCATTATACTCTTTTATTTTACAGGTCAGCTCTTATATCCGAACATAACATCGTGTTCAATCCTATTGCTATTGAGGTCATCTATTAGGAGAAGCTAAAGACAATGGAGTCATGGTAGCAAACAGATTTGTAGGGTTGCATGTGTGACCGCATTCAGGTACATCACCCTCTGATTATCCAACGGAAAATTGTAAACCAGATATATTGTAGGCCTTTCTATGGCCCTTCCTGACCAACCAATATTTGTTGTGCCCTTCTATAGGTGGCATGCATTTGCCAACTTTATCTTCAAGTTGATCAATTTCATCTTTCACAGCCAAGTTTACTGCACGTGATGTTGGGGCACTTTACTCCAAACAAAATCACCATCTAGGGTTTAAAACGCAAACCTTCTCATTTGACTGGGGGGACTTCATCTGCTAGACCAAGGACATTATCAGCACTTAAAAGAGTGAAATCTTAAAAAACTGAAAGGCCAAGTTCAAAATTGCTATGAGCTTAACGCCAAAGTCTCGTCAATGTAATGTCAAATCAAACTCACCCTATAACATAGATGTCAATTGCTTCCCTCACATTTAGCCATTCATTCAAATCAAGGTCTATACTGGGGACTTTAGCTCCAATGTTCTTTCAACTTAGATTTACAACAGCTTAGGAATTATCTCAACATAAATTCTAAGAAAGTAACTGCCAAGAGTTATAAGTCCATATATTGTAAACAGAAAGTCTCTGATTGACCTTGCTCTAGTGTGCGCTTAAGTGGTTTAGACTGCGATTTATGATGGCCAATTCAAAATTAGAGCATGTTGCCTTAATTACAAAAACAATGAATGCCATAAACTGAAGCCTTCGAAGCATTGTAATACTGCCCCGCATCTTCTAAGCCATCATAGATACATGCCGCCAGAAGAAAGACTCTTGCATTTCTTTGACTTTATTTATGTCAAGATCCTTCACCTTCTTTCTTTATTTACATATATATCTAGATCAGACAAATTATTTTGAACGACATTGAATCCCTTTCTATGCCCCATTGGTAATCCATACATAGCTCTGTATGAAAGTCCATCCAAATTTTGTTATTAATATCTTTATTCGGATAATTGAAAATATACCATCATATGCTAAAAGCACCATTCTATTCTATTCTATTCTAAACCTATTCATGTGCTCAATGATTTCTTACGAAAATTTTTGGCTTGCCCCTAAGGGGCCAAACCCTTGCTCATGTGGGTTTTCAGCATATCCTAAGCATATGCTGGATATTCTGATATGCTGTGGTCCTTGGTACTGTGGTTGTCAAACTGTTCCCTATTCCACATGTTACAGTGGTGAGAATTCTCTGTCGTATTTTAGACCTATAGTAGCAGTTTATTTTTGTATGTCCTTTTCTCTTCTAGAGTGATCACAACCGATTTAGATTTTGGAAGTGTACATTCTAGTATAGTACTTGAAGAATATTCTATTATTCACAACATGAATGCCTAAGCTAAGCAAAATGCATTGGACCTCTATCATTACCAGCATAAAGTACTGACAGCTGCTTAAATGTGTGCCAATATTGGCTACTGTTCTTATTCTTAGCTTAAACGTTTTGGAACGTCCAATCTTATCATTCCTCACCATATCTCATTTTAAAAAGTTTGGCATTCTCTAGTCTCATTATGTACATGGTTCTTGAAATAAACAAGATTCTTTGGAAGTATAATGTGTTTAACAAGTGTTGCCTTATGCAGGTTGCACCGATTTCTCAGGGGCTCCCTTCCTTGACTTAATTCCCAAAAAGACCTTCGTATTTTTAAAATTCCCAAAATGCCCTTAAAATTTAAATATTTTCCCAAATAGCCCCGTATATTTTATAGTTCTGAAATTCGTGTGTTCTTTATTTCACAGGTTGCTAAACTCTTTAGCTGCATTTTGGAAGATAAAGGTAGTTCGTTGGCTACAGAGGATTTCGTTTCTAAATGTTCGGGGTTATGGTTTTGAATTGATTGACAAAATATGACTTTGAACTATGATTTAAGCCACTTCACCCTCCGATCATGGAGGGCAACCCTCCGTGCGCAGCACCTTGTTTTCTTTTGGTCTCTTGCATGTACGACGGAAGAATATTTAACAAAGACAAAGGTTATGCAATAGAGATTATGTAGAGCATAGTGCCAATAGAGTGCAACTTCACACGTACGCACTATCGAGTTTCTAACTGCATGTGGAAACCTAACCTATTTTCCTCCTCATGTGGAAACCTAACTTGTTTTCCTCATCCTGTGGAAACCCTTCCTCCTGTGGAAACCCTTCCCAATTTCCATCATGCAAGGAAATCGGGAAGGGTTTCCATTTAAAATTTGAATTTTGATCAAATTTTGAGTGACGTGCGCTCGATGGACGTGTGCCTTAATGTCGGGCGTCCGTGTGGAAAGGCGTGAGCCATTTTGTGGAAACCCTTCCGGGTTTTAGGGAAACCCTTCCGGGTTTTCAATTTCTGGAAAACCGGAAGTGAGTTTTATTGAAAACCGGAAGGGTTTCCACTAAAACCCGGAAGGGTTTCCATGGAAAGCCTGAAAACCCGGAAGGGTTTCCATGGAAAGCCGGAAGGCATTAAAACCCGAAAGGGTTTCCGTGGGTTTTTCCATCGCCTTTAACCGGCAGTTTAAGGAGATTTTGCACTACTTTGGACTAAAAGAATTTGTGTGCTGCGCAAAGGGGTACGGATTAGATTCGCTGCGGAGATTAACTTACTCTGTGGAGAGGGCACGACTGGAAAAATTGGCGCCTGAGAAGATCTGATGTCGGTGGATGGAGATTCATGGAGGAACATGCGTTTGGTAGTGTTTTCTTATGTGTTTGCATGCTTGACTGCATGATTCTTGACTGCATTCATGATGCGTGCTGCATTTTGCATGATTTTACATTTAGTGATCTTTGCTTGCTTCTGGCTCTGCTTTTCTGATGCATTATGCCTTTCTCTGAGTCTTTCTAAGCATGATTCTCATTGTTAAATCGCTGCTTTTTTACAGGAAAAGAATGCTACTAAACAGGGGATCTTCCCACGAAGGAGCTGGAGTAAAAAATAGGGGCCAGCATGCCATTCCGATAAAGAGGGGAAAAGGAGGCATGCTCCATTCTGACTAAAGAAAAGCTTTTGCTCTATTGCACCATAGCCAGCTCTTTTATTTGCAATAAAAATTTTGTGAAAAGCTTTCTTGAATAGGCCTTTAGCCCGTTTGATCTCCTTATTTGAATTCTCCTACCGAAATGTGCAATAGCAATCGTGCCATATCAGCTTTTTCTCTAAGCTGATATATTTGGGCAAAATCGTGATTGATTGGAGCTGAACTTGGTTTTTCCGTTGTTGAGATGAATCGATTTATGTGGATGTTGGGCAGCATTTGCTGTTGCGTTCTAGAAGCAGAGTTTCTGCAATAAAGTTTTTTTCCTATGTTTCTGCTGCATTTTGGATCATCAATGATCTTTTTGGTGTTGTTGTACAGGAAGTAGCAACTCTACGCAGGAACTGCAGTCTCATCCGGGTAACAGCAGCACAGGGAATTGAAATTGTAATTTGTTTGTATATCTGAATACCCTGTAGCCTAATGACCAGCCTGTTTATATAAACAGGCTGCAGAACAGGATTTTTATATGAAGGAAGGGCAAAGAGTTTTATATATGAAGGCTGCAGAACAGGCTTTTTATATGATGGTCAAAGAGTTTTATATGGTATGCAAAACCTATCACTCTTAAGTTTGAGAATCACATGTACTCTAGTAACCATTATTAGACTACTTGCAGCACCTATATGGAAACAACAATAATAATAATATGTGGTTCAGTAGTCGCTATGGGATAGCTCTATTTAGCTAGTAAAAATGGAGGTTTCCCCAACCACAAAGAAGGGCCTCATCATGTCATTATCTTCATGCTCCAAGATGTGGCAATGCCAAACATAACCTGGACCAACAGTTGGGTCAAAAGGGTATTGGGAGCCATTCTGGGTAGTAAAACTGATGAAAATTCTGGTAACATTTCCAGGCATTGCCCTCACTGTATCTTTCCAGCCAATCTCATCTACTCCGGGCGCAACCGGCGGCCCTGTGAAGCAGCTGCTTGGCTCGCCATAAGGAGCTTGGATTGAACAGGAGTTATTCTGGTAGCTTGTCACATTGAACGGCTGAAAATTGAGCACCTGGAATTGCACCAAATGAATATGCATAGGATGAGCGTCTGCTGTCGGATTGATCATGCTCCATATTTCTGTAGTATTTTGGGTGGGAAATGTGTCAGCAGGATCATGGAAACCTTTATTGTCAATTGAAAGTCCTATTGATTGTCCCTGAGCTGTGGTGTTTTCATTTAATGTGAAATAACGTGTTAGAATGGGCTGGCCTGAGACATTTCCACATGATGGAATGGATTTGAGATCAATATCTCTTCTAGATATATTAGATGCAACAACATGGAATTTCATCACCATTTCTGTTCCTCCAGATGGAACATCACCGCCAGGAAATGGAGCAGGGGCAGAATTCATTAACAATATGTCTGTGCCAGGAGGAACCAAAGAAAAATCTACCAAAACATCAACTCTGTAGGCAGGAGCAAGCTCGAGGGAGGAAGCATTTACAGGAGAAGAAAGGTACCCACCATCTGAACCAATTTTGGTGAAAAAAAGATCTGAAGAGTTGAAGAAAAGGGTGTAGAAGCGAGAATTGGAAGCATCGAGAATTCTAAAACGATAAGTTGTATTCTGAACGTTAAGATAAGGCCAGGCCATGCCATTGACGAGAATTGTATCGCCAAAAAACTCAGGGCACCAGTTGGGATGGACGTCAGGAACGAGGCCAACGTTGGGGTAGTTAAAGGAACCATTGGGGTAGAACTGGCGATCAGAGATGATTAAAGGAATTTGAAACTGGGCAGAGGGGAGGCCAAGTTGGGTTTCAAGGTGGGGTGACGTTAGGATATAAGCGCCTGCAAGGCCAGCATGAACGTTTAGTCTGGTGATGCCAACAGCATGGTCATGGTACCACAACATGGTTGGACATTGAGAGTTGGGATAGTAATATAGTGGAGTGGACCAGGCCGGGCCGCGGTCGCCGAATTGCGTGAACCATGCATCAGGATTGCCATCTGATGTGCTTGGAACCTCTCCTCCATGCAGGTGCGTCACAGTAGGAATTCCACCATTTGGGGGATCTGCCCAATCAAGTGTTCTGTCCACTATGAACATGTGTTCCTCATCACTGATATTATTCTCCCAGCTAACCCATACTGGTTCAAACCTTTTAGCCACCAGCGTTGGCCCTGGAAATGTCGCAGTCTCCCAACTTGGACCATATGCATATAGTGGCGTTTCTGGCAGATCCCTGTGTAGCTTCTGCATCATCAACACACACAACATATATTAACTTAACATAAGTGTTACGTTTCTTCACAGATTTACCAAAGCAAAACTACACTTTTGGTTTTTCTTGCCTGTGTGATCTTATACATGCCCATCCTAAAGGTTTCGTTGTATGAGAGAGTGATTGTCTGCATCACAGGCAGTGGATCCACGAATTTCTCGAGAAATGGAGAGGGTGTCATGTTTTGGCAGACAGATTGAGCATTTGCCAGCGTAACTGCTAGAATCAGAAAGTAATTTGCAGTCCATATGAAGAGTGCCATATTTTTTTTGGATCAGTGCTGAATGCAGAAACTTATATACGAATAGACTGTTACTTTGTTGGACGACACAGACGTGAGGCTTACGTAATTAAGAGACTAGGGATCGAAGGTTTTTTCTAACTCCATTCGTATTCATCTGCGTATCAGGTTCGATGTTCCAGGTGTAGGCTGGTGGACCATTGTGTTGACTAAATGCTTGCCTTGGTTGTGCCGTGTAAGTTGTTCGATCATCGTGTTGAACCTTGGTTGTTTTGGCTTCTTGCTTATGTCTTTTTCATAACCATCGAATGGATAAAAACTCCTTATCTAGATAACCTCCATCTAGTATTGAATAACCAGCAATGGCATTATTAAGACACATGAGCAAGTGAAAGGAACACATGAACAAAACTCAATAGCTGGCTACTTAATAAACAAACAGATAGAAACAAATAAACAAAACAAACCCACTCAATAGCTGGCCATGGTTCCAAAATAGGGGGGTTTCACACCCAAAAAATTCTGCCATCCTTATACATTTCCAGTTGGAGTAAACTTAATTTCTACAGTTTTTCGGCTATTTTTGCAAAACAATCCGGAAAATAGGCTTAAAAAATAGGCGAAACGAGTTTTTTATCCATCAACATCAAACTCAGGGCGGCATTTTTCCCGTTGGATGGGCCACTAAATTCGAGCCATGTAGTTTGCTGTTTAATAAACAAACAATGCTTTAATAACAAGTTATCTCACTCAAAAACGTATCAAAGCTTGTCCATTCTCTTTCGCTTAAAAAAGAGTGAAACATATCAAAACTAGACTAATGGTGTCTTTGCATCCCAAATCACACACATCCACTCAATGGAAATATGATTTATTACAACTACATTATTACAAACAAATTAGCATGCATGCCCACGCATACACAACCTTTACATTACGTGGAGTGCGTTGAATCTTGAATATGAAATTGCATTTTCTTTTTCTGTGTTATGCCATTGGCCTTTTCAAAAAGAGAAACAACGTTCCATTTGTAAGTAAGGCCATCTAAGTCCAAGTAAATGTTCTATCGACAACCACAATTCATTGCAAAGCGGAAAACATAGAAGAAACTATGTTTTACACTTTTCATGAGAAAATTTACATTTACATAAGAGGTTCAATTAATATAGGGGCCGACATTAGATATAGCATTAGGTATGACATAAAGCACAATTTTATTAAACATGGACAAAACCTTTATTTGTGGACCTTTTCCAAAGCGGCCACGTATGCGTATGCAAGTCGTTTTTATTCATCGGTTACAATAGCCCTTACATGGGCATAAAGCCTCCTCAATACACTTCCATATTTGATTTGAAGATTGCCGAAATAAGAAAATGTTACAATGAAGTCATTTAGGTGTTAAGACTAGTCCATAAAGAAGGACGTTATATACAAAAGTTTGTGTTGCTTAAGGATAGAACGTTCTTTGTTGAATGTCGTAGCTATGTAAAGGGCCGGGGTTTCACACAGCTTAGGCCGTATATAACATGTGAGTAGACAGTATTAGGGGTTATTTCGATTCTAAGGTAAGGTTGTGGGAATTTTTGAGGCTGAAATCGTTTTCCGGTTATCCAAAAATTAAAATGTTTTCCGTTAGTATGATTTTGAGAGGGGTTTCACTACTTTAATCTGTTTGCATGTTACCGAACAAGCGTGCTACATCCTTTCTGGATAAATGGATGTTGGAGATGCCGGGTTTCATTTGAATGGAGATGGCAGAGAAGTCTCCTGCCATGGCCACCGGCTGCATTCGCCGAATGTCCTGAGATGATTCTATGGAACACTGAGCGCACCGTTTTGGTGTTTGCGCGGCACTGGTGGATTGCATGGACAATATCTATAATTTGAGGATGGATGCTTCGCTGCATCTCAGAGGCTATGCTTGAAATAGATGGATTATATCCTTATTGTAAGGTATTGCTCTTGGATTCTCATGTCTTCTACTTCTGTTTCTTCAGGTTAGAACAAGTTTGGGGCATTTGAATGCCTTCGATCTGGTGAGTATGGATTTGAGTACTTTTGCCTCTTTATGGAAGAAACCGGTTGGTACAGCGATATCATTTTGAGCCCCTTTCTCTCTACAGTCCTTTAGATCGGCTATCCCTCATTTTTTCCATATATGGTTGAGAAATTATATCGTTGGAGTTCTTCTTTTTCTGGTATCTGCTGGGCTCTGGTGCCTCTACATATATGATGGAAGAGTCACATCTATTCCCTATTGGTAAGAATTGAATAATTGTTGTTATCAAAACCATGCCTTTAATGCTTTGCTATTCCTTGGACTGAATCTCAAGGTCCTATGTAGATGTTCGCACTATTTATTGGTTGAGATGGCCTATTTTGGAATATGGTTGCTTATGTCCAGTTGCACTGTTATGGGTGCTTTAGAGTGAAAAACATAGGTATCGAGCAAGTTGAAGGAATAGAATAGAATAGAAAAACTACTGATTTGATCATTTGGGACCATCGTACCATATATTATGCACATTATTTATGGAGCTTATGATGCTGATAGAGGTATTTCAAGTTTTATGTATGGTTTTACTTTGTTCTAATCTTAGTGATATACGCTCTAGGATGTAAATGCATTACAACTTCCACACAAGGTTTGTAAAATATCTATTCTTTTTCCTTCTACTATTATATTTTAGATCATTTTAGGGAATGGAATTGTCAAGTTTTTATCTCCTTTGTAGGTTCAATACAACTTCTATACAAGGTTTGTAGAATCTCTATTCTTTTTCCTTCTATTTTTATATTTCAGATCATTTTATCATAGTAGCTTTAGGGAATGGAATTGTCAAGTTCTTATCTCCTTTGTAGGTTCATTCACTTGCAGACATGCTATTTCCAGAGGGGTCCAGTATAATGTCGAATGGATTTCATCTGCATTTATTGGTTGCTGACATGCTATTTTCTACTACCTTTTTGTTTAAGACCAGTCCCATGTAATGTCGGAAGGGATGTGATCTGCATTTATTGGAGATGCCTACTAGGATAACCTTACAGCAAATCATATCTCGCTTTTTCTTTAATGCTTTAGTGATAGCATAAGTATTGATAGAAAAGTCCAAATGAGCTCTCGTTTAATGCAATAGAGAGATCTCGTTGAGATCTTTGCACATATTTTAACCACTTATGATTGTCAAAATTAAAATAAAAAATGGGTTTTTCCATCTTTTACTATCCTACGGGGCTAAAAGATATGCAAACCACCCAAGGTTGGAGACTTTTCTATCAACACTTATGCTAGAAAATGTGATCCAATGAGTTAGTTATAACTGTTTTGCTGACTGGATTACCAGTTCTGTTTTCTGATTGGTAGTTCACATAGCTTAGTCAGCAGTCCTTAGAAGGCCCTTTTATGATCTCAAAAAATCCCTAATGTCAATACAACTTCCATACAAGTTTTGTAAAATATCTATTATTTTTCCTTCTATTTTTATATTTCAGATCATTTTATCATAGTAGCTTTAGGGAATGGAATTTTCAAGTTCTTATCTCCTTTGTAGGTTCATTCACTTGCAGACATGCTATTTCCAGAGGGGTCCAGTATAATGTCGAATGGATTTCATCTGCATTTATTGGTTGCTGACATGCTATTTTCTACTACCTTTTTGTTTCAGACAAGTCCCATGTAATGTCGGAAGGGATTTGATCTGCATTTATTGGAGATGCCTACTAGGATAAGCTTACATCAAATCATATCTCGCTTTTTCTTTAATGCTTTAAGTGCTTCAAAGCAAGTGAATCAAAGTAATTTTTACTGTTTTATATGCTTAGTTTTCCGCACGAACATGTTTTGTTTTTGCTGTGTATCTAAGTCTGAGTTGTGTTAGTGCTGCCAATGTCTCGAGATGTTACCCCATCTTTGCAAGTGCATTCATTTTTTATTGGTACATCTGGTCTAAAGCTGAGTTGTTTTTTCAGATGCCGCAAATGCTTAACATGTCACACCGAGCTGGTACTGTCTGAAGATTTTATCCTATCTTTGCAACTCCATTGTTTTGTATAGGTACGTATTACATTGTTGACATTTAGCTTAGTAGCTTACCAATTGTGAAGTTAAACTTATCAATTTACCAAACATTCTTGATTGCATCTGTTTTTCATGTTAGTGAATGCTCATCAGAGAAGCTTAAGTCTCTCAGGCAACATGCATAGATTTTCTAGCTTTATGCTTCTAGCTTTTGCAACACACAGGGGCCAACCATTCTGCCTGACAAGAAGCATTGTGATATTAGTCTCACCAGATGAGTGTCATCTCTTACATACATTTTTGCATTCTTTCATGCGCTGTATTGAGAAAAACCTACTAATTTTCGATGGCCAAAAGTGGCAATTCTGTATTTGCTATGATGAACACAGTTTCATCTAGCTGTTCATCCTGCCGCACTTATTAAGATGTAGCTGCCTATTCTGGGACATTGCTTACTGTGGCACCAAATTAATTATATTTGAGAAGCTTCTATATGTGTAATTACAAGATGTCCTATTCATTTGCAGGTCTGTGGTCTATTATGACGCATCGAATAATTATATCATCTGCAAAGAAGCCAATCAAGGTAAGGCCGATCTATTGCCTACTACGTATTATTTGTTCAAATATGTTTAGCATGTTGACTACAATGAAATTGCAACCTAGAAGCAAACGTCATTGTTGAGAGTTAAGTTAGAGTAGTGGAAAAAAGCACACCCAGGGCGTAGTTTTTGTTTGCAGAATTAGAGTTGTGACTGGCTCATTTTCCAGGGAGATTTTATTTTGCAGGTCAATATATGCATGAGAACTATACACTTTGTATGGATTGTAGGCAAGCAATTTGAAACAAAGGTATTTTGATTGCAAAATCTATTTGAGGTTTTCTGCACTGCTCTCATTGAAGTCCAAGCACCATAGATAATGGACTGAGAACAACATTTCTATTGATCTATTTTGCAGGTCAATCTATGCATGAGAATTATACACTTTGTACGGGCTGTAGGCAAGCAATTTGAAACAAAGGTATTTTGATTGCGAAATCTATTTGAGGCTCTCAACGTTCTAAGTTGTTGTGGAAAAAAATGCACATCTTACAGCATATTTGTTATTGAATACCATGTTCACATCGTCCAAGCACCATCAGTTTCAATCTAGAATTTAGAAGGAAGAAATTCAAGATAATTTATCAATAAAAAACACGCCTGTATAAGAAGCAAGCATTTTGCATAGTGTTTATCCAGATGGATTCCTTTGAATTGTCATTTGCATCACTATTTGTTTGGAATGTCGTTGAAACAAGAATGCCTTTCACTTTAGATTAAACAAAACTAGCAATTAAGCATGAAATGCCCCTTTCGTTATCCAAGGCGCTTATACCATGTACTAAATTCAAAGCTACTTCATTTCTTTAGTGTGGGCGATTTAAATTTGAGGTGATTTTATATAGCTGAATCATTCTTCTATGAGTTGTGGCTTCCGTTGTGGTCACATCATTCCCCTTTCAGCATTTTTATGTTATCAGTTCTGTTCTGATCACATTATGTCCATTTCAATATTCCTATGCTAGCATTCAAAAAACTAGACTGCCGCATTAGCAATTTCAAGTAGGATTGTCAATAACAGATTCTTATGATGTATAGTAATAATCATTCCAAAGATCCTATTATTTTTCCATACCATAGCACAATCTCAAGTAGGATTGTTAGTTCAATAACAGATTCTTATGATGTATAGTAATAATTATTCCAAAGATCCTATTATTTTTCCATACCATAGCACAAGCTCTAGGATCACCAATACACAAGTGCAATCAATCAATATCTTGCATACCATAGCACAAGCTCTAGGATCACCAATACACAAGTGCAATCAATCAATATCTTGCATATCAATTCACTCGAGTTTTGCAAAATCTTCTAGGTTGCTTGCATGGTCAACTTTACAATTTTTATAATGATATCGAGATGGGATTTTCTTTTATTATACTAGCATAACCAATTGTGCATACTTTTTTTCCTCCCAAAACATTGTCAGTACCAACCACTGCAAGAGACAACTAAGAGCACTTGAATCTTAGGAACTAAGAAATAATCTTCACGTTAAAGCCAATGAATCATTCATGCAACTTCAACAACTATAAAGGATGGATACAATTTTAGATGCCACTAGATACACTTATAACTATACCTTTGCTCTAACATACAATCTAGATGATGTTGATCTTATTTATATATGACCTTGACAAATCTCATACATTGTCGGGGTAATATCCTAAAGAATGCCTAGCAATTTTTCATGCCTAACGCAGATTATCCCAATGTTGTAAATTGCATTGCTCTTTAAATTGCCGCTAAAGCCCAGCCCAACTATCATTGTGCTCATCATTTCCCTTCATATATAGCAATTAGCATCGTCCATGAAACAATACGAATATTACCCCCATGCTTATAGACACTAGCTTTTAAACTGACAAAGACACTAGCTCCAACAAGGTTGCTATCCAACACAATTTCATTCAAATCATTGCCATGTTGTGACTCCTTTCCTTCTATGTAAAAATGCCACTACACAATATCCCAACATAAGATATTATTGCTAAACCCAACACTTATTGCAAATCATTTACAAATACGAAAGCGCTTCCTATGCTTCCATACTACCAAGCTCCAAACTCATAATTTGATAGATGTCTTTCTAATCAATGTTCTGGCACACTCTTCAAGCAAAATAAAAAGAGTTTTGCAGTCTTTTCTAACAACAAAATCCCTTCTCTTATTGCAAATCACTTACAAACATGAAAGTGCTTCCTATGCTTTCATATTACCAAGTTTCAAATCGCTAAATTTGTATATGCCTTAAAGCCCAACAATCTCGGACATATGTTATCTACTTTCCATTATAGTTAGTTGTTGGCGCTAGTTTCCCCGCTAGATGTCCCCGCTAGTTGTCCCCATGACCAGGTCAGGCAAGAAGTCGTCTCCAGAGAAGGCCGAATATGAAGGGGATTCGGCATCGTTGCTATACATGCTATCAGAGATGAAATCAGCAATTAAGGAGTTGCGTGAGATGCTCGGAGAAGTAGTTTGTCAAAACAAATTCTTGACACAACAGAATTTGGAATTGAAGGAGGCATTATCCATGGAATCTGAAACTAGGGTTCCTAATATGGCTCAGATCACAAATGCAGTTGCAGTACAGCTAGTGAAGCATGACGAAATGGTGACACAAGAAACCAGGGAACAAGAAATCAGAGCACAAAATCTCAAAATCTCAGGATTGGCAGAGGAGGAGAATGAAGATGTAAATCTAACAGTTGACCACTTCTTCAAGGAAACTATGAGGCTTCATGAACCTCAAGTAATTCACTACAGAAGACTCGGTAAACCAGGTAACTATACTCGGCCAATTTTGATAAAATTCAAGAGAGTTGATGCAGCAATAGAGTACTTATGAATAAGCCAGTTCTTAAAGGGCAGAAGATTTGGCTGAATGCTGATCTCACTCCAGCCCAATTAGAAGCCCGTAAAAAAGAATGGGCAAAAGTGAAAGTAGGAAGGGAGGAAGGTTTCGTAGCATATCTGGACAGAATCGGCAAAGTGCGTGGTCACTTGAAAAGAGAAATGACTAGGAAATCCGGACTCTAAGGGTATTGGCTTGGAATATACATGGTTTGTCCCAGGCCAAGGTGCATGCGTATGAGCATATCTGGAAGATGGCAGATGTTTTATTGCTCTCAGAGACATGAGAACATCAAATGCGGGGCTTACCACAAATTGAGAAGTTCATTGTATTAGGATCAGTCTGGAATACCAAGGAATTTGGAGTGGGGAGTGGACATGGCGGGCTGGCAGTCTATATCCGAAGTGACCTGGTATGCATTGCCAAGGTCATCAAAACGCATATGCATAATCAATATATATGGATCGAGCTGATTCTTGGTAGAAAAAAAATCTATTTAGCCAGCAGTTACTTTGCTCCATTGAATATGAAGTTGTATCAGAGCAGGGACATGGATAAGGATAACCCTTTTCATAGTTTGATCATGGATGCCATGGAATTCAGCAGATTAGGAGAAGTCTTGTTGATTGGAGATTTCAACGCCAGAACAAACGGCCTCCAGGCAATTTCGTATGAGAACCCAGGAGATAGCTTATTGAAGGAATGCACTGAGCATGATTACATTAGATCCTCCCTTGATAAGGTGAAGAACAGCATGGGAGACTACTTGGTGGAGTCTATTACCGTGAGTGGTTTAAGAATTTTGAATGGAATTCCTCAATTTGCAAAGACAGATGGATTTACCTGTTTCACTCCCACAGGTACCAGCACTGTAGATTACCTATTGGCTAGCAAGCAACACTCTGTGAAAGAATTTATGATCTTAGAGAAGGAGGTGGAATCGGACCATGCAGGCTTATGGTTTAAGCTAAGTGGACAAGTGCGCAGGCAGCCCATTGTGGGAGCTTTTAAACCTAGAATCAAGCTGGATTTTAGGCATAAAGATCAATATCAGAAGCATTTGACTGGAGCACAAACTCTCAGAACTTAACCAACATAATGTTGGAAGCAGCTAAACTGGGATTTGGCGTCACTAGAAAAAGATCAGGCGGACGCATGCACAACAGCTGGTGGGACGATGATTGCAAGAAGGCAAGGGCAGAGCTGCCAAAAAAATGCAGGTTAAAGCCAAAATGGTACAAGAGACTTATTAAGGAGAAGAAGAGCCGCTTTCATGCAAAAAGACAGTCTGATCTTAGCAACATGCTCTACGCAAATCCCAAAATTTTCTGGAAGAACCTGCAAGGCAAATCGGCTGCACCAAATTTAGGGGTAGAAGATCTTCTCTCTCTGGTAAAGAAGATATATTTCATTGCAGATGCTGGTGAGATGCCCGTTCTAAGCATTACTGAAGATATTTTTGATGTAGATGAAGTGGAGTCCCAGCTGCAACGCATGAAAAATGGGAAAGCCTCTGACCTAATGGGTCTATCGACCGAACTAATGAAATGAGCAGATGGGAAACTAACCCATAAGCTAACAGAGCTTATAAACATGGCTGTCCGGCATGGATTACCAAAATCCTGGAGAGAATGCAGGATCGTCCCCATATATAAATCAGGTTGTAGAAAAGAGGTGCGAAATTATCGCACCATAATGATAGGCAGCATGTATTCTAAGCTCCTGGGAGGTTTGCTGGAACAGAAAATTAGTGATTGGGCAGAACGTCATGATAAGAGAGCTTACTGCCAGGCAGGGTTCAGAAAACAACATAACACCCTAGACTATCTCCTTACTCTGAGAGTCTTGTTTGAGCAAGCCAAGAAGCCAAGACAAGCACTTTATCTGGCTTACATTGATTTCTCCAAAGCATTTGACACCGTGCCTATAGAAAAAATGTGGATACGAATGGAACAGCTTGATGTCCCACAGGCTTGGAGGGGTGCAGTAGCACGCTTATATGAAGAGGTACTAGCCAAGCTGTCTTCTGATATACCACATGAGATTCGGAGCACGATGGGTGTTCGGCAAGGATGCCCACTATCGCCGACTCTGTTCGGACTTTATATAGATGAGTTGGAGGAGTGGCTACGGAACAGGGGACGAGCTGGAACCAAGTTAGGAAGTTTTGTGGTGCAATTGTTACTGTATGCTGACGATGTAGTGCTAATAGCAGATTCCCAAGAAGGTCTACAAGAACATTTGCACAATCTGAGCTCCTTCTGCAGTTCCCACAGAATGAAAGTAAATCTTTCAAAGACAAAAATTATGGTGATTGGCACAGTAAAGCAACTGATCTTCACATATCAAGGCGAGAGACTAGAAGAAGTGGACTGTTACAAATACCTAGGTCTGGAGATTTGCTCAAACTACAAATGGAAGGAGTGCGTGCGGAAACGTATTATAGGAGGTAAGACAGCTTTATATTCTATGTTGTCAAAATGTCACAGTGCATCTTTGTCCAGTTGGGGGCTCAAAAAAATGTTGTTTAAAACCTTAGTTCAGACAGTCGTGCCGTGTGGTGCTCCCATTTGGGGGCCCTCTCTACACGCTAAAACATGGAATCAGGTGGAACAAGTATTGAAGATATTTATTCAGGAGGTATTGGGAGTGCGCAAACAGATTCCATATGCGATTCTTTTGGCAGAAACGGGCCTTCTTCCTTTAGAAGCTGAGGCTTTATGCTTGACTATGTTTTGTAAACAGATTAAGGCTGATGGATGTAAGCAGATTACCAAAAATGGCAATGGATCTGCCATCGGGATGGCTCAAAGAAGTACATGACTGGGCTGCCCGGTGGGGGATAATGGCAGAACACTGGCCGGACTCAGAGCTCAGTATTAGAGAAATGGTTCAGGAAAACTTTGTCAGAAAACTGTGGGAAAAACGTGGTTCAAAGATGGTCTTTTATCACGAAGAGGTAAATCCGCTACTCATTTATGCAAGCCCGGATTATTTAGATGCTCCTATCTCTAAACAGATGAGAAGAACAATTGCAAGATATAGGTCCGGATCTCATTCTTTGAAAATAGAGACAGGACGTTGGGGTAAATTGATCCGAGAGGAACGGACTTGTGACATCTGCAGAACTGGTGAAGTGGAAGATGAACATCATGTTTTCTTACAATTCGGCATATCATCACATACGAGACAAATATGGTAGCCAAATTTTCACTCTTTGCTATCATTAAATCCTAAAATACTAGGTTGTTATATGAAATCAGTGGAAACTCATCGAGATTTTCTGATTAAAACACAACAGCAGCGCTAAATCATTGAATCATTGTATCATTGTATTTTGCTGCTTCATGTCCCTTAGGGTCCTACGGAGCATGATAATAATAATAATAATAATAATAATAATAATAATAATAATAATAATAATAATAATAATAATAATAATATAGGCTCTCCATCCTATGCTTACAATAGAATTCGAGCATCAACTATTCCAAGCATTACCTAACAAAAATGCATAGATTACAAGCATGTGTTCAGAGCACAAATCAAGAAATCATATGCTCGCAAATTTGAACGCCAATTCATCTCAACTACTTGCATATCAAACCGCAAAAAGGTTTCTATGGTCGTTCAAGTTCAAGAGGTTGTGAGTATTTGTATGTGGCCCAACATAATATAATCAGGTTTAGGTCCAAATACCACATACACAAAATTTATTTATTCAATTCTATATGAATGAATTACCCTTGCCCCCTCCAAGCGACATTAATTGTTCTAGCTAACCATGAAACAACCACCTCTTCAAATTTGAAAAGCCCGGCAATGTCGGGCTCCATAACTAGTTCATATCGATTATTGTATTAAATAACTTTCTTTCTTAATGGTTTGAATGTTAACATACTTTTTTTCATGACTAAGGGTGGCATGTTTTCCAATTGGATGGGCCACTTTCGAGTGTTATAGCTGGCTATTTAACAAATAAACAATGTTCTAATAACAAGTTATCTCAAAGCTTGTCCATTCTCTTTTTCATATCAGTCCTAAGGCGTGTTTTCAGCTGTCTACTCCATGTTAGTGGATTCCTTTGCAAGACACTCTTGAGAATGTGCCTCTAAGTGTTGTTGTTCATCCAAAGACATGACGACGTTGGATAGCAGCTGGTATAAGCACTATTGCAACTTGGTATGAGTCTGGTCATGTCATGTCATGGGGGAAGGATTTAGAATAAAGTTCTTATTGTACAACTGGGAGTAATTTGGACTTGTATTGCTGCATTGTTGCCACAAGATTCTGGCCCACAAATTGAAGTAATTGTATGGAATTGTCATCAGGGTATCAAAGGCATTTTGTTTCTTCTATGTATAATTGCTTTTGCATTTTGAAATCTTGCCTCCATCTAATAGATGGCATCTTCAGGTATAGATGCCCCAGAGTCAATAGGCTGGTCCATAAAATTCATAATCGAATTTCAGAGCTCTGTCCTTTATTATAAGCAAAGGGTTGAGAATTAGTATTCCACCTGAAAATGCAAGGAATATCCAGTCTGGATCCCAAAATTAAAATTTCTATAGATGTTAGTGTACTTGTTGAGAGCTTATCACCAAGATTAAAAAACCTCACCCTTTTGGATTAATTGAGGAAAAACCCTAGCGATAAGCCATCGGTAAAAGGGCTTGGACAAAATGCTAGGCTGCTAAATATGCTCCCATAAAATATCTTGATGTGAGGAAAAACCTGCCACTATGTGAGGAGAACTCTGCCTTCCACTATAGTGCACATCACAATACTAGAATACGATGATAAGAAAATAAAACCTCGAAAAGCGAGGGTTAACCTTGAAAAGCGAGGGGTTGGTCACGCGCGCCACGCAGAAATATAAAAACAATGTTCACATAAATATGTAGCATTATAACAGGGGGTTCCTTTTGTATTTTTATACGCTTTTGCATATGGTTTTGCTATGATTTCATCGCGTATGCAATTGGATGTACTAATGCGTACATCTAGAGTGCGCATACGAGGGGCTAGTTTTATTAATCTTTTCCAATGGTTTAAGACCTTTTTATTTTTAAGCTTCAAATCATGGCATGCAAGACCTCGAGAGTTCTACTTTAGGGTTGGATTTCGGAGCTCTACTTTAGGGTTCTATTCTGGTTGATCTGGAAGTATGGCTATGGTTTCGAGGAGCTCCATGGCAATGGAGTGGAGGTTTTAGGGCTCCCGGATTGTAGTTCACGTTTTAGGGATTGTAGCCCTTTTGCTTAGCGATGGCTTGCAGGAGCCCTATGGTAGTTTCAAGAATGGCGTGGTCCTCGGCATACCAATCTTCACTTGGGTTTTGTAGAAATCGCCTGTCTTGAGCTCCGGATCAGCTCCATTTCTTTGCCGGAGATCGGATTTAGTTTTGCCATGATTTCTCGACCTTGAGGACAAAACTTTTATTGGGTTTTAGTGTTTTGCTTGGACACGTTTCGTGCTATGGTTATTGAGCTGTTTGAATCTTTGAGTCTATTTTGCGGTCGCTTTGCCTCAAAAGCCCTTTTCACGCTTGTTGACCTCGATGTTACGCTCATGTTACGTCAACTTAACATCATTTAGCCTTCTCTTTGCGGCCACGCATTCGATGGCGGTAAGTTATTTTCTAACATCTCTTGAATGATATGCGGGCATTTAGATTGTTGACAATTGTTGTCCAACTTGCATCTATTCGGTCTGATTGCCTCATTGATCTTATATGACCATCTTCCTTTTCTGAACATTCCAACATTTGGTGAGCCGAGGAAGTGGGCTGCTAGTTTTATACTTTAAAAGTTTAAACTTTTGCGACCAACAAAAGAACTTATGTTAGAAGCTGATGAATGGCCTTGGATACTATATATAGAATCCTTTTTGCCCGTTAAAAGCACGCAATTGATCTTAGGAATAGTTGAAATGCTTGTCGTTCTCTATAGGTTTATCATATTACGAGGCGTAGTCTCATCATCTCAACCAGCGTTTGCGCATTCTGATTCGAATTATTTCCCGATCTAATTTTTTCTTAAGCTTATTAAGATGCCACACCGCAAGTCATCGATTGCCCAAATGTTTAGATTCTTCCCTGCATCTGAGGTTTTGTGGAAAGATTCCGTGGGCATCTTTGTTGCGAGGATATGATGGAATTTTTGTGACCCTATGGTCGCATATTGCAAAACCCGACTACTGTAGCCAGAAGGAGGCCGCCACAGGATGTGACCCAAATGCACATGCATACTGGCATCATGCTGATTCATAGCTAGAAGCTCTTTTATCTCCAAAGGCTTTGATTCCGGAAGCTATGGCAGCTCAAATTTCGCAGGCTTCTTCGGGCATTAGAACTGACAGTATATGTTCTATGCCCCAGGGAAACTATGGAGGGATTGGAAGGCTTGCAGAAGAAAGCATCAGATCGCTTGTCATCAAGCATCTACCTTTGCTGAGAATAGTTGCTAGGATAGATTTCCATGGAGATGGGAATTCTATCTTAGGACAACATGTGGACTTATCAAATGGTATGTCTTTTTTCATCACATTTCAATATTTCATTCACAGTTTAAGGACTCTGCATTTGTTGAAAGGATGCGGTACAAACACTTCATTTGTTGAAAGGATGCAGTACAAACACTTCATTTGTTGAAAGGATGCAGTACAAACAGATGCTGTAAAATAATAAGGTCTCATGCATAAACATTTTCATGAATAGATGTTAAATGCTCTAGGAATTTCGTGCATAGAGATTTTCATGAACACTATGCTAAAATTTGTACCGTGATATTGGCTTTGGCATCCTGTGCTATATTGAAAACTAATTATGACTTTGGCTTCTTGTGTTGCATTAGAATCCTGTGCATATTTTATGAATGTGGTCATACAAATTATGCTTAAGCTACCAACGAAACATTTAAACTTCTCACCATGTGTTGTTATGCCATTCCTTAGTCAAGTTACAACTAAATCAAAGTTTTGTTTCAACTATGTTTTGCCAAACAAAAATTTAAGTCCTCCTCAGGTTCAATTGCAATACTGAAGCTTCTTAGTAAGTATCTATCTATCTATTTAGGCCCTTAAACTTTACTTATGTTTGTTTTGTGAGGGGCTCGAAGGGTGCCAATTTTTTTTAATAACCAATATGTAATTAACATTAACATTAATTAACATAAAGCATTACATCAAACTATGTTAAATTAAAATCCCCCTCAAACCCCCTTTGGTTTGGGTGCATTCACACGGGGGGTGACGTAGGGCCCGAAGGGCCCAAAAATTTTTTTAATATAACAATCAACACACAACTATTATTAACATTATTAACATAAACCATTGCATTTAACACATTTAAATTAAAATCCCCCTTAAACCCCCTTTGGTTTGGGTGCATATTCACACGGGGGGTTACGTAGGGCAGCGAGAGCCCCAAAAATATATTTACAATACATGTACAAAATTAACACCATTAAGTACATTCTCTCAAACCTTATAGTATTTTGCAAATCTTGATATACAGTATACAAATATTTGTACATGCATACCCCACAAACGAGGATCGCTATGTACGATCCAGATCTTGGAATAAAGGGCAAATATGCTAATGGGCTAGAAAACATCGATGGGAAGCTGATGAAGAACCATGAAATAAATACCGGTCCACCCATCGGATTAGTGGCTTAAAAATGCATGCAATGCATGCATGCGATAAGTGCATTGGATAGATGTCTATCTTGCACAAGAATCCCCATCTAGTACCTGGATCGATTGCATTCTTGTGTTGTACTCGCAAGATACAACAACATCCCGATACCAGAGAACTTCAGAGAACTTCCAGTTTTCACAAACTAGGCGAAGGTTGAAGGATTGTCCTACATGAAACAAATAAGGATGAGATAGAAGAAGTTATAAAGTAGGATAAGAAATGCCCAAAAAAGGTCAATCCATGCAAGAAGAAGCCTTTCCTCTACATGATCTATTTTTGAAGCAAAAAGTAATCTCTCGCACTCTACTTCCATTTCAAGCCGTAGGATTGCTCTCTTTTTGGCATCTTTTTAACATTCTCAACATCTGAATCCACTAGATCAAATTCTGGAGCCATTCCAAAACATCAAATCCATCAACAAGAAATCTAATACAGCTCAACATACCAAAGAAACCACAAAGTCTACAAATAAAACTTGTAAAATCAAGAGAAATCAAGATTATAACCAAGAAGAAAATAGAAATTAAAAATAACAAAGAAACACACAACGTTTTACACAAGAAATACGTCTGCAAGAAGCTCGATCTCTAGCGCCTTCAAAGAACCCTTCCGATCAACAAATGAAGCCCTCCAACGCCCTAGCGCCACAAAAAAACCTCCTCGGCAAAGCTCTTGCCGAAATGGAACTTCATAGAAATGGGAAGAAATGCTAAAAAAACACAATAAGCCTTATACTCCTGCCAATATGGCATGGGTAATTTTTAGGTAATGAAGGCCATGTCGGCAAGGCTCGAATTTGGGCCCACTGAGCTAGAAAAAAAATGTCGCATTCCATTTTATGTTACTAGGAAAAAGCTAAGTTCACCTCTTTTTTAAGCCTATTTCTTAGATTTTTTGCAAACAATAGCCAGAAAATCGCCGGAAAATTTTTTAACTCGTCGAACTTTTTTAAGGATGGTCGGATTTTGCGGGGCCCATTTTAAAACCATGCATATCGGGCAATCTACACCAAGTGGCAATGGGGGAACCACGAGGTGGCACGGATTCCCCCATACATACAATAAGGTGCCCGCATAAACTTTAGGCAACCTTTATTGGAGGCTCCTTTAGTGGCGAAGAGGAGGTTAATCCTCCCCTTGAGGGAATTATGGGAAATAACTCTCGAGGCTGGGAGGCCGAGAGGGTTATTTCCCATGATCCCCGAGAGGGAAGGGTTGACCTCCTTTAAACCTAGGTCCGAGCAAATTCTTGATCTGTTAACTACACACAGCTAAGAACAGCAAAAAGAGGATGATCCCCAAGAACAATGGTAACGCTGTACAGTATGAATTTTTGTGTGGATTTTTTTTGTCTGTTTTGCTTCAAAAGAAGTTTGTCATCCCTACATTCTTGCACATAAACACTTGGTTCTGTTATGTTGTCATCAACGCCTTTGCTCCTAACACTGAACATCTACATGCAAAATTTATCTGTAAAAGCAAAACTTAATTTATGAACATCTTATGAATCTGAGGTATAAATATAGTATATGCAGAAATCCGGATTCTGATGTATAAGACAAAAACATTGGAAATCCTAATATATGAAGAGAACAGGGGATTCAAGATTCAAGACTCAAGATCCAAAATCGAAGGATTTATACCTTGGGCTGCAGAAATAAGCATGTGAAGAGACATAGCCACAAGAACAAGATTCTGAGACAGAGATTTGGAAGCTTTTTTGTGCGAAACAGTATTTGCATGCCAGTTCTGCAGGTCCAGACTGAGTTTCCATCCCAAATTTGTGGCAAAAGCATGCAGATAGATACAAGCACGGCTATGGCAAAATAGAATAGAATAGTTTTTTTAACGTCCACGGAGACCAATAGGTCATGGGACCCATACAATGGGCTAGTACAATCATTACTACTAGGATTAAAAAACCCCTGCCTCGAAAGGTTTTCAAGGGAAAAACCTTTGCAGTAATGATGATACTAGTCAAACGGAGATAATGACTACTGAGGGCTCAGTAATTGCTGACGTTTATCTAGAACCTCCTCCAAGCGCAACTATGGCAATACAAGCACCGATATGGCAAAGACATACCTCCTCCAAGCGTAGCTATGGCAATACAAGCACGGCTATGGCGCAAGGATATTCTCCTATAAGGAATATTCGAGAGATTATTTGGATAATCCATAGGATATTTGTTAGAAGAAGAATATTCGGGAAGTTACACGAAATAACCTGCTAGGATCCAACGGTTGTCAATGGTCTGATCTTTAGAATTTGCAAGGACCTAGGTTTAAGAAGGGGTTCACCTCCCTTGCGAGCCCATTATGTCTGATAAATGGACGAGTCCAGAGGGGCGAGACCATTTATCTGGCGTAATGGGAGAGCAGGGGAGGTGAACCCCTTTAACCGGCAGGCTACCGATGCTGAACACCAAGCCTGGATTATGAAAACCAGTAGTTGCAAGATTGTCAGACCCACAACAATGGTTATCAACAGCCATAGCACGATTATCAAACCCAGGGCAAGATTATCAGCATCCAAACCTGAATCCGAAGCTACAATCAACTAGTTTTGGCATACAGTACAAGAGAACAGTGATTTATTGTCATTTTTTTGTCATTAAAATAGTATGTCAAAAAACCAATACAAAAATAACAATAAAAATGACAAAAAGAGGGAAACCCAAATGACAATAAATGTGACAATACATTGATGCAATAGTGACAAAAGAAAGTAACAAAAAAATGATGTAAATGTGAATATAATGTGACAATAGAATGACATGGTTTTGACAAAACCATGTGTAAAAATGTGACAATAAACTAACTTAATACTGACAAAAGTGGTGACAAACAGATGATACAAATCTAACTATAATGTGGCAACAAATGACACAATTATAACAATAGAATGACAAAGTTTTGACAAAACCATGTGCCAAACATTTATCAATAGACTGACTTTAGAATGACAAAAGTAGTGACAAAGAAATGATATAAATTTGACCATAGTGAGACAATAAATTGTCATAACTTTGACAAAGTTGTTGGAGAAAAAGTGGCACAAATGTGTCAATAGTGTGCCAATGGAATGCCTCAAATGTGACAAAGGGGAAAGAATAGGGTGACAAAAAAGTGAATATAAAGTGACAATAAGTTGGCATCAAAGTGTCAATATGACGACAATAAAATGACAATAAACAGACTTTGAAGTGACAATAAGTTGGTATCAAAGTGTCAATACGACGACAATAAAATGACAATAAACAGACTTTGAAGTGACAATTGGATGACAAAAATGTGCCAATAAACTGACCTTAAAGTGACAAGATGACAAAACATTATTCGAGAAGTCAAGTTATCATCAATCATCTTCTTGATCATCATTGCTAGGCTCTAACGTAGTAGTATCAATGAGACGTCTGCGCCTGCATACAACATGGACTACAATCCACCATATTGGATTAATAGGGTGTTTCGGGAAGCTTCTAATAGGCATCTTGTATCCGTACTGAACTATAGTAAGTGATGGTCTTGTTAAAACGAATTTGTGTTAAATGGGAACTAGCATTTTCTAAGAAAGTCCAATAGATATTATTCCATTACATGTTTGCTTGCAAAGTGCACTTGGGGGCATGAAGATAATTTGATATAAGACTTAGTGGACCCATGATAAGAAACTAAGTTTAAATCTAAGTACATACACCCAGCTAAATGCCTTATTGATCTAACCTAGTGGTGGACATCTTTCAATCTAAATGTTTTTTTAAGAAGTGGAAAGAAAAGAAGTGGAATATCCCATTTAATGCATGTCAACAAATATCCCACTCTCATTGCTTCCTCTCCTCATCATCTTGCTCCTCTGGCATCTTCTTCATCTTTACCACCATCTTTTCCCAGCTGGTTTCACATCGCCTTTGCTGGCTAGTTTCCAGCCGGGATTGCTTTGTCAATTTCCATCAAAGCACTCTGTGTCTCTCTTGGTTTTTTGTTTTTGTTCTCTAGAACTTCTTGCAGAGTGGCATTCACGAATCCTCGCTCATCTCGGTACTTCCTCGTCACGATTTCGAGCTTGGTTGCAGTGGTTCGGGCTGCATTTTTGATGGGGCAGATTCGGCATCTTGGTGGCTGTACTCCATCGCCTGGGATCATGTTCAGGCGGATCTTCCCATATTACATCTTTTTCTATTTCCAGCTTCCTCTTTCAACCCCTTTTTTTCTTAGATTGGATTCGTGTCTCCTTGATCCTTCTAATTTTCCCCAGAACTAAGCCTAGATCTGATGAGCTTCATTTTTTCCATTCCGATCTGTTAGGCTGGCTGGGCCTGCGCAGGAACGGAGCAGGGTTGGAGCTGCATGCAACATCTGCCTCAAATTATCCTGCATGCAAATTATCCTGGACAGGTACTGCATCAAATTCTCATGTGATTAAGTACTTTACGTACTCTATGATTAACCGGTACCTCTTCCGAAATCTTTTCTTCCTCACTTAAATATTTTTGGACACTGTGTGAATCATCAGCTAGGGCACTCCGCCTCAAAACTTCTTGTGCCATGCTTCGGTTGCCATGCTTTTTCTTTGCTGGTTGTCATTCAGGTCTATCGGAGAGGCATGCAGAACTGAAGATGGGTTGGTTTATTGCCGGGGCCTGGCATCTAGCTTGTTGCTGTGGGTTTGTCTGCCATTCCCCTCTTCCAGATTTGTTTTTTCGTGCTTTTTATTTGCAGGTGCCTAATTCACATATATCCTAGCACAATTCAACCGTGGATCAACGACGATGACGATGCTTTGTTATCCAGATTCTTCAACGCTCTTCTCTTCCATGGATCGACGACAACCAAGCTAATTTCGAATAGTTTTCCTTTGCATCTCAGATGTTTCTCACAGGAATGTTTTTATAGATTATGTTTTCCTCCTGCTGTAATTCACTGAAGACGGACTCGGACCTGCTTGCTTATCTGACAGGCCGAGTTTCCAGCCAGTTAGGGTTGCAGATGTGTTCTGTGTCCGAGGTTGGATCTAAGACAAAACCGTCTTGCAACAGAGGTTGCATTTGAACCAGAATCTAGCTAGAACACGGATTTGCCGGTAGAATTTGGCTGGAGCTTGCATGTGCAGACGGGATTTGGCTCTGCATCCTTGATGCGGCTGCTTGTAGAGCAGGCAGCTACCAAGCGATCATCTGCCGCTGTTCCTTTGCTTTTTCCTTTTCGATGGATTTGCATTGGCTCAGCCAATATCGACGTGCCACATCCTCATTCATATTGCCTTAGCTAATTTATTTTCCTTCTTCAACCTTCTTTTTTCCTTACCCCCTCCGCTCAGCTACGGTCATTTTAACCCTTCCTTTTTTCCTCACCCCTCTTCATAGCTAGGCTCGTCCTAAGTCCTCAAGGAAATTGGCATTTTTCTAGGCAACCAGTCATATGTGCCTTGGTCCTGGCATGTTTTATATTTGGTCCCAAATCCTTAGGTTAAAATTGTTATTATTTTCCTATTAATCTCTCTTAGCTACGGTAGTTAGTTGTCGTCGCATTCTACATTGATGGTCGGGTCTTGACTCATACTAACTGGCTAATCTATTGCCAACATAAGATGTACTGGTAATAATTTTTCTTTACAGGGCACCCTAGGTCTAGGGCATGCATTTGTGGTTTTTTATTGTCCAAGTTCCTCATTCATCCAGGTAAATTAATGTTGGGTTACTAGGGCGGTGCTTTATTATATGTCTATATTGCTCCTCATCATTTTTGGGTTGCCCCTAGGGGGGCAAACCTTTGTTTATGTGGGCTTTTGGCATATCCTAGGTATATGCTAGAATATCCCTAGGATATGCTGGTGACTGCTAAAAACTTATGATTGGCTGTAAATGCTAGGTCACTTCTGTTGGTAGGCAGCCGCTCTTGAAACCGGCTAACCGGAGAGGTATCTTGTTCTCTTGGCATTCCGGCATGACAACAAATAGGTTTTCTGCTGTTGCTTGCATCAGCGATGATTTCTTCTGAATGATTCTTCTGTTTAATTCAGCTCCACTCCCTTTTACAAAGGCCCTGAATCGAACAGGGTTGTTTGGCGCTGGCATCTGTTTTTTTGTAGAGATTAACATAAAAAGGAGTTTGTGTTCATGTTAAATTTGAACAAAGAGATCAACCTGTTGAAAGGGTTTGACCGTGTCTGATTCATGGCTCTGTATCAGAAAAACAGGTAACTCTGTTCATGGCCTCCTTGCTCAATGTTTTCAAACTTCTCAAATGCACATTTAGCATTTAGCATGTAATATAAAACCGTGCATCCAGTCTTCGAATGTTATGGGAGCCTCAAAAATGACTGTCACCATAACGTTTATAGATTACAGGATTATCCTATTATCATTTATTAGGGAGGTTTTAGTACATGATAAATTAGTGAATTTTGTGGCATTTTTAGTATTGCAGTTTCCTGTATTATTTAGATGGAGCCCATTGACGATCTGTCATATTTGAAGGTGGAAGCCATTCCTATGTTCAGCTTGGCCAGGATAAGAGGTAAACAGATTTTCTTTGGTAAGCCCTCCCCACTTGAAGGTTTCTTATTTGTTGAAAACCCATAGAGATTTGTATCTCTGATCATTGTGGTCCATGAAACCACATTGCATTGCATTATTCTATCAAATAGTGTTTCTGCCTCCTCCACAATCCCAGATTTACCGTACATATTAACTAGGGCATTTTGTACCACAAGGTCGTTCTGGAAGTCACTGTTTATAATACAGGGGCAGGAATTGCCCAGGCTAAAGGTCTGCAAAACAAGAGACGAGAACTTGGGTACATTGGCAATGTTATTGCTTGGATCTAAGGTAAAATCCAGGTTTCTTGATGTTGCAGCTTTTTTCTTTGAATTAACAAAAGCCTAATCTTCTACCATTGCATAGGAGAGTAACGTAGAGGCACATGAGGCAGCACAGGCATTTCGGTCTCCAGGAGAGGAACTGAAGGTGAATCAGTGTTCCATTGTCCTTAAAATCTTTCCTGCAAGTGGCAAGTGGCAGTGTTTTAATGTTAAAAGAGGTTGGCAAAATTTGGAGGAATAGAAGTCCAAACCTGATTGGGCTATCAGAAGCTAGGCGTTATTACATATATTTGTCTTCAAATTGCGTTGGTTTAATTACGTGTTCATGCTTTTGCATGCGTAGATCATGATGAGATCGGGAACAAGAAGACGGAGGATATGTCTTGGTGACTAGCTTGGATCAAACATGGATCCGTTAATGGTTGGCAGGCTGCTAACCTATTTTTCACGGGCACCTTGAGCATATCAGGAGTGTGGTAAGATTTATGTCAGCCTGTGTTGAAGTTGTTGCTACTCCGACCTTCTGATGTACATAGGTTTAGGCCATCTCTTTTCGGAACTTCGCAGGGGCAGGAATTGCCCAGGCTAAAGTTTTGATTGACCAGATTGCAGCGATAAATTTGATTGACCAGATTGCAGTGATGAATTGAATGCGAACTGCGAGCTTGTGGAGACCATCATTTTTGTAAGCAGCTGTATGAGCATATGATTTATATTATAGATACTAGTTCCAGCATCTACAATCACAAAACAGCATTTTGCCAGTGATATATTGATCCATAAAAATACAAAAGACGTTCATAGATTATAATGTATATGATTTTTGCACCTATACTCTGAAGATGTAGACAAATTTTTTGTCCAGTAAATAAAGATATATCTTCATATTGAATAGATTATCTCTGATGATTATGTTGTGCTCCTTCCTGCAATATGATTTATAGACACTAGCTGAAATTCTGATCCTTTATTCACAAGTATATTTACTTTATGGCTGGTGTTTGACAGTGTGATTTATAGTAAGGTATTATCGATACAGCAAACCACCCAGATTCATATTTGAAGAGATGGATAACATGCCGAAACAGGACAAAAGAGATTGACGCCTGGGTTTTCAGCTAGAATTTAAGTGCAAACAAATTGTCTCCGACCATTGTGCTGCAGTGCACTGAATGAATAGTGTCACGCGAAGAGGCAAATCTGGCAATTAATAATTTCTCTAACAACAAACACTCAAACTTAATTCCATGGACTCGTATTAATTTGTCATTCATGCCATGTTGTTTTACTTCTTTGAGCGCTAACTAAGCAATGGGTTCGCACATTTTATGACCAAATCATATGTGGTATCATGCAAACAGGCGTATGCATTTAAAAACATTTTGAGGCTTCTCAAGTCCACTTCTAGACCAAGACCAAGAGCAAATTCTCGAGATGCGGCTCCATATAACTAAAGAGGAAAAACAAGTGTACTGTGTAGACCCTTGCCATTGTTTTTTTTTTTTTGCACATACAGCCATTAATGCATTTCTTGGTACTCTGTAAATGCCTTGCCCAACGTGGAAACAAAGAAAGACTAGAGGCTAAGCTCATGCAAAATGCCATGCTTCAGGAATGACATGCCTTAAGTAAGAATTTCACTTACAAGTACAAACACAAATACAAAAAATGAGTTATCTCACTACTTTAGAGCTAGGTATCTTTTGAAATCTGGAAAGTCAGAAATTTATGGCACATAGAACAGATGCACAGATCCAATGTAACCTTGTTGTTGTCCAATTAGACAGGTTAACAACATTATAATAAACCTAGATAAGCAGGCTAGTAAACATAGTCCAATTGTAAGTCTTAAGATGGCAATATTTGCAATACTTGCAATTGTATCAACTAGAACTACCGTACATTGTCTCGCATGGATATATTATGATTTGTTGCGTATATAACGATGATCACACTCAACTCTTTACTATCTCAATTAGATTAAACGTAGGCACACCAATAAAGATAGAGTCAGGCACACCAATAAAGATAGAGTCATGACAAATAAAGAACGTGGAGAAATAAAGAACCAAGAAAGTTTGCAAATTTAAATTTACAATGTTGCAAATATTTGACTTCCAAGAAAGAATACGAGTGTGGGGAAGTTAGAATCACATCGCCAATGGTCATCAAATCCTTCATAAAATCCAACATAATACTTAGGCCATAAGGCTTTAGTGAATGCATTGCCATTGGGCTTGGTTTGGTAGTGGAGGAATATTATCATTATTATTTTGTAGAGATTGAAGACAGGAGCAAAAGAAAAGAGCTTTGGTTGTTAAAGATGCTTATTGCTTAAGGAAGGAATAGTGAAATAAAACAAATCCAGGTCATCTCACCATTCTCTTGAACGTCATCAACACATTCTTGCCTTATGTGCAGTCTTATTTGAAAGTTGTGGAAAAGTCTTCACCGATGCAGGGTCATTGAGGAAGCATGCTCATGTGCATGGGTATATTTGTAGTTATGAAGGATGTGGAAGGGTACTGTTTGAAACCATTAGTCCAAAGAATTGACTTGAATTATCCTTTTATAGATTTGATGGTCCTCATTTGGGTGGTGTTGTGTAATGTGCAGCGATTTATGGATAGTTCAAAGTTGAAGAGACATCATCTAATCCATACTGGAGAAAAACACTTCGTATGCAGTTTCGAAGGATGTAGAAAAGTAAGCTTTGTTCTGTTCAATATTATTTTGCATCCGAGTTTACCTGAGATCTTTTCTCATTAGTTTTAAATATCATTGAACCATAGGCATTCAAACCCATAATAGGCTGTAAACTCTCGGTTGCCCCTGTTTCTAGACACCCACTCTAGAAACGGGTTCCCTGATCGACAAGAAGGTCCCAATTCTAATCCCTCTTTCTCCAGTTCAGTGGACAAATAGCGGCATCCTCAAAGGCCCAGTTAATCCGGCGTCGTAGTTCAACAAGGTCACATCAGCTTCCGCTCAAGTCATAGCTCTGTCATTTATTCATCAAAGAACAATTATGATGGTAAGCATTGAATGGCACAGCTCTACCAAGTTTGCAAATTGACATTGTATATTGCGTTTTAGATTCTTTGCGTTTTGGCTTCCAAATTGAATTTTACTGTGACATGATCGAATATTGAGCAAATATAAATAGATGTAGTTCTAAATGTTCAGGGTTATGGTTTTAAATTGATTGTCAAAAACTTTGAACTGTAAATTAATTTACTTCATCCTCCGGCCATGAAGGGCAACCCTCCGTGCGCAGCACCTTGTTTTCCTTTGTTCACTTTTCCCTTTTCCTTTATTTTTTGTAACGACATTATGTCTTCTGAGGTGAGGCATTTTCAACCCTTGTGCATCTGCTTATATGTTCGAATATTCTTGGAACAATAATTTTAGAACTAGTCATATTGTTGCTTCCTCCATTGTGTTTGAGACTTATGCCTGTCTTTACATTCACAATTGGAACCGATGCATTTAAATTTGCACATTTTTGGAAGGTGGACTTCACATATTGGCATGCATTCTTTTCTCTGTATTCATGCAGTTGGACCTCAAACATTGGCATGCTTTGTTTTACTCTCTAGAAAATGTTTGGTAAATATATTATGAGTTTGACAATTTGCAATTGGAGTTGAAGGTTACCTCGGAATTGTTTCTCCTTGTGCACGTTGCATTTCGGATATTGGGTATTCTATTTTTTGCAATACTCTTTCACGTGATCTATTTTGCTAGAGGTCTCCTCATTCTTAGGGAAGATCATCTTCATCCTTGGGTTGTTTTTGTGGGCAATATTCGGAACCTTCTGCTAACTTTAGCGTATTGTTACATTAGAGGAAAAATGAGATCACATTTTGTCCATTAAGGGATGCTTAAAATGCCATGTCAGCTTTTTAAATTGTCCAATAAGAGAAGAGCTCCAGTATATCTAGTTCCAGTATTATATGGCAGCCTGTAATTAATGCAGTTGCAACTAACTTCTGTAGTATAATTTTTTCATTATAACTTTTGATCCAGAACTCCGATTCAAAAACTTTTTGTAGCAATGGGTTCGTCTTCACAAGATCTATCTAGTGATAACCCATTCATACATCTTTTACGATATAAATATATAAGAAATAAGCAAAAAATCATATTTTTTTAAGGTTAACGCATATGACTATATTGAAATACATCATAACCATATATCATTGGAAGAATTTTTTCATTCCGCATCTAATGCAACAAACGCCGCAACATTTTGACAAGTGGATCAAAAGTTATGGGGGGAAAACAACAACAATGAAGTTGTTGGTGCTACATTAATTGCAGTTAATAGAGGGTAGCCATTCCATTGGAGGATTCTTATGGGGATGAAATGAGATCTCAAATTTCCTCTAATGGTTAAAAGTTTTACTTCTAATCTACCCTTGACATTAACGTGGTTAACGTTGCTTTTGCTTTCATGTGGTATTATATCTGGGGCATTTTTTTCCTTGCCATATATGGCTCATTCCTCAGTCTTAGTTTATTTGCACTTTGATTTGTCCTTGGCTTGTCCATTAGAAGATTACTTGTATAATTATTCGAGCATTATTTTAATAGACCATCATGGTGACCATAGGTGATCAAATGTTGTGGTTGGCTGCCATAGCTACATATGTTTTTTTGTCTCGAATTTGTCTGCAACTAACATCTCAACTCTCTCTTTTTTAGTAGCTAACACTTTCCATGGATCGTTTTGCTACTAACATGTCCCTTCATATCGTCATTGTGTTTTTGATTCATTTATCATATCCATTACTTTTTTTTGCTTTATTATTTTAGACCATACGTATGGCCCTAGCTTTATTCATAATACGTCACTTTACCTAGTCATTGTATTTTCATTTGTCCTTTTCTACTATATGGCTCACCTCCTTGCACTCCACCCTGACCTAGGCACTTTGACCTCCCTCTTCTCCTTTTCATTGGCCATAACCTCACCTTTGACTACTTAAGCCTCATTTTTGCTCGATTTACTGTGATTCACATTAACCGTCATCTCAATTTTTCATCTTAACCTTGCTCTTGAGTTGCGCTAACATGTCTACAACCTCTTCCTCAATCTCATCCCTCGTTTGTCAGAGTATTATTCATTTCGGGGCATTTTGTCATGGTTTTAGACATGTGGTATTATTTTTCTTATGACATCAACACACATTTCTATGCTGCTAACCTGAACCAGACCTTTACACCCTCGCTCTCCTATTCTTGTTCCAAACCATTGCACAGATCTTATGACCCTCTTTGCTAGGGGCAACCAAGTCCTATTTGGCACCTTGTAGTTTGG
Organism: Isoetes taiwanensis; assembly: GCA_021234155.1. Classification (NCBI taxonomy): domain Eukaryota; kingdom Viridiplantae; phylum Streptophyta; class Lycopodiopsida; order Isoetales; family Isoetaceae; genus Isoetes; species Isoetes taiwanensis. The sequence goes on from JAJEKV010000072.1 coordinate 6,448,658, forward strand.
CGTCGGGTTCTTGAAATTGTTCTTTACAGTTTTTTGGTTTTTCTGGCCCTATCATTAGACGTCATTTGCATATTTGCTATTTAGCTTTCTCTGGATATGCCAAATATTGCGTTTGGCACTCCCTTATACTCATTCAACCTTTGACATTCTTCTCTTTGCCATGTTTTTTTTGCAATTTGTCATGTTTTGCATTTGAGAGCTCATTTGCAACATATTTATCCTATTCACCTAGTTGTTTTAGACTTCATGTAGTATTCTCATATTGTATATTCTTTCCTTGATTTTTAAGTTATGGGGAGCTTCATCCATTATTTTGGCCTTGCTAACTCGATCATTCTTCATCTTCTGCTTTCTGTAAGTATATAATCTAATGAGGTTTTGGGGATTATAGCATTGTTCATGTTGTTATTGAGGCGATCGTGTTTTCGACTTTTTCTGGCAGAGGTCATGCGGTCTTCTATTTCGGATGCGTGTTTAAATCGTTCTTTTATGTTTTACATTTCCACATGTGTTCTTATTTTTCTAACATGTCCCTTCAGATAGTCATTGTATTTTTTGTTCATTTATCATGTCCATTACTTTTTTTGCTTTAGTATTTTAGACCATACGTATGGCCGTAATACGTCACTTTACCTAGTCATTGTATTTTCATTTGTTTTTTTCTACTGTTCTATTCTATTCTATTCCTTGCACTCCACCCTGACCTTGGCACTTTTGACCTCCATCTTCTCCTTTTCATTGGCCATAACCTCACCTTTGACTACTTAAGCCTCATTTTTTGCTCGCTTTACAATGATTCACATTAACCTTAATCTCAATTTTTCATCTTAACCGTGCTCTTATTTAGTGCTAACATGTCTACAACCTCTTTCTCAATCTCGTCCCTCGTTTGTAAGAGTATTATTCATTTTGGGGCATTTGTCATGGCTTTAGGCATGTGGTATTATTTTTCTTATGACATCAACACCCATTTCTACGCTGCTAACCTGAACCAGACCTAAACCTTCCTTCTTGACTTTCCTCAGACCTAAACCTTCCTTCTTGACTTTCCTCTTAATTTGTGCTGACATATCTGCCACTTCTGCCCAATCTCCTCCCTTATTCATCGCACACATATCCTACATTTTTCCAGCACTATATCATTTGCATACTTGCTATTTAGCTGTGTCTAGATGTGCCAAATATTGCGTGCAATTTTGTGACATGGGTTTCTATTGGATCATTTTTTATTTTTGATGCTTATCTTTCTCTAGATGTGGAGTATATTGAGTTATTGTGCATGAGGTATTATGTTTGGCGCATTCTAATGCATGGTGCTAGTCCTGCCTAATTCTAGTTGTCTTGGGGAATTCATTTCTAGCTGGTTTTTCACTGTACATTGTGCTATCATTGTGCATTGTGCAATTTGCCGGGGAATTCATTTCTAGCTAGCTGTTGAGATCTTTTTTCACAGTGCGTTGTGCTATCATTGTGCATTGTGTTATCATTATACATCATATTTGCTATTTAGCTATGTCTGGATGTGCCAAATATTGCGTTTGGCACTCCATTGCAATTTTGTGATATGGGTTTCTATTGGACCATTTTTATTTTTGATGTTTATCTTTCTCTAGATGTGGAGTATATTGAGTTGTTGTGCATATTATCTTGGGCGCATTCTAATTTTGTGCTCATCTCAACTAAACCTTCCTTCTGGACTTTCCTCTTAATTTGTGCTGACATATCTGCCACTTCTACCTCCATCTCCTCCCTTATTCATCGCACACATATTTTATTTGGCAAGTTGCAGTTTGGCGTCATGTTCTTGAAGTTCTTCTATACAGCTTACGTTTTTCCAACACTATCATTATACATCATTCGCATATTTGCTCTTTAGTTGTGTCTGGATGTGCCAAATATTGTGTTTAGCACTCCATTGCAATTTTGTGACATGGGTTTCTATTGGATCATTTTTTATTTTTGATGCTTGTCTTTCTCTAGATGTGGCGTATATTGAGTTATTGTGCATGAGGTATTATTTTGGGCGCATTCTAATTTTGTGCAGGGTGCTAGTCCTGCCTAATTCTAGTTGTCTTGGGGAATTCATTTCTAGCTGGTTGTTGAGCTCTTTTTTCACTGTACATTGTGCTATCATTGTGCATTGTGCATTGTGCTATCATTATACATCATTTGCCGGGGAATTCATTTCTAGCTAGCTGTTGAGATCTTTTTTCACAGTGCATTGTGCTATCATTGTGCATTGTGCTATCATTATACATCATATTTGCTATTTAGCTATGTCTGGATGTGCCAAATATTGTGTTTGGCACTCCATTGCAATTTTGTGACATGGGTTTCTATTGGACGATTTTTTGTGGGTGGTGCTGTTTATTTCTACCCTGATGGTGACGCAAATTTCTGTTTATCATGTTTTTTCTTCCACCCACTGGGTGACGCTTTTTCTCCACCCTCCGGGTGATGCTATCTTCTTTTTTTCATGTATTGTTGATTTTTTCCTCATTACTAATCGCTCACATCGATTTGAGTGCTTGTTGTTGTCCAGCTTGCCGCTTCATCGTCATGCACGTTCTTGTTCTCCTTAACCGCTAATGGGTGCCTTCTCTATGTTCCAATTCTTCTCGCGCTCACATTCGCTGGCGCTCCTCTTCTTCTCACTCTCGCTACGTGCTTCGTGACCCGACTCAACACTTGGAGGTTTCTCGGCGGCTGGGCTTTAGTTTAGGAAGTTCTCTGGTAGTCGGCTGGTTTTGTGTCTCTTGCGAGTCCCTTCCCAGAATCGCATCGATCCGAGCCATCGGATCGTCATTCTGGGCAGGGACGAGCCATTATATAAGGCTCTTCTCCATTCGGGACCGGTTATCGGCGTCTTCTCACAGCAGCACTTCTTCCATTCTCATTGCTTCCCTCCCTTCCCGCCCTGATTGTTAGGGGCGCACGTCGTTTTTCACATATGTTTGTTCATGCACTCTTTGTTGTTATTCACCTTGGGTGTTGCTATAATAATGTTTTTCTTTTTTTGGCATCATGCCGCATTATTCTTCACCTGCGGGTGATGCTGTTTATTTCCACCTTGAGGGTGATGCACATCTTTTTTCACATGGTTGTTCTTCCACTCGTGGGGTGATGCTCTTCTCCACCCTACGGGTGATGCTATCTCCTTTTTCTGCAATGTTATTTTCATGTGTCTTCATCGCTCACATCATTGGGTTGTTTGTCGTTGTACAGATTGCTGCATCACTGCCATGCATGTTTGATTCTCTCTAACCATTTACCGGTGTTTCTTAGGGTTCTCTGTTTTGCTTGTAGGTTTTATGCCGTCTTGTGGGGACCCTTCTCTTTTTCTATTCGCCATCGACCCATCTCCTTCGATTCTCCAGGCAACACATTCCAGGTTGTTGGCGACCATTTCTCATTAGGGTTTTCCTCGAAAACCCGAAAGGGCGGGGTTTTTTATCCCGATGAGAACTTGTCGCCATTACCCTTCTATACCTGTGCACATTTCTTTTTTAGGGGGTAGCCTGATATTGTTCCTATGGTCAGCTACCCCTCTCTATTCTTCAAAACATTATATACTGTTGCTGTGATGAATGACAAGCCGACCGGTTTTGTGTCTCTTGCGAGTCCCTTCCCAAAATGCCTTAGTATGACAATGGGCATAAATGGCATTAACATGCCAAATCCTTGTTTCTTGAGGATATATTGTGTAAAATCGGCCTTTGAAGATTTTCAAGGGGAATTCTCAAATCGCTTTAAGGCATGCTTTATGCATTTTATGCTTTAGAAAAATACTTGTAGGGCATGCAAAAAATTTAGGGCGATTTGGCCTTTAGGTTTTCCAGATGGCTACTGAGCCAAGAGCCAAACCTGCTTGGTTCCCGATATGAGAAGAATTTAAGTGCACATATGGCAGGTATTTCTATGCCAAATCTGATCATAGAACTCGTTCCCAACATTTTTCTGATATAAAAATAGTTGTCCATATCTGGCATGGCCGAATTTGTGTTGCCCAAAGTTTTATGGCGAGACCTGTTACAAGATAGGTCTTTGCCAGATGAAAAGAGACAGACGGAATCTGTTGGGATGCCAGTTGTATCTGGATTTGCCTGTTGCAAGAAACTGAAAGCCAGACATATGAGATAATATGGAGATTTCAAGAGCTAAAACCAGGTTAGTTCCTAATACCTACAGTCCTTTATGGCTTATATTCATAAGAGAGTAAATACAAATAGCTTGTTTCTCAAGTTTCCTGATGGACCTAGTTGCGCCATCTAGTTAGGCATGAAGTGTTTCTAACCTTGTACATTTGATGCAAAGTGAATGCTGGGTGGATGCATAGCAAATGGGATTTATCCCTGTTGCAAGAAGGAAATAGGCATTTGGTTCCACTTAAAAAAGTTAAAAGGAATTGAATGACTTTTGCCAATCAGGTTTGCATACTATTTCAGATTTTAATAATGGATCAATATGTATATGTATGTGTTCTTAGCTTGTGGACATGATCCTATGCTATTGTTAAATGATCTGGCAGCATAGAAAATGCTTCTACTTCCTGCAATAAAAGATAACTGTATGGGTATAAATATTTAACAGAACAATATAGGTTGGATAGAACTAGTCGGATAGATTAGTTTTAACACTTACAATAGAAAGATATTTTCATGATGCATATGTGATCCTTTTTGGGTCCACAAAATATGCAATCATATCTACAAAAATATGGAGCTGCATCAATCTATAATGCTATAGATTGTATAAGACTAGGCTGCAAGAATTTCAGGCTTCTAGCCTTGGAAATATTCTATATGCATGTTCTTTAAAGCTAAGTTTTGTCACAAAATAGAAATATTACTGGTAACACTAATATTATCATGAATGCATTTGTACTGCTAAGTGGATAAAGTAATCTTGGATATGCTTGTGAGGCATGGTTTGAAAACGAAAATGAGGCAATTATTCGGAGCTTCGATAATCAGGTATGAAAAAATATGCATATGGGTAAAAGCATGCTACGGTGTACCACTTTTGGAACCCTCAAAAGTACCTACACTGGGTACTTTAGAGCACCATCTGTGCATGACTTGGCATTATACATACTTGAGGTTCTAGATAAACGTCTGCAATTACTGAGCCCTCAGTAGTCATTATCTCTGCTTGTCTAGTATCACCATTACTGCAAAGGTTTTTCCCTTGAAAACCTTTCGAGGCAGGGGTTTTTTAATCCTAGTAGTAATGATTGTACTAGCCCATTGTATGGGTCCCATGACCTATTGGTCTCCGTGGACGTTAAAAAAACTATTCTATTCTATTCTATTCTATACAAGTTCCCAGTACCCAGTGCTGGGTACTTTTCTGGGTAGTTTCGCACTCCCTAAAAAGTACTTTAGATGGTACACCCTAGCATGCTATATATTACCACGAAAAAATGGTTAAGATTATGATTTAGCAGGTTAGTTTGTGATGGTTCTTAGGAGTGATTATTTAGTTGGAGGTTTGAGTTTGAAAGCAGATTATTCAAGTAGTATACAGTTGAAGATATGCAGATCCGATCTTTTTGCTTAGGATAGATCTCTAGATTAAATAGGTAGCTGGGCTTTTTTTTTTTTTTTGCTGAACGTGGACCTTTATTACTCAAAAGAATACAAAGAGTACATGGGGGACTCAAAACCCAGTGGAGAAGATATTCACTAGAGCAACACTACCCACCACATACATAACATAGAAAAGCAGAGAATACAGATCACCATGAGCACCACTGTTTGCTATGAGTAGGTGTGAATCTGAAGATATTGCTCCCAAATGACACTAATTTATGTCATCCTTCAAGGAAGAACATTTGTACGCCTTCACAATGCGATTACGGGCATCGTTAAGCACTTGTGTATCTGAAAAGAGCTGTCCCTTGAAGATGAGGAGATTTCGTCTCTTCCAGATGGACCAGATGATCCAAGCAGATGCTAAGTGGAAAGCCCTCTTTGCCAACTTGTCCCAAGAACTAGGATAGACTGACAATGGACCTGCTGACAATAGGTGGCTGGGCTTGAGCGCAGAGCACACGTACTTTACTAAAAAGTATTATGCTGGATCACAGTAGTAGATATCTGGCCTGCACTACACACATGGATCTCCTGGAAAGCAGTCAAAAAAAAAAACTGAGAGATGATGGGAAGAATGCTTATATCGTGAATCATAAAGTGATTGTCCGTGGTAGAGCATAGGGAAGCGAGGCCCTCAAGCTGCTTGTATGGAATATACATGGTTTGGATGAATCTAAAATATTGAGTAATTCATTTCTTGCTTATGATATATTGTTGCTTACTGAGACTTGGGAACATGAGTCTAACAGACTTCTAGATATCCCAGGTTTTACCTTGCTAGATTCAGCCTGGAATTTGCAAGGCACAAGCAGAAGAGGTTGGGGTGGAATTGCGTGTTATTTAAAGGAGGACATACATGCTTCTGTCACGGTTGTAGGTAAAGATAAATATAACCAGTTTATTTGGATAAAAGTTGCTTCTCCTGGCTTTGAATGTTATGTCGCATGTGTGTATTTTGCACCTTTAGACCCGCATCCCGCACCAGTGTATTCAATGGATGGATTAAATGGAGAAGATCCTTTTATTCACCTGTCAGCTGATATTATGCGCTTTAAGGAGCATGGGCATATCTTTGTAACAGGGACCTTAATGGTCGTATAGGTACAAAGCAAGCGTCACTCCTTTCTGGAGAAGGTAATGCCCTATGGCTATTAGAGCAATCAGCTAGACTTGGTCGCGCAAATCTGCGGATATGATATCCAATAAGATGGGCAAACACTTGATTTCTATGTGCGAGTCCTTTAACTTTGTTTTATATAATGGCATTGCACATTTTCCAGGATCATGGGACTTTACTTGTTACCAGCCCAATGGCAGCAGTGTTGTGGATTATTTGATCGGAGATCCTCATGGTATTGACACAATTTCAGATTTTAAAGTCTTGACGAGGGATCCTGACTCGGATCACGCTCCTCTTGGATTCACTTTAGCCGCACCGAAGCAAAAAAAGCTCTCAGAAATGATTCCACCGCCTAAAATAAGACTGACTTATAAAAAGGCCGGAAATTATGAATGCTTGCTTGATGATAAGTTATCCACACTTTGCTGGTCGGGCACCTTGGAACACAAAAATGAGGTATTGACCAATTTAATCTTTCAAACAGCAAGTTCTGTATTTGGTTTGACAAAAAAGGAAAAGAAAAATGGTTGGGCAAAAAGTAAATGGTTTGATGCAGAATGTTTTGCTGCTAAAATGTGTGCCAAATCGGGGGACCATGCTAAGATCAAGCAGTACAGGGCGTTGGTTAAATATAAGAAAAGAGATTGGTGTAGAAGGCATCAGGAAAGGATGATGTACATTAAAGAGATAGACCCTAAACGGTTCTGGTATCGCTCAAAAACTATGGGGACATCAGGTGACATTTCAAGGGATGAACTCTTAAACTGGATAAAAGAGCTTTATAGTACTCCCCAAGTTGAGCAAATGTTATTTGAAGGAGAGCCCAAGGAAATATTCACAGTGGCAGATGTGGAAAGTGCCCTCAAAAGATTGAACAATGGCAAAGCTAGCGACTCAAAAGGGCTTTCGGTTGAATTGTTTAAGTGGGGAGGAAATAAACTTCATATGTTGTTAACTGATCTATGCAATGAATGCCTCATGAGGGGGAGTTTTCCAGATGAATGGTGTATCAATAGGACAATTCCTATATATAAGTCTGGAAGCAAGAATGAGGTAAGAAACTATCGAACAATCTTGGTAAGCAATATTTTTGCTAAGCTTTTTGCGTCTATGCTTGAAAACAAAATCTCTTCTTGGGCTGATGAACACGATAGTAGAGCTATTGGACAAGCAGGCTTCCGGAGTGGCCACTCAACATTAGACCACTTAGCTACTTTGCGAGTAATGACAGAGGGTGCAAAAGGCTCTGGAAATAAAAGGTATGTGGCATTTATTGACTTGGCAAAAGCATTTGACAGGGTTGGTAGAAAAGAGCTTTCTATGAGGCTAAATGACCTAAATGTTCCAGAGGATCTGAAAAATGCTGTAGCTTGTCTATATAAGCAGGTCCTAGTAGAGCTATCCTTCCCTTTTACTGGACCAGAAAAGATTGAAAACACAATTGGTGTAAAACAGGGCTGCTCGTGTTCCCCTACCCTTTTTGGGTTATTTATTGATGAGCTTGAGAGCTGGTTGGCTAGACTTGGTGGAGTTGGAGCTAGACTTGGAAAGTATGTTATTCAGCTCTTGCTATTTGCAGATGACATAGTGTTAATCTCTAAGTCAGCAAGCGGTCTACAGCATCATTTGAATGTGTTGGATGCTTTACGTCTTTGAAAACGAATGTGCATCAATGCAGATAAATCTAAAGTTATGGTGTTTGGTGGTTATGATCCTACAATTTTCTTTATTGGAGGGATCCCTTTGGAGAAAGTAAATGCATATAAATATCTTGGTGTTGAAATAACGCAGAACTATAGATGGAATATGGCAGCCCAAAAGAGGGCCTCAGGGGGCATGCGAGCATTATACAGTATGTTGCACCAGTGTAAAATTAATAATTTTGATCATTGGAACCTGAGGCGACTGCTATTTAGCGTTCAAGTGAAGGCAGTAATCCTTTATGGTAGTCCAATCTGGGGGCCAGGATTATCAAGGAAAAGTTGGAATGACATTGAAAAAGTGCAAAAGAGATTCCTACTTGGAGAATTTGGGGCAAAACCACAAACACCATATGAAATGCTATTAGCAGAGGCGGGCATGCTTCCATTAGAGGTAGAGGCTCTTTGTAGGACCATAACCTATGTTAACAGGGTGCTGGATATGGATCATGATCGTTTTCCTAGATTGGCTCTAGAACAATCTATAACTAAAGGTTGGTATTTCGATGTTAAAAAATGGGCAGAAAGATGGTTGGGTGCAGTTTGGCCCACCTCGTGTAAGTTCAAAGAAATCCATGAACAGATTTCTGAGATAGCTATAAAGAGGATGTGGCTATTGGATTCAGAAAGAGATGTTAAAAAGCAGTTTTACCTCATGGAGATAAATGACCTATGAGAATATACAGAACAAAGGTATCTCCTATCCAATATAGATAGGAAAAATCGGATGCTTATCTCTCAGCTACGATTGTCGTCCCATATACTTCATATAGAGACTGGGAGGTGGAATGGTACTCCTCGTAGTCAGAGGTTTTGTCCTGGATGTCTAGAGCTTGAAATTGAAACAGAGGAACATGCATTCTTGAGATGTGACTCTTATGCGCATATTCGACTCAATCATGGCATCCAGGTGAACACATTAAAAGATCTCTTTGATATACCGGCACACCTTTTAAGCTCGTATTTGAAGGCTATCTGGAAAGAAAGAAAAGATATAATGAATTTGTTTGAATTCATGAAAGATTTTGAATCAGAATATGCTCTAGATTGAGCGTCTTGAATAATGAACCATGTATCTTTTTGCCATAGAGGCCTGGGGGCCTAAATGGCTTGATTAATACATAATTATTTCGTTAATTTGAGAATAACCACTTTCTCATTTGCATGCTTTATGGACACAATTTAGCATAAATATTATATAAAATGCACTATACAACAGTAAATAACTTTGAAACTTAAAAGATTTTCATAGTAGCTAAAAGTCAAAAGTCAAATCATATTACAAATTTCAAACAAAGACAACTTCTTTTTCAAATAACTACATAATTTTATTATCAAAGAAGATTTTCATAGTGACCAATTGTAGATGAGAAACATTAAAGTTACAAGAAACTTGTCGCCGCCGCGACCGTTTCTCTTCCCCGTCTTGTCTATTTTAAGCTAGAACATGCAGGATTTGAACCTGCATTTCTTCACCGTGCGTTCAGCGCCTGCACGATAGAAGGTTGCTGATCATAACGACTATAAGATTCCCAATGCAAAGTGTTATATTTTTTTTTTCAAACATGTCATGCAATGATAGCCAGTGGAGTTTGAACCTTGGCGGGGAACACCCATATCCAGTGGTCTGACCACTAGGCCATCATCGCCATGAACATAGAACATTTACGGCCACCCAATAATAGCCAGTGGGATTTGAGCTTGGGCGGGGGATACCTGTTTCCAATAGCCTAACCACCAGACTGCTATTGCGATAGGCATTTTGTAGTTTATTCATGCCACCCAATGACAGCTAGTGGGCTTTGAGCCTGGGCGGGGGCACACCCGTATCCAGTAGCCTAACCACTAGACTGTCAGTACGATAAGCGTTTTCTCTAGTGATGTAAGAGAAGGAAATCCCATAGTAACTATGTAGCATGCCGTCTATTGCACAGGCTGGATGTGTATATGTATAATCAATACTTTTTTGTTTCAGTAATATGTCAGTCATTCTGGTTCAAGATGCCAACTATGAACACACCATGTCATGCAATTATAATACAAAGCATGTTGCCACCCAATGGGGAAACAAAAAGAGAGGACAATAGGTTATAACATATCTACATTAATAAAAGCTAGAACATAAAGGGAAACAAAAAGAGAGGACAATAGTTCAGGATTGCCAGGCATAAAAAAGTGAAATTTCTGAAGCTGACTGTCTACTAGTTCTTATTACAGCCAAGCTATAAAATCCAGCTTAAGAATCATGTTTTCAAAATAATGAGATCCCTTTCAACAAAGAGAAAATTGCATGTCTTTAGAGAGCTCCACTCATTTTCCATTTGAAATTTGCCAGAGTAAAACATTTTAAAAACTAAAAAGGAACTTGCTGTGACAGAGTACTCACAAATCCCACAAAAATCTTCTATTACAAATCTCACTGTGTTCAAGGACTAAGCAAGAAATTCACTGGCCTTGCCAAGCCACCTTCTTAAGAAATTTTAAGCTCGGAGCATTTATTCCCTATTACACATCAATTGAAGCTTGCAGGCCTTTCTATTTGCAACTTACCCCAGCATGTGATCATCGGGCTAAATGCCACGCTCTAAACAGTAAAGCACAAGGGAAACCTTTGGTCGGAAAAGATTTCAGGGATCTGCCTAAATGCTGCGGACGAAGCCCTTGTTTTGGGGTCTACAAATCAATTCCATGGGCCTTACAAATCATGGCACACAAGCCCCAGTTTGTGGGCAAAATTTCAAACCCTCATGTGCCGGAATTGGAGTTGCAGAAAAACCCACAACAAAAAGATCCAAAGCACAACAGTTTTGGGCTTACCATTTTCTCTGTCAGCATGATCAAATCTGGCAAAGCTGTGTATAGCAGAAGCGATGTCCTTGATATAGATATCAAATCCGGATCCCCTGCAAGAGTGCAATGTTTTAATCAAAACGAAAAGCATAAGAGTCCCTTAGCATTGTTTATCAGCGGCCATAACCAAAGCTTTAATTTCTGTAAAAAAAAATAGAAGGGTTTATCTCCTAAAGAACGTCTTTTCAGTTCCAGTTGACAACCAACCTGAGTCCCAAAGGAGAAAGCTTGCTTCGAGCCCAAAGCTTAAGAATCCAGTGTAATTTTCCAGCTTCGAAATCTCTGTAGCTGATTTAACCGAAAAAAAGAGAGGGAAGCTTGCATCTCACTTCTCCTCTACAGCGACAAATGCAGGGGAAGAGAAGAAACAATGCATGCGGATTAGGGCTTGCCTACTCGACACAAAATGCATTTATTTGCCTCACAAAATTCGTCCACCTTGGGATGCTAATGGGACCGGTTCTCCAGAGTCACCGGAAATGAGACTAGAATTAGCAGAAACAAAAATCCACCCGTTGGGTAAACCTGGGCCCTGTTGGGAAAATTTCGGCATGCTTCCTCTTGCTTGTAATTTGCCCCATTTTGCAGAGGCTGTTTCGCAGGATAATATGCAAATGGCAGGGCTTTTTTTCTCGCGGCTCAATCACCTGGTCCTCAACATCGGCAGCCAGATGCAGAGGCTTGCTTCATATATTTCCGAAGCCCTCGTTGCCAGAATCACAAAACAGAATGAAACCGGTCCCTTCAAAGGTTTGGTCGTAAATCGGCTCCAGATTGTGGATAAATTGACGCGCACAGAGATCTCCTGGCGAGTGCCGGAGCGAGCAATCCTTCCAGCCAATTTCAGAAGCCGTCACTCCCTTTTTTTTTCATTTTTTTAGCAGGGTTGCCTAACCCCCCCTGCACAAAAGGCTGCAATTCTAGCTATGCCACGTGTCCTGCCACGCCATCTGTAATCTTTTTGGGCCGTCCGATTATGTAATTTCCGATCGTAGGGCCAGGGAAATTAGAAAAACCAAGAAATTCTCGCCGGAGTTTACTTTCGATCTCGATCTTGGCACGCTTGGCTATGGCGGCCCGCCCCGGCCGGGCTATGGAGGTTTTTTTTTTGGTATACCTGTTCCGAGATCGAGGAACCCATGGTCAATTTTCGTCCGGGCCTATCTTGGCAAACTGGAACAGTCGATAGCATTTTGGTAAGTTTTGTACCGAAACCGGCAACACATGAGTAGAATGATCGGCGGGGATCCTATTGGTCTATTCGCCATGAACTTGCTGGTGTTGTTGGCCGTTGCGTACCGATTAGGGCATCGATGTCGCTTCCGATATTCGAGAGCCAGAGATGGAGTTTTACATATGATATTCAATGGCTAGAGATGTTGCTCGGTGAAAGAGTCGAGTATAGGTATGCAGATCACAACTAGAATTTTGTACTCTATGCAAAGATTCAATAGAACAACTAGATCACAACTAGAACACTTGGTGGATCTAACTTCTTACATGGAAATGAAAGGTCTTATAAATGGATGATGCACGGACTTTCGTTTATGTTTCCATTGTTTTGTAGATGTATGCTTATGATTCTACAATATTCTTTACAGTGCATATCCGCTAGGATTCTACATACCGATGGAATAAATTCACATTTAATTACCTATGTGTGAATAATCTTCGTACACATCCGGCTGGTTCCCATGTGAGCTTATTAAGGTGATTTCGACGAGGCCAAGTCTACCAACTGAAAGGTCATGTTGTAGCAAAGTCGTGTAACAAGTTTAAGATCCCGATGATGGTTTTAAACCAACAACCCGCAAAGTTCGTGTATTAATGCTTTAGTTGTAAAAGATGCTTTTTCCAGATGATTAATTAATTAGGTTAGTTTGCGTTTCTAGAAATCTTCAAATGACTTTAACATCTTAGCATCAAGTCTCGGCGCAAACAAGGGTCTTAGACTACATTGGTTATCTTGAGAAGTGCCAGATTCCACCAAAGGTGTGTTGCAATGTGATTAATTTATTTCAAATCATGCTTCTGTATAGATGTACACCTGCTGATTGTAGGGTTGGGATTTTGCAGAATCTTTCCCTTCGAGATGGGCGCTGTCCAATGGAGTTCTCGTGAGCCAAAGCCGAGCCACATCACACATGAAATATTAGGTGATTCTTTAAGGTACATGCCATGCATAGCAGAAGTAGACTATATTTGAACAGATATTAAAAGCAAGGAATAATAATGTGTACAAAAGAAGTTTTTTTTCTTCTTAAGTAGATGTATAATGACCCTTGTCTATGTTGAACTGATCTAAAATGCATCTTTGGTTAGATGGTACTATCGTGTGCATGCATGCATGCATCTTTGTTCTATTACTGAAATGCTATGCATTTATGCTTTCATTAAATAAATCACGTTTTGTCTGTTTAAACATGAATATGATTTCGAACATGAACATGATTTCGTTAAGATATCCACAAATTCATAACTATAGCTCTGTTTTTGGAGCAGGATAGAGAAAATTGGGTATACAGTCCACCAGAGAATTCATTGGAATTCATCCTAGCAGACAAGGATATGACGTCTGGATGGGTAACCTGAGAAGCACAAGTTGGCACATGGTTCCATCAAGTAGTGTTTTTTATGCCAGGTTTGATCCTCTGTTTTGAGCTGTCCAGATATGTTCCTCCAACAGTACACAGGGGCTCTTAGGCAGCGACATGCTGCCTATGATCTACCTGCAATGATAAACTTAGCGGATACAAAACAATGAAGTCTAAGCTTTACTACATTGGCCATTCTGTGCTCAAATCAAAGTTCAGAATTAACTTTGTCTGATAACATGGTACTGGTATACCTTTAGCATTTGAATTAAGGGGGCGCAGCTTCATTCTATCTACCACTATAACCAAGGTGAAAATCTATGATACAGATCTTGCAATAATCGAATCATTTGCAGCTACTGGCATAGAGCTCATAGTTGGAACGAAGATGAAAACATCCGTATATTGCTTGATGCAGTGGGTGGAGTAAAATGTTGCAGTCGACATGCCTACATCAAAGATCAACATAGTTTCTGTAAGGAACACTCAACTAGTTCCTGCCATGCAAAACATTCATGCTGCATTCTGGACCTAAGGATTGACAACCTAGTGAAAACTTCACCAACGAAACTAATGATCCAGCTTTACAGGGAAACAGGGCCCCCTTTATGGTCAATAAATATTCATATTTTGCTTACAAGCGTGAGTCTAATCATATCTCTCTTGCTTATGCCATGTTCCTTTAAAATGGTAATAGGTCTTCATTATGCCAATTTGCTCGACGCAGCATATGCCATGAAGAAAATGGGATTCCCCTAATGTGAATAGTATTGTGTCTAAAAATGTAAATTTGCAGCTATATTATACATGGTACCACCACTCTGAAACATCATAAATTGAGGTGGCATTGCCGGCTTGGCATGTGACAAGGCTTGCCACATAGGGTATCTGCTTGGGATACCGCCACGTGGAATGCATTCAATAGCCTTTGGGACGTTAAGATGACTGCCACTTAGAGCTACAGCCAATGGACACCCTCCCCTATGGCTTCTCCCCGTATCCCCCGAGACACCATATAGCCTTTTCAGATTAACGTACTTACCAAGTATGCCTTCTTGAAGGTTTCAAAATTCTACTACAAGACCCTCCTCGACAAATAATAACTCTGACTTTAAGCCTTGTATGGTTCCATATTCATAAGGAACGTGTTTGACTTCATAGTAGCATTACCGACATTTACTGCCCTTATGAAGGATGAAGGTGCCACCTCATCTTTACTATCAGCAAGAATTCTTTACTTTATGGGATCTACTGTATTGACTGCATCTCTTCGTCCATCTTTCTGATTAATTTCCAGCTCGTGCATAAATGTTCGATAATAGAACAAAGGCTCTCGTTTTTCTCTTGATGCAAGTCGATCACAAAGTCCAAAACATGTTCTGCTAATTCTGAATTAAAATCAACCCTAGATGCCCGAAGAAAAAATTTCCATACCACAATGGATGCTTCAAATGGCATTCCTTGAATAAGGTTTCCAGCCTGAGCCCATCCAGCATGGCCAAGGAGATCGATAACACAAGCATAATGAAGCTCACATTCTGAAGCCATGGTAAGAACCTGGTGATATCCTTCATCTAATAATCCTCCATGGTTGCACGCCTTGAAAGAATGGCAACAAAAGTAACTTCATTAGGTTTTGGGTTTATGCCTTTTTGCTGCATGCTCTTGAACATCATAATGGATTCTTTTGCACCTATCTATGCCGACAAGATGCGTTATGATCGTATTCCATACAACCACATCACATGAGGATATCCTATCAAATAATTTACGCGTGCATCATTTATACCCCACATTTTGCATACCGCCAATGAGTGCACTATGAATAAAAGTATCTGTTTCACATCCATTTGTCTCGATTAGTGCGTGGATCTTCTTTCCTTGTTCCATATCTCGAATGCTATACGTGCACCGATCGAGAACACTAATAAAAGTGATCTTTGTTTGGCAAAGACACTTTCTAGACATTTGCTGAAAATGAGAAGTGCTTTCAAGCCATCTTTTTTGCTGATCATATCCCGCAATCATTGCACTCCATGAGATGACATTCCTTTCTTTCATTCTTTCAAACACGCTTGTGCATCACCCATGCAACCACATTTGGCATACATTATCAATTAGAGTGTTCTCCACAAACATCTCTACATCGAGCCAACTTTAATACAAAATATAGCGGGCATGCACCCATTTACCTTTCAAAGAAGAAAGATTGGCTGTGCATTGATGACTAGGCCAAA
The DNA here is from genome assembly GCA_021234155.1 of Isoetes taiwanensis. Classification (NCBI taxonomy): domain Eukaryota; kingdom Viridiplantae; phylum Streptophyta; class Lycopodiopsida; order Isoetales; family Isoetaceae; genus Isoetes; species Isoetes taiwanensis. Next base: position 6,464,753 of record JAJEKV010000072.1, read on the forward strand.
CATAAGATTATCTGCATGAATACCTTCCTGTTGCATTTGAGCAAAAGCTTCGTGAGCTCTCTTACGCATTTCCATACCGCATATGCCGCAACTATTGCACTCCAAGACACAACATTTCGTGTAGGCATTTGGTCAAATACATCACGTGCCTTTTCCACACATTCACATTTGGCATACATATCCACAAGTCCACTACCTACAAAGATGCCACTACCTACCGCACCCACTTTTTTCAATGAGGTGGTGCATTTTCATTCCTTGTTCCAACTCACCCAAGCTTGCACAGGCATTGACCACAGAAACAAATGTTACAGCATTTGGTTTCAAACCGTCTTTTTGCATTTGCTTGAAAAGCTTTAGTCCCTCCCAACCTAATCCATGCTGTGCGTAACCTCCAATTATTATTGTCCATCTGCCTAGCCTTCTTCCCAACCCTGCAGTTCTGCTAGTTTTTTCATTTTTTTTTAGAACATGTGTCTCTCCCAAATTTTTTTTGCATCAAAGAAAATAGGAAAAAGCAAAAAAAGGAACATGCTTTAGATAAGAGTGATAAAGATTAATAGAACTTGAGTCACATTATAGTTCTTTGCATATTAAAACTTTGAATTAGACAATACAACATAAACTAGTAGAGTCATTGTTAAGGTTCTTATGTGATAGAACTTGAGGCATCACGTAACTTCTTCTTCTCCTTGATTTGCTCCAAGACAATTGCATTGGTAGGATCAATTACTTTCAGCTCCCCAAGGTTGTTCAATGCCATTACTACATCAGAAGACTTCTCAATTTCATATAGTATTGGCAACAGATCTGTCATCAAATAGTTATCAATTCTATAATCAGAAGGCTCATACAGCTTTGGAAATCCTGCATTATCCAAGTTATTATAGCATCTGTAAGCTGCATCGTCAAGCATGAACGTATTCATTCCATTCCACTTGCCCTTAAACTTTCCATATACCTTCTTCAAATTCTTTAAGTAAATCTGTGTATTTCCCAGTTCCTTGATATTAAGAAACATTTTCTCACATTCTGCTTGTGCCCAAATGAACAAGAAGCAATTTTTGAGCTTACTAAGGCCACATGCATCCAAAGCATCCAATAACGTATCCATAGTAGACACTGACCAAAGAGCCACATCAAAATGTACTAGACAAGCCATCAAGAACTTATATGCCTTTGGACGTGGATAAATATACCTGCAATGATTGAATACAGGTGGCTGATCATATATTGAGGGATCATGATGTCCTGTTTGATAGATTCTATAAAGCATGCCATTGCAATCTAAGACAAGCAACTTCTTCGTGAATTGGTCGATGGCATCCTTCTCTTGTTCTTTAATGGCACTTCCAACATCATCTTTTGGCATCTCATCTAAATTCATATGGTCTTCATTACTAGTGCCTATATCATCATGAAGCATAGAGTCATCTTTTTGCACTTGATTTACATTTAGGGGCTCTATATCAATATCCTCTGCATCTTCCATGTTGGTATCAACAACCTCATTATTTGGTTCATGCACAGAAGGTTCCTTAAGCATAACCATACCTCTATCATCGTCCACCACCTCATTGTTTATCAACATGAGTTGCATGTCTTGGCCTGATGTGCTAGCACTTTCCGATGAGGCTTCTAGCTTTTCTAATGTGTGCAACCTGCATCAAACTCAAAACTGAATAAATGAGAAATGCGAAGTAAGACAAATATGATCGAATGAAAAAAACATACAAAACGTTCTCTCGTCTCTTTTTCACAATTTGTGCAGCAACAGATGGTGAAATATCACCCTCGAAATCAGACTCATCTGTGTCATGGATTTCTGGTTCTTCTATGTTGGATGGACTATCTACTCTATCCAACAAGTGTACATCTTTTTTCTTATTCTTTGCATCATTCTTATGCAGGCTTTCTTGATATACCACAACGCTGTTCAAAAACTTCTCACAAAACTCATACTCTACGCTTCCAGCAGCAATTGACACACATTTTTTCCCAAGGCATATAGCTGCTTGACTACTCCCATGCATATACATAGTATCTTTATTTGTAAACATTTGCACCAAATACTTTGCCACATGCGGTCTCATGGAAATGGGATTAACAACCCCACCTTCCATTCCAACATCTGAGTAAGAAGGAACATCTGCAAGATACTTATATAAGTGCGATGATTGGCTTTCTATATCGTCTTTCAGGAACATAGTGTATATTGGCTTAGAGCTTGTCCAACAAAGTCCTGTTTTTAAGTTCTTATCATTTGGCTTCGCAAGCATAATTATGAAACAAAATGAGAACGTAGTTTCACAAGGAATGTATTGCTTTGATGGAGAGTCGTGCTCATAGGTTGCGTACACTATTTGTTTATCACATTCCATTGTCCCAACTGACCTCATTGCAGACCAACACTGTGGACCTGGTGGAGTGAATAAAATTATTGTATATGTATCACATGAGGTCAGTGTGGAACCCCTTTTCCAAAATTGTTCCCAATCATCTGCGTCCCAATTTTCGTTCTTACGTGCAGCAAGATGCAAATCTAAAACAAAAAGGGATATGGGGCCTTTAGGAACTCCTGGCTCAACATAACCTTTAACACCTTGTGCTATTATAAAAGGAGAAGACATCTTATTAGGATCAACTTTCTCACTATCCAATCCCAACTTATCGTGCATCCAATCCAAAACTATATTGGGAAGATCTTCCACCTTTTTATTCTTTTGTAGCACTGAGGTGATGTAAGTTCCGGCCCACTTGCGACATTTGTCTACTTCTTCATTAGTGATACCATATTTTTTGGCATGGTCCTCAAAGGTAGCATGTTTCTTTCGTTGGATCAAGTTAATATAAGAAGCAATACCATTTCTTATTACCCTTCTCTGTCAAAGCTCTCCGCAGAACAAGCATGCAACATCTTTACCTTTTCCTTTCCATTCGCTTCTCCTCACAACCATCTCAGGCGCATTTATATTTGCTGTAGAACTTAACTTTGTTTGAGACACATTTGACTTTCTTTGAGGTGCACTCGATCCTGCTTCTTTGTTAGCTAGCTATAACATTCAAATAGTTGACAGTTAGCAAACATTGTAATAAAATGGTCCAAATGAAACTGATTAGATAAATTTGTACAAATTGACATTGTTTTTTGAAAAATGCATGTTTCATGGACATATGTCCGTATGCAGCACTATTTAGCTACTTAAGCTAAAACTAGAAGAATTATGCATCCTAATGTTCCCAGGAATATAAGAGACTTAGAAAGGCATCTAAAACTAAAGAGACTATCTAAGCAAATCCCTGTAATAATACCACTCGCTCAATCCTTGAGATGATATGTCAAAAGAAAGCAGTCCAGTTTAGAAAGCTTACTTTACTGGACACATTGAACGTGCACTTCTTTAGAAGTGCAACCAGCTGTTGCAATGCTTTGTTCGTGATACATCCCCATATCATGTCTCCATCCAAATTCTGCTAAGAACATTCAATTGAAGACAATTTTTTCCCCATAGGAGCTAGGTAAAAGAAACTTACCTCCCGCTCTATCAGCTTTTGCTACCTAGTGCACAATAGTCCCCAATAGGCCTTACTACCAGAGGGACGTGATCATGAGTCAAGACATGAACCTCCTTATCAGCCAGTCTGGCCCCTTCACCCACAACCAGGTGTGGCTCTTGTACACAGGCCGAATTTAATAGTGCATTAAAGAGGGCTAGCTAGGAGCATCAACTACTAGGCTTTTAAGGTCTCTACCCCCCTTCCCAATACAATGAGTCCACAGAGATCATCATTACATACATATCACAGAAGAACTAAAGAACAAGATTTAATCTAAATCACAGAGTTAGGTTCTTTAGTTATGGCTTGGTATCTAGAGGTCTAGATGGCTGCTATGGGCAAATCAATAGGCTAAACCTACTTACTCTATGTCTGGGAGGCGGATTAGACTATTGAATTGACAAAATACCTGATCCCTGGCTTGCTCCTCCTGCTCTGAACTCGACCATGCTGCAGAACTGCTAGAAGATGAAACTAGAAAGGGAAGCTGATGAGCTAAACTGCTCAGACAGACTTTGGGAGGCGAGATTGGCTCTTGGAGCAAGCAAAACAGAGCCCTAGAAGGCTGTGGACGGCATAGGATGGGAAATGCATAGAGACGTAAGCTTATTAGTAACATAAAATCAATTGGAACTGAGTACCAAACTACTAACACATCCCCCTTCCCCTTGAGCATGAGAAAAAAATTTGACATCTCTACATGGCAAAGATCGTCATGTTTCAAAACTTTTATTTCCATTTTGCAATCTATCTTTATGCAACCAGTTCCATAGTTCTCTAATCACTTACAGCAAAGGATGTCTCATGTTTAACTAAAATTGCTCCAGCCTCTTCGTTTTTTAATTCAGGAAGGAAATCCACCAATAAGAGACTATCTAAGCAAACAAAAGGAGGATTAAAATAAATGCAAGGGAAGGTATGGGTCAATAATTTAGAACCTATATATCTTTTGGTATGGCCAAAACCTTAGGATTCAAATGTTTATTAAAGTATTGGGGATACCCGAGCCTGGTATCCCCCTAAATATTGAACAAGAAAGAAAACCACGAAAGAGCAGTGGTAAAATGGAGGAAACCAAATGGGACTTAATGGAGCACTCTTTGTAGCTTGGTATGTCTGTCGTCTTGATAAGACTGCCAGAATAAATATGGAAAGGATGCTTCTGCAAATTTCCTCTAAGTGGAGCTGTGCATGGCAATCATTGGACACTGAAAGCTTGTTTGGCATCACAAATTTAATTGGATCAAATTGTCTTATTGCAGTCAAATTAGAAGTCGTGTCAGCATCCAAGAAAAGCCAGCAGCATCGAGTGTTTGAGCTCTGCTATTTGGGGGTCGGGCTGAGGCAGATCCGGATATGAAATAGCCAGCACCTTTTTCATGCAATAATGATAGATTTAGGCATAAGAAAGGCTGATCCGGATATAAAATGGAGGAATCGGCCAGAACCCTGCTGCAAAATCCGGCATCTTCAGCCCAGAACTCCATAGCTGCTCCAAGAACAGAAATTTTCAAACAAGAATGTATGTGGCTTTGGAAACAGAGTTACTGGCTTGGTTTTTCCTCTAAAAACAGAGTAACACGAACCCATTTTTCCTCCAAAAACAGAAATTTTCAAACAAGAATGTATGTGCTTTGGAAAGAGAGTAATTGGCATGGTTTTTCCTCTGAAAACAGAGTAACACGAACCCATTTTTCCTCCAAAAACAGAAATTTTCAAACAAGAAAATGGACTAACCTCTTTAGCATAGAGAATATCTTTTACTGGCCATTCACTCCATGAATGATCCCACTGCTTCAGATACCGTGTCAGCTCCAAGAGTTGGTTTCGGCAACATCATTTCGACTCCCAATGAGGATCGCACCTCCACCTTGCACCATCCAACTTCAAAATGAATTGTTCCGAAGGATTCCATGACAATGCCTTTACCAACAATGTTTCCATCAATAAGAAGCTGGCATTCTGCATGAGCCATAGGACTTTAGACAAAATTTAAGACTGATTAGGAGTTGTGCAGAGAAGTAAATTACCTTGGGTTTTCGCTTCAGTAGCATCCTGTGATGCCATATTCAACCGCTTATGATGTTTTTGATGCCTCACATAACTGTAAAATGCGCCAATCTCCAACAAGACTGAAAATGGAGGTGCCGAATATGAATTAGCCGGAAATGGTGAAGAAAGAATATGAATTAGCCGGAAATAGTGAAGAAAGAATTGTAACAGAAAGAAGCGCAGAGAACTTCGGGTTCAAGATTCAATCTTGGACGCCCATTTTTCAAATTTTGAATTTCTAAAAATAGCATCATTCTCCTTAACAAACCATTAAAGCTTTTTCTGTTACACCCACCGCCTCTGATCGAGTGGTTAAAACAAGAAGAAGTGGAGACTGTTGAAGACGGAGGAGGCTTCTCAAGAATGGAGGTAGCACATGCAAAGCATGGACGTGCGTAGACATGACTTCCAAAAAGAAAAGGCGAAAACCAGGTGGGTGCCCGTTCTTGTTTTCTTCTTGCTCTGTGAAATCTCGGTTGTTATCTTTGGCTGCAAAAAGTCCAGAAAATGTTGGTGGATTTCAATTTGTTTTTCTTTTGTTTGGTATTTCTGAACATGATCGAGTCCAGGAAATGTTGGTGGATTTCAATTTGTTTTTCTTTTGTTTGGTATTTCTGAACATGATGTTAGCTGATTATTCAGATTTGCTTCAGATTTCCTTTCCCACAAACAAAAATCCTATGTACTACTGAACAAAAAATTGTGTCCTGTGTGTAACGGACCTAGAATTTTGAGGTATGTTGTGGAATTATATTATTAAGGGGATGCAAAGGAATAATAACTCAAATACCATGCATGCAGAGTATATATCGTATATGTAGGGATTATAGGATAAATATACTGGAGGTTAGTAATAAATACAAATACAGTGGAAACTTGATGCATGTGATGGTGGAACATTTTGGAAGGCGATAGATTGCAGCCGGATTGCTGAAGGAGCAGGGTGTGAGCAATACTCTGGGAGCGTGTTGGAGTGCAGAGGAAGCAAGCGGGATTCCAGGTGGGATCAAGCTTTACACCTGGGGTTTTTCTACTGTAGTAAAATTGTGTTAATGTGGTAGGATTGTTTCTGGAACTTAGCATAGATTTAGAGTAAATTATAAGTACGTGGACATGAACAAGCTTGCATGATTGTATATGGAAAATATTGTATGATTGTATATTGGAAGCTTACATAAAGTATCATAGATCTAATTTTTTCTAGGGAGCCGAGTACTTAAACCCATGCTAGAAGGAACTGGGATAGTTCAGATTAGAATCTGAAGAGTGGATTAAGATAAAATTGTTGGCAGAAACCAGTTAAGACTGCAATATTTCCCTTGCATGCTGCCATTTGCACGGCATGACCCTGCTGAATTGTAATGACGAGAAAGCATGGAAAACCACTTGGAATGGATCGATTTGGGCATCAAAGGGACTGAAATATGAAGAAGACAGAATTAAGAAGTATTAGGCAAGAACTAACCAATGCTGCTGGTAGAACGACATAATCTTGCCGATTTGGCATGCTTGGAAAGCATGTGAATCGCCCTGAAATGGGCCGATTTGGGCCTTAGGGAGGCCGAAATGGGGAAAGAATGCAGAATCAGGAAGATTGAAGCAAGATTTGGCTGCAAATAACATGATCTTGCTGGCCAGGAACTGACCTGAAACCACTCGATTTGCGCCACAAGCAGCCCGAAATGATCTAAGAATCCCTAAGAAGACAAAATCGGATGTGCCAGGATGATTTGGGCTGGATTCTATGGCCCAGAGGCCAGATTCGTGAGATGCAGGCCGCCTCTGTAACCTGCACATTAGGTTTAAAAGAAAAATAAAAATAAACAGTTAGTTCGAAATAGTTAAATGGAGTTAACACATGGGATTTAAAAAAAATCAAGTTAAAATGGTTTAGTGGATGAAGATTAGTTATAGTTATTTAATTGGTAAATTCATAAGTTGGGCTAGCTAGATATTAAAATTCTTTGGGATTAGCCTGATTAGAGATGGGCGTAACACAAAGCAAGGATATTATGAGCTAGAGAATGGGCACCGAATCAATTAAACTAATGGGCAGGGTTATGGGGTAAACGTTATTAAGGTCTTAAATAACGGTCTTGAATAGGATAACCAACTTAGTTGAATATTGTGAATGGCAAGGAATGCTTATACTCTGACTTAGGGGTAATAGTTGCATTTTGTATTATGTTGGTCGTATTAATAATATGAGTCATGGCTGGTTTCTCTTGTTGCCTGAAATGTGTACTATGGGATTTTTTTTTCTGATGTTGAACTTGTTGAGGCATGTACTATGATGATGTCAAGCTATAAATGGGTATAATTCTTTGATATAGACCTCTGGGGCCGGAGTCTAGGTGCGATGGTCTAGACTTCATGCGGTTTTTACAATGAGAAGAATGTAAATGTTATTATTTGAACATGGCCGTTGTTATGGTATGAGTGCGCCGTCATGCAGTTAGTGGTCCTTCAATCTTTGGGCAATGGCGTGGATGGGTGTGTACACACGTGGTTACCCCGCCTCTATGTCACTGGCCTGATCAGCCGAGTTGACCTTGCTCAGACCCAGAGGAATATTGGTTGCAATGTTGATGCTATGATTGCTTGGTTATTACATATGTGGTCTAGAATGTTGGAATTAAGTTGCAATGGTCATGCTTGTTGGACTAATAACCTGAATTGCAGGGGCGAGGCTACAGTAAGGTTAGGTTGTTGTTCTAGGTTAATGCCTTGTATTGTTAATGCTAGATATGTCCCCGATCCCCACTTAGTCCGTGTGATTAACCCCATGGTTGATGGTGTAAGCAGAGGTGGGAGATGTTTTGGAAAGTAGTTAAGCTTCGAAAAGGTGAGAGTAGAAGCGTGTGGATTGCTATTCAATAAACTTGATTATTATTGCTATTATTATTATTATTATTATTATATATAGGCTTGAAGCTATAATTATTAGGAACATTCATTGTGTGCGGGGATATTGCTGAGTAATGCGCAAGTATATGTTTGGGACCTTAGAATATGTACAAAGATTAAATTCTTTACCTAAGCATGCATGTATTGATTTCTTGAGTCCCAGAGGTTAAGTAGATCCAACGGTAGAGATCGATGGGATCTCCAGTTACCGAGAGGTTAACTGGCCAGGCCCGTCACACAGTATACTACCGAACTAAATTATGTGTCCTCATTGCTTCTGTTAGATTTGCATGTCCAAATACCCTTTTTTTTGCTCTTTACCTACCTTTGTTTTTCGTTTCTTTTTCTTACTTAGATTTGCAGGTTCAAATACCTTTTTTTTTTGCTTTTTACCTACCTTTGTTTTTGGGTTGCCCCTAGGGGGGCAATCCCTTGTTTATGTGGGTTTTTGACATATTCATGGTATATGCTAGCATATGCCTAGAATATGTAGCATAATAACAGGGGGTTACTTTTAGATTTTTATACGCTTTTTCATATGGTTTTTCTATGATTTCGTTGTTGTATTCGTTGAGGTGTACTAAATAGTATTTCTAGAGTGCACCCTTTATGGGCCGTTGATTTTCGTTGGTTGGAAAAATCCGAGGGTTGTTGTCTTTCTCTGCATGTGTTTGTGCATGAACACTATGCAAGTGTGTGCATGTGCATGTGCACATGCATGTGCATGTGTGTGCATGTGCACATGCATGTGCATGTGTGTGCATGTGCATGTTCATATGCATGTGCAAGTGCAAGTGCAAGTGCATGTGCATGTGTGCATGTGTACTTGCCCTCTTGGATTCTTATTGCCGGAGTGGATTTTACTACCACGAGATGGATTTTTTGCTCACACTTACAAAGGTATTTGTTTTTTAATGTTTCTTCAGTTAGCATAATGTTTTTTTTACAAGGTATTGGTTTCCTGATTCTACAATGTAGTCTTTGCAAAACCCTTTTGTTTCCTTCCTATGATTTGCCGCTTGATTCAAGTTTAGGCCCTCTGTTTTGCTTTCAACTCTTGGATATTTATGGCTTCGGATTGTTCATAGCAGCCAGCCTTTAGCTTCAATCAACAAACGGATTTTTATGCACACAACAAAGTGGATTATTCACGCCCTTTTCCATGTCACGCAGATCACCAAACAAAGGCCACAAGAATACATTTATATTGTAGGTTTGGAACTTTAATCGAACCGTAAAGGTGAATCATGCATTACCTTTAAGCTAGAGATGGAGCATCCAAATCATATGGATTGATAAACAATGGTGTCATTGTGAAAGAGAAATAGTTGTAGCGAAGTAACAATATGTAGCATAATAACGAGGGTTTTCTTTGTGTTGTAAACTTTATGACTTTCTCGTGAATAATGGGATCAATCTGCTCTATCTTTATGGTAACTTTTACTTATGTTCTATTTGTTTTATTGTGATCAAATTCAAAAGCTACAGTGATGAAAGCCTCAAATGAATTCTAGTTTTTTCCTCGGGTTTGAATTCTAAAATTTTTGTCACACTGCGGGGACGTTCCTAAGGCCTCAAGGCAAAAATTTTTTTTGCAACACAAACCATTAACATCCAACATATAAAAATTAAATCCCCCAACACATAACAACCATTGACATTAACAACCAACACATAACTACCATTGACATTAATTAACATAACCATTGGGTCCAACACATTTAAATTAAAATCCACCTTAAACCCCCTTTGGTTTGGGTGCATATTCACAATGAGGGGGTGACGAGGGGCGCAAGAGCCCTCATAATTGTATTTTGCACGTACGAAATCAACACCATATAGTATTCCGCTTGAAATCTTATAGTATTTTGCGAATCTTATTATACAGTATAGCAAATTTTGTACTTGCATACCCCACAAACGAGGAACTTTACGTACGGTATAGATTAAGGAATAAGGGGTGAATATGCCTATCCAACAGCTCTCGTTGCCCGGAGTCACCCCCCGTGTGAATATGCACCCAAACCAAAGGGGGTTTAAGGGGGATTTTAATTTAAATGTGTTGGACCCAATGGTTATGTTAATTAATGTCAATGGTAGTTATGTGTTGGTTGTTAATGTCAATGGTTGTTATGTGTTGGGGGATTTAATTTTTATATGTTGGATGTTAATGGTTTGTGTTGTGTTAATGGTTTGTGTGAATATGCCAAAAACTGCTTATAACCTGTAAATTGTCGGTCGCCCATGTTGCCGGATGGCTGCTTTGCAAACCGGCTGACCGAAAGATGGAGGCCATCGGCAAGGTAAGCCTGTCGTTTTGGTGTAGGAATATCTCTTCAGCTTGGTCCCCTTGCATGTAAGAAGCAGCCCCCTTCTTTGACAGGGCACTTCCGAGGGCCCAGATTTCGGAGCAATTTGTCAGACCAGGGATGTATTCTGTTGTTTCTTTCAAAGAGGCAAATGCGGCTTAGAAATCATGGTTGGGTTTGGGCTTGTAGATGCGTTGCAGGCTGCCGGAGGCTAAGAATAGATGAAAATGGAGTATGTGTTTTGAAATTATAGGATGTTGTTAAGCTCTTTGTGCATATGGGAAACAAATTGGGTAAAAGACGCCCTCTTGTAGACGATGATTCGAGCAAAACTAGATGCAGCAGATGCAGATGAGCTTCTTTATGCCAGACTCTGGCCTTCAAGAAAGGATATGCTTTCATCTTGAACAACACGGTATGTTCTTAATCTGATTTTGCATGTTTTTGGAGCTTTTTTGTGGATCGAAACACTGCCAGAGCCACAGGAAGCTTTGTGTTGCCATAGCCTAAAGTTGGTTTTGCAGGTTGCAACTGGCCTTGCAGAAGTTCCATTAAATGTAATTGCTGGTGGCTTGTCAAGATTAGAAGTAGTTTGCCCATCCGTATCAAGCTTGATTCTCTCAAAGTTTTGCAGATAATTGGACCTCGAGTATGTTTCTTTGAGTTTTTAAATCAAGAACATAGAGATATCTTTTATCAGCATGGTAGTCATTTGGATAGATGTCAAATGTAGAAAAGATTTGGCTTCAGGATGCATGATATGTATGCAAAAAGAAAAAGAAAAGGGAGAAAAATTAAAGAACCAAAGAAATATTGAGTCTCGTGCTTAGAGGCATAGTTGTGTAGGAAAATAGTTCGAAATATAATATGGAACTTATGGTGATGAAGTATATTCTAATGCTAGTTATTATATGCAGACGAAGAAAAAGACTCCTGCAAGTGCTTCTGCTTATTTTAGATATGCAAAGGACGTTGGCAGGAATGATGTGATTATTGTAGTTCCTGGTCATTGGATTGATCCAGGATATGAGGCAGGCAGACCAGGAGAACATGAATTTAATTTAGAGGTTAGCATGGAATTTACTTTTATGAGTTTATGTGCCAAACCATTATGTCAGGTGATGACCAATGACCAAGCATATACCTTCCATATCAGGATTATATTTGTTTCTTCTCCATATTAAATTGTCTCAGGTAGTAAATATACTGGAGAAGCAATTGCATGGAAATGGATGGGAAGTTCTTAGGCCTAATCGTGATGCACCTCATTTATCTTGGGAAGAATATCTTAATTGGGTTTCAAAACAGGTATGCATTTGCCTACTTATTTGGGTCTTCTCTTAGGAGTTTGGAAGTCAAGTTAGTATTGCCATTGAACAAACAATACCTGACGCATTAAGACTTTGTAAACTCTTGAAAACTTTGGCACCTTGATGGCTTCTTTATGTGATTATTTATGTTATGCCTGGTTAGATACATTTCCCAGTCCGCATCTTATTGTAATTGTAAAATGTGAATTTGCTGGCTTGCAGACTCTGAAAGGCACTCCTCTTTTGGAAATACATGGGCAGGTATGTTCACTTGCTAATTTTATGTTCAATGCAAGTAATAAAGTAACTAATGAAGTTCTGCAGGGTTCAAATGCTGATTATAGAGGCTATGTTTTAGGGTAATTGGAGATGCTAATGCCCCATTGAATAAAGTATGGATTAGAAATCAAGTTCGTTTACTTTTTGCCAACAAAACTACTGTATTTACTTAAATACATGATATCAGGAACTGGCTGGAGATTTTGGCTATTTTCAAATGGATTGGAGAGATCTTGCAGTTCCCGTTGAGGAGGAGTGATTTTGGAAAGTTTTAATTTAGATGAGTTATTTTTACTCTATAATAAAATCTATGAAGCTTTTTCTTTTGTAGTTATTAATTATCATTCCTTTCTATTCTATTCTATTCTATTCTATTCATACATGCAATCAACATAACAGGTATTACAAATGGCGCCTTGGCATCGAACTTGGGCAGTCATAAGGCTTGCAAATCGCATTGTTGCTTGCATTGAGCGTGCAAGCTCAAAAAATTGTGCTTCTCGTAGAATTCACGTTGAATTAGATGGAGAAGAAGATTTGATCTCAATGGACCAGCCTAGTTTCCATGTGAAATAGCTGCAGCAATGCTCATGTGTATATCGATTCTTCATCAGCTATTTCTCGGCATTTTTTCACAGTGGAAGTTTGTTTATATGGGACCCATCATTTTGTAGATGCATCTGCGCATAGAGTTTGTATAATATCACCACAGCTTTTGTACAAGGTTGTTTCTCAGCTCTAGGACAAGCAAACACATGGTTTTGATGAATGTAAGTGTTGCTCCGTAAGAGTTTATGTTAAAAATTTTGCTTGCCATAGTGTACAGTTGGCAAGCGTTGTGCGCCATTGACGAGAAGAAAGAATTACTTGTGGACTTGTTTTTCAACCTTTTATGATTTCTATTCTATCTGATGAAAACAAATGACCCTTCAATAAAGAGCCACGCAATACTCAAGAACCAGACTATTGGTAATATCATAGATTGAGCAGATCTGTCTGCGAAATCAAGTGGTTACGTTTTAGTTCATTTTTTATCAGTTAAAGTTCCATTGTTTCTCTACAACAAACTTATGATTGAATAAGCGTTGAATATTTGGATTTAAGTTACTACAAACGCAACCGGACAACCCATTCTTTTCTAATAAATAAGTAATCCGACATCTTGCTTCAAAGATGGTATGAAATGTGGGTTTGAAAGAAAATATTTTATTGCACGATGGCATATCTATTGGCCTCCAAGAACTTCTTTTGTTGCACCACATCAACGTAATACTCAGCCATATAACTCTGATGCCTTCTCTGGTGAAGAATACGGGCGTATGCGGTGAATATGCAGCTGATTGAGATTCTTAACAATTATCAAAGCATTTTGTCAAGTTTATCGGACCGCCGTATCCAGTCCGGGATGTGGTATTTTCTGCCTTTTGTGGGCTATGCATTAGTGTAAATGTTGAGGTTCTCAACACTAACCCATCAACACCGGGCTTGGTTTGGTAGTGGAGGAATATTATCTTTTTGGGTTGCCCTTAGGCGGGCAAGCCATTGTCCATGTGGGTTTATGGCATATTTCAAGTATATGCTAGTATATGCCAAGAATGCCAATGACTGCTCCAAACTTGCTATAGGGTGTAAACTGGCAGTGGCTGCTGTTCTTGGGCATCCATCTGGAAATTGGCTAACCGGTGCTTAAGCGACGGAGTTGCTACTCTTCTTGAAGGTCTGTTGAAGGCCCGTAAGAACAAGTGGCAACCAAATGCTTCTTAAAGTGATCCGTTCTTCGTGGTCATATCTTTTTGTATTGTCTGCATCTAAACGTTCTAGAAACGGTCTAACCAGCTATTGTCAGTCTCTAATTGGACGAGCAAATTTAGATGCAGCGGATGCAGATGAACTCTTTTATGCCAGACCCTGGCTTTCAAGAAAGGATATGCTTTCATCTTGAACAGCACGGTATGTTGTTAATCTGATTTTGGATGCTTTTGGAGCTTTGTGGATCGAAACACTGCCAGAGCCGCAGGAAGCTTTGCGTTGCCATAGCCTAAAGTGTCTGATATTTGTTTCTTATGTTTGTAGATGAGAACGCTTTAGTATTATCCTATGAATATCATGGAAGACATATTTTTCTCTGGATCATGTATATTATTCATCACCTCTCTGTCAATTTGTTTTTTGAATCATTGAATATTTCTAGAGCTACTTCTTTACTACAAGTTCCTGTCCCCTGCTCAGAAAATAGGGTGAAGATTGAAATTCTACCTATGCCAGTAAGTAATTTGATTTTTTTCAAGATAGCCCAATGCCAATTGGATATAATGCAACAATATCTGCCCCACATATGCATGGTGCCTATCTTGAGCTGCTAGAGAATCATCTTCAGTGTGGAATGCATGCCTGATGTTGGTTCAAGCAAGTTGATGTTTTAGAGTCTGAATTATGCTTTAGCTAAAAAATATAAGAGCCCGTCTTTATTATAGAGAAAATGGGAAATGTTAAATTCACGTAGTAGTAAAAGACTACTATAAATGTCGTCTGTTGGATTCATGCAAAGCATAACAAAAAGGCTCAACATGAAACAACAAAACAAAAACTATAAAAACACCCTCTCGTGCCACCGGAAGGCAACCCCTCGTGCGCAGCACCTTGTTCGTTTCTTTTTCTTACTGCCACATCATCAAATAATACCTTTGAGATAATGACTTTAATATTTTCAAGATACCTACTATCCTCCCTTTTTTTTACATTGCCTATCCAAGAGCTCTCGCTGCCCTACGTCACCCCCCGTGTGAATATGCACCCAAACCAAAGGGGGTTTAAGGGGGATTTTAATGTAAATGTGTTGGACCCAATGGTTGTGTTAGTTAATGTTAATTTTAATTATATGTTGGTTGTTATAGTAAAAAAAAATTTGGGCCCTTCGGGCCCTAAGAGAAGCATAAGATAATGTAATTTAATTATATATGCTTTAAAAGCATATTATTTAAAAATTTATTAAATTATTGAAGATAGCAAAAGTGTTAAAGCAAATTTGAAGCACTCAAAATGGATAGCGGCTTAGGATACGATGCATGTGTTGGTTGATTTGCCTATCAAACAATCTGCAGAGGGCAGTTAGCCTGTTTATTTGTGCACGTAATTACACGTTCGTTGATTTGCATCTCTTCAATTTCGGCGACATTTTCTTGTGCAGGATGATTAATCTCATACGTGATGCCTTCTGCTTGCATGACTCCCGTCGTGATGTTGAGCTTGCGCCTCGTCTATTTCTTGCCATTCGCCTCATTGTAATATTTGGAACTAATATCTACCAAAAAAAAAAATAACCCAATTGTTAATAACTAATATGTAGCAACACAACCTTGTCATAGTAATATGTAGGAAACCCCAAGGAAACTTGTAATACTAATATGTAGCAACAAGGGTTACATTTTTTTGCAAGGTTAAAGGCTGTTTTTTTGTGACTTCTCGATTTAGGGCAGGTTAGGACACGCTAGGGTTTTGGGATTCTACAATGGCAGCGTGCATGCTCGAAGACATGCTTATGGGGCCGGTTTTTTCAGAGCTGTTGTGAAATTTGGAGCAGATGCAAGATGCTGGATCGTGTGGCAGCGAAGATGTAATCAGATAATGTAATCGATGGCCTACGGCATGCGTAATCCGCCCCCGGGCATGCAGAGTCCGGCTATGGCAGGCTTCAAGATCTGTGTCCATCTTCACTTCAGCATTCTAGATATTTGCCTGCAGGTTTTATGGCAGCAAAAATGTAATGGGCCAAAGTTTTGGATTGGCCCTGGCATGCGGGTTCCGGCTATGGCAGGCTAGATTGGCCCTGGCATGCAGATTCCGGCTATGGCAGGCCATGCTAGGTATTTGCCTGCAGGTTTTGGATTCCTAAATGCAAGACCAAGTAATAAAACAATAGAATAACAAACAATCCTTCAAGATCTGTCTCCATCTGCACTACAATAGAATGACAAACAACGGATCATGAAATATCTGCCATCAAATATGTATAGCATAATAACAGAATGGAGGACGGATTTTCTTATGAATATGTAGCTCATGCTCATGCTATAAGATGAAATAAGATTATAAGAATATGTAGCAAACAAGAAACAAAAATCTTGCATACCACAATTGTTGAATGAATTGTTGAACAGGACGGATCGAAAAACCAGCAGAAGAATTTTGAGAGAAGAGAACTTCTCTGGTTTCATGCGAGAACTTCTCTGGTTTCATCAAAAATCTTGCATACCACAATTGTTGAATGAATTGTTGAACAGTACGGATCGAAAAACCAGCAGAAGAAATTTTGAGAGAAGAGAACTTCTCTGGTTTCATGCGAGAACTTCTCTGGTTTCATCAAAAATCTTACATACCACAATTGTTGAATGAATTGTTGAACAGAACGGATCGAAAAACCAACAGAAGAATTTTTGAGAGAAGAGAACTTCTCTGGTTTCATGCGAGAACTTCTCTGGTTTCATGCATATGCATACGAATAAGGAGGACAAGATAAGAACCGTTAGATTGATCGACGCTCCAAAAAAGCCGCACTCTAGAAATACTATTTAGTATGGCCCAATGAATACAGCACTGAAATCATAGGAAAACCATGCCAAAAAGCGTACAAAATCACAAAGAAAACCCCCTGTTATTATGCTACATATTAAATATTAATGGCATTGCCTTCTAGAGGCCAATGGTCCTTTGAGTCCCAAATTACTATTTTTACAAATTGTAATCTTTCTCCTTTTGCTTGTTATGTTTGATGTTTGGCTTGCCCTTTTATTTGTATGTTTTTCCCCTTTTCTGATGTGATTATTGGATAGTGATTGACCATTGCATTGGATAATTGGTTTGGGGTTTTTTAATTAGAGATTAATCTCGACCGTCCATTTGATCCAACAATTGATCTTAGCCCCTGTCCATAAACCTCCATGTCTTAGCCCCTTTCCATGCTCTTTTGCTTTGGGTTCTAGTTTGCTTTATAATGTACAAAAAAAACAAGGTGCTGCGCACGGAGGGTTGCCCTCCATGGCCGGAGAGTGAAGTGGCTTAAGTTGTAGTTGTAGACAATAGAGTGTTTGAATCGAAATTGCTATTTTAGGACATTGACATTTTGTGAAGGTGATGGTACGCATTTGCATTACTAAGTTCTGCTTAGGTGTTGAGGTGTTGTTGGAGTAGGATGTAGTTGGACATATGGACACTGGGATTTGAGCGCAAGGTATTGGTATTTGGTGCTTGGTATGGAACTAGGATGGCAGAAGCATAAGGAGAAGTGTAATAAAGGAGAGAATGGATGTACATGTTCGAGCCCTGCTCGGGCCATCGGACCCCTTGTGCACAGCACCTTGTTAATCTTGCATTGGTTGCATGTGTAAATCCTGTTCGTTTGAATATGTGGATTGGAATTTAGCTTTTCTATTTGAGTTAATAAACTATTCGAAAGCATCTTTTCATTGGAAGGTAAGTTGTAACAACACAACTGAAGTTATGCATTGATAGATACAACGACATGCCAAGATATAGCTTTTAGCCTTGTACTTCAATATTTGGAGCAAAGATGACTCCCCTACCAAAACAAAAGAAACCAACAAATATAAAAGAAACGTTGACATAATATAACAAAAACATGGACTTGTAATTGGTTGTGTTAGATATTGCCTTCTCAACTTTGTTAATACATACAACATTTACAAGCGCAAGTCAATTATGGAAATGTGCCAAGCAAACCTGGATGCTGATTTTTTTCCTATTTTTCTACTTAGGTTCGGTCTATTTTCTTTACTAGATAGATCAGCATACTGCTCCTCCTAACATCTTCATCACGGCCTGATACAAAACAAGTGACATCAACCTCGAAGATTTTCAAACTGTTACCTTAAATGATATGTGAAAAAAATGCACATTTAAATATCATTAATTAGACTAAGGCACTAATATGTTTACAAAATGCTACAAAAGTGGAGCTCTAGGACCATTTTGCATTTTCAAATATGCAATGAATGAAAAACTGGCAGAGAAGAATCGTGTATCTATTTGTCCTTATAGGAAGTGTTTGGATGGCATAACATTTGCACTCCATGATAGAACATTATCTTTATGCCATCATGTTTGCAAATATGAGAACAACTACAAAGATTATAAGGGATGCTTGATCTAGGCTGCTTTACTTGCTTTAAGTCATCATCCTTTCTTTGTGTGCCATGTAAGCCATAAGGCGTTCAAATGCAAATTCACATCTTTGTCTTTCATCAAACTCATAACGCTTGTTTTTCAAGGTTGTAACCTGTCTCTTTGGCATACGGTTTTCAAATGTATTCACATCTCTATCTTCCCCCAATAGCATAAGTCCTTTTTTTTCCAGCATTGTAACTTATCCCTTTGGCATAAGGTTTTCAATGTAAATTCACATCTTTGTCTTCCATTCAGATATATGAAGCTTTATTCTGCGTACTTCATGGTCCCCTCTTAAGCTAATGAGAGCTAGTAAATACCTGGGAATATTTACTGCAGAAATGTCAAATTTTCTGTCTCAATGCTGGTAAAATCCGTCTACTCTGCTGAACCTTCCAAGGATCATTTGGAAAGAAAAACGTATGTGATCCTCAAAGTGTTCCAAATGATTTTTTGAAAACTGCACGTCTTCATGCACTTCAAGGACGCTATGTTTTGGGCTTTGCTTGTAGGTCGTATCTCCACATATCCTATAGATTGACAAGCCAGTTATCCAATAGATCTGCAGAGGCATGGAATCAGAAGAAAGTCCAGCATGAAATTACACAAAGTACATTAGCATCCATCTTGTATTTCTTTCTCTTACTCTTAACCATCATTAATTTCTATCTTTTACTTCATGAGCAATAGTTTTCTTGGCCTCCAAGTTCTAAGCATCCTATAAAAGAACATTCATACATCATATTATCCTATAGGAAGGTTGCAAATTACGTGAAACACTGATGGAGGCCTTCCATGGGAGACATGGGCAATGAGCCTTACCACCTGCAAGACCAGAACAACAGTTAAAGTAATCCTTGAGTGAGAGTAAATATGTAGCATAATAACAGGGGGTTGTTTTTAAGTTTTTATACGTTTTTTCATATGGTTTTTCTATGATTTGGTGGTAGTATTCGTGCAAGTGTACTGAATAGTATTTATAGAGTGCACTCTTTCTCGACCGTTGATTTTTTATCAAAAAGTAAATCATGTGGTCATGATTGTACTTCCTTGCATGCGCACAACAGATTTGGCATGTCTTCTGCATGAAATTTCTTATTGATTTTTCCTGTGAATTGTGCTCTAAATTTTATTGCGTGGTGTTATGTCCACAAATAAATCGCCGTTGTACTATTTACATGTAGACTAATTTAAAGGGATTAGGCTATGCAACAGAAGTTCCGGAAAACCCTTGCCAAAAACCTCTCGAGTTTTGTCTGTTCCGGAAAACCCTTGCCAAAAACCTCCCGAGTTTTGCGTTGATGGCCCTTCAGAAGGCCCCAGATCATGGACAGTGCCTAGGTTGCAGAAGAAACGTTGGAGAAAGAGAGCAAGTATTTTTCAAATCATTGGAGTAGCCATAGGGCTTCAGGTGGCGTGGACTCATCTCCTCGATCCGCCAATTCTCTCCTCTTTGAGGCTTCAAATGGTAAGTAAGCATCCCAAGTTTTGTAAAAATGTTCCTCAGCAACTTGTTATCTAAAGCATATGATTTAAATTCTTTCCCTTATATCTCAATACTCGTATGCAAGCAGCATGCTATCTCTAGAAACATTTGGAAACCAACAGAATCTAAACAGTGCACTGGTCGCTTCTACAGAAAACAAGGGGTCAGAGTAGGCCTGAATAATAGAAATATCTTGCAATAGGAGAAGCACACTTTTGACATCTGGCTACCTTACACCTTTCAGGAACAAAATTGCAGATGCAGCAGGAGCTCCATAAGCCATAGCCATTGCACGGAATTATTTTGCAATGATGCAAGACAATAGGAAGGAAGGAAGGAAGGAAGTATATTTTTACGTCGCACCACAAAGGCAGCGTCACGAAGGACATGCGACCACAAGTACAAAGAAAACAAAAATACATTGCATGGGCCGAAGCCCGTGAGCACCATGGCCCGGATTAAAAAACCCCACTGGGGAAAAACCGTTGCCATGATGACCACAGATCCAAAAAGCTATGCTGCTGCAAAAAGCAACAAGCATACCTCCAACAAACGTAACTTCAACAAACGCCTCGAACCGTGAACCTCTTCACGCCTAGGTGCCGAAGTAATCGGTGCGGACTCATGCACGCCGCTTAAACCTCCATCCTCTCATCAAAACCGGGGCAAATAGATGCCGATGCGAGAGATCCCGTGCCGACCCCTCGAGTAACTCGATCAAACCACTAGACCATAAGAGCTGCCCCGTAAACAGTAGAGTCCCAAAACCCCCATAGCAACGATTCGGCAAAGGCGGGTGGACCGTGGAGGGCACCGCCGGGGCTGAAAACCAACGATCCAATAAGCCCAAGCGCCAGTAAGTCCAGCGGTGGAAGGCGGCGCCAGGGAAAACGCCAGAAGTCGCCGGAGGAGGTGCATCCTCCAGCCTCGCAAGGCGCCAAAGACCCTACTCCATCGCGGTGCTCCCCGGGCCATTAGCATGCTTTCGCAGCGCCTCGCCAGCATGCACCGGTGCTCAGCAGCACCGAGGTCCGCCCGTGACGCCATCCATCACCGCTGTGGCCTAGGCGCCATCCATCACCGCCAGAGAGGCTCAGCAGCGCCAGTGCACCCTCAGCGCTGAAGCAATCCGTTGATGCTGCCACAACCCCAAAGCAATCCGTTCAGGCTGCCAAGAAAACCCCCAATCCGGTCATGCTGCAACCCCGCCCCACTAAAATGCTTATAACTCGCGAAATATGGCTCTGATTGACCTGAAATTTGTTGCAGAAGATAGAGGGCGCAAATACCTTCAATTTGATATGCGGCACGGCCTGAGTAGTTATGCTCAATCAAAGTTTCAAGGCTGGGCCATGGGCGCTGGGCGCCACAAGCAAGCGTCATCAACTCATGCAAGTCTTCTCTTTGAATCATTTAAAGTCACATTCTCCATTATTTTGAAAGCATGAGCAGTAGAACACGACAGGTTTATTGGTAGTCTGTAGAAGTATGTGGACTGCAGCAGGAAACTCTGGAGGGTAATTCCCTATTAACATGTATGAAAACTGTAATAGAATGGAAGAATCATTGTCATGTATGAAAAGTGGTGATAGAATGGAAGAATTATGCAAAGTATTTGACAGATTACTGAACAAAAACTTGGTCTTTTGTATGTGTTCATTACAGGTCTTGCCCAATATGCTAAAGGCATAATGGCATTATACTATTTTGAGAGGATGAAAGAAGAACATATAAAACCTGATAATATTACATTTTCCTGCAATTTAAGAGCATATCGCAATGTACAGATCATGGAGCGTGGCCTTCACATAGATATTATGATTGGAAGTAATTTTATGAAAATGTATGCTACGTATGGCAGCTTGGAGTGTGGCATTATAGTCTATGAACATCCAGCATAGCACAGTTAAGCATGGCTTGATAGTTGCTGCTTATTTTCACATCGTATCGATGAAAGCTTACATATTCAGTTCATCATGGTAGGTAGTTAGATATATAATTAGATGTGCTTTCAAACACATCTGTTTTACTGTGTCTACATTGATGCAAGGGTGCTCAAAAGTAATTTTCCATGCCATGTTTGTCTAAAACATGGATTCAACTTATACAGATAGATAGATAGATAAATAGGAAGCCTGTCACTTTATGCATTTAGCTTATATGTTCTGCCTAGCTTACGGGTAGCATATATGGAGAATAGAACATGCCTTGGGAAATAATTTCTCACTTAGAGTAACCAAGTTGTTATGCACACCATGTAATGTTACATCTATTTTAGAGACATGCTTTGTTGGAAACTTCACAACATAAAGGGTGTTACAGGACTATCATTATGCCATTGTTATGACCACATGAATAGATGAGTGCTGCTTTAAGTTGTTACCAAAGGCCATAGGTCACTTCATCCTGCAATTGTGTTGACACTCCATTCTTTACTAAATGAAATCTAATGCTTCCTTATTGAGTTAGTAAATGGGCCCATTTTTTTGTCCATGGTTTTTTGAAGTTGGATTTTTATATTTGATGCGCCCAGAGACCTTGAAGACTTGGGATGTTTCTTCTTTTTTTACAATCAAGCTTGCCTAGTTACAAGTGCATAAAGTGACTGTTGGATGCTATGGGAACAATGTCAACAGATGAGATTGTCACCAGATGCTATGTTGGAGCCCACGAACATCCCCTGCTTGTTGAACAAGTTTTTAAATGCTGGATTTTGATATGATGTCATGGGAGTCTTGAATGCAACCGCTAAGGTATTTGGTATTTGAGTTCTTGACAAATGTGCTACAGGACTAGGTTGCATATTTATTATGTTACTGACAAGAGCAAAGCATTTTGATAATAAAAAATTGTAACATGGGTTACCATTTGTCTATTATCTATCGTGGTATTATGTCACACTTAATATTAGGACTTCGAATGTAATGGCTTGTTTTTAGCTCTACTACCATTGTTACATGCATTTATGGATTTCTTAGTGCCCTTCCATCCATCATTAGAGTATTAGGTAATGTCTATATCTACACCCCTACACCATCCTTAAGGCCCCGAAGGGGCCAAAAAATTTTTTAGTTAACACAAACTATTAACACACAACTAACATTATTAACATAAACCATTGCATTTGACACATTTAAATTAAAATCCCCCTTAAACCCCCTTTGGTTTGGGTGCATATTCACACGGGGGGTTACTTCGGGCAACGAGAGCTGTCGGATGGGCATAATTGCCCTTTATTCCAAGATCTGGACCGTACATAGCGATCCTCGTTTGTGGGGTATGCATGTACAAGTTTTTGTATACTGTATATTAAGGTTTGCAAAATACTATAAGGTTTGAAACAATGTACTTAATGGTTTTAATTTTGTACATGTATTGTAAATTTTTTGAGGCTCTCGCTGCCCTACGTAACCCCCCGTGTGAATATGCACCCAAACCAAAGGGGGTTTAAGGAGGATTTTAATTTAAATGTGTCAAATGCAATGGTTTATGTTAATAATGTTAGTTGTGTGTTAATAGTTTGTGTTAGTTGTGTGTTAGTTTGTGTTAATGCTAGATTATTAACTTACTAACTGAACTGGCATAACATAAATTAACGCCTTTTATTTGGCTTACAGGTCTTAACATATACTAAAAATCATTTGTGTCTGATGTGGAGAAAACAAAACCTTGTGAGGGATCTTTCTATGCCACTCAACATATCTACTATTCGTATTACATTTTAATGGCCATGTCAAGTCTATACTGGCCTACAAACATTATCTCCATGATAACATGTTTCAACCGGAAAACTTCACTCCATCCGTCCTCAAGGTGAAGCAATATCTGTGCACTTTAATACAGCGATTGCATGCAACTTGATCAAGGACAATAATAACCAGATGTTTCAACAGAGTCTCTGTTCCATAGTAAACATAATGAGTGTTTGCCACATTTTTCTAAAGTAGAGGCAAGCAGTGGAAAGAAAAAACTAGCCACAAGATGCAACATCACAAAACCAGCAAAACCAATGGTACCTGTCATTTGCTAGGCTTCAAGCTTCCTGCATAAATTCCGCTACATGTTCCAGTGCAGAATTAAATATCTTGACAAGTTGAGTATAAACTAGGCTAGCATTGCAGGAAACTTTAGCACCCCAATCTACATTTTGTAGATAGCTGGACTGACTCAAATAAACAAGTCTTTGTAGTCTGACAAATACTTAGTTCCTGAATCTACAAATGCATTTGGTATCAGTATGCATCATTGTGATGTCAAAACACATCATATGGCTACATTCTTGGTTACAAAAGCACTATGCATAAATTGGCAGGACTTTTGCTGGGCTAAAATCTAAGAACCTCAATCTTTCAAGCATCTGCACTGTAGATAGAGCAACAAGTCGGTTTTTAGTCCATTCAACTCTACGATGACTACCTGACTTTGCAACTTTTTTTGATATTTCAGTGGCTGTTTCATGCACACAATTTCTTGGTCATAATCAATATCGGTAGTTTAGCATGAACCAATACTACTGCTAAACCATTAACCAATACTACTGCTAAAGATATTTATTAGAAAAAAGTGCATGTCTGCTTCTTGAATCCATTCCATGATGAACACAGCTCTTGCTATGCTTGATACTACTACTAATCACTACATCCAAGGTACATTGTAAACAGAAAAGCAACAATCTCACACATATGTATTTGTTTCAGCATACAGTCTACGTGCTCTTATGCATAGTCCCAACCATCACTTGCTAACCGTGCTTGCGTTAAACCAAAGCATGAATTATCTTTCTCGTAGCATTCTGTCCCATTAAAATCTATGGCTGCAGAAAATCACAAGTGGCCCAGGGATGCTTCCTTGCTCTGCTGCATGAGGTATTTGTTTAAGGAGATTAAGTATGGGGTGTTTGGCCTGAAGGATTCTTCATGAAAGTGGGCTTAAAGAGAGAACAATGGAGAACAATCAGAACCAAAGTGATAGCATGAAGTCAATGGTCTGCATTACTCAAAATAGATGTTAAATTTCAAGATGAGCTAGATTCTGAATGGACACACACATCTCCAAGTAATACAATTTGGATTATTTTTTCACCAATAATGCAGAAGTGATGCATGTTCCTTCCAATTCCCCGCTATTAAAATTTATAGAATTGTACCTTTCATGGCGTGCTTTAGATCTTTCTTGATCTCATTCTTATCTAGTCCTGAAGTGCCGCTGAATCAACTGTGGGAGCTCGTTCAAGGAATTTACCCTGAAGGTGGGACGATGTTGTGGTTGTAGCTTATCAACATCCTTATAGCGATAGAGAGGGTCAACAAGACATGTCAATGGCCCGGCACTGTTGCCACAATCAATGTCATACCTAGGCATATCGCCCACCATTAGAACATCTTCAGGCTTCACACCCCACTGTTTGCACACATGCAAAAGCGGTTCTGGGGATGGCTTCAATGAAGGATATTCTTTGCCAAGTATTGGTGAGAATGTGGTGTGGAGTTCAGCCTGAAATCGCTCAGCCTCATCCTTACTACTCAAAGTCACTATTCCGCGATGCAATGGGATGGAGCCTACAAATTCACATACCTCCTTGGCTCCAGGAATGGCAGAATTGCAGCCCTGCCTTTGTCTCTGGGCAATCTTGATCAATTGACAGGCATGCTCCAACTGCTCCCTAGTAAGGTGGTCTGGATTTGAGAGCACCTTCTGGCACAGCGCATCCAGGTCCAGAGATGGTGGAATTCGTAGCGTGCCATCTAAGTCGAAAATTATCCCCCGAAGCGCTCTCATCGCCTTCATCTCTTCTGATCTGCTTTTGTTATGGCAAACGCAAGATATAATATCCTAACGAAAAGGCTAAAATAAAAGGTATTCACTTCCGCTTGTTAAAGATGATAAACCACGCCTAATGAACAAGGTGCTTGGAAGAAGAAGAAGGGTCGAGCTGCGCCGGAATGGGGCTGGATGACCGACCATTTACAGGCAACAGCCAGTTTTTAGCAGTCATCAACATATGCTAGGTATATGCCAGCATATACTTGAATATGCCCACATACCCACATAAACGAGGGTTTGCCCCCCTAGGGGCAACCCAAAAATGTAGTGTTGTTACGGACATATGTTTGCAAAACCCTTTTCTTAGCTTTATGCTTTAGTTTAGTTTATAATGCATAAAAAATGTATCAAAATAAAAAAGAAAACGAAAATGCTCTACTTTATTTTATAGCATAGAAAAAATGTTTATTACGGACATATGTCTGTAAAAGCCCAGTTTTGTTTTGCTTTATTCTCTAGTTTAAGGAAATGTGGATGGTGCATAGTCTGCAAACATCTAGTTTTATATTGCTTTGCATCTAGATTATTTAATAAGGAAACGTGCACAGTGCATTGAAAAGGAAAATGTATAATTCTTTATTACGGACATATGTCTGTAAACCTTTAGTTTTATTTTTATTTTCATCTAGTTTATTTTAAAAGAAAATGTGGAAAGTGCATAGAAAAAAAGGCATAATATTGTATTACGGACATATGTCTGCATAGTATCTATTCTATTCTATTCTATTCTTCTACTTACACTTCTAGTTTTGCCTTTTTTCTAGTTTAGCTTGAAAAGAAAATGTGAGCAGTGCATAGAAAGGGTAATCCATAGACCTTACTACGGACATATGTCTGCAAACCTCGAGTTTTGTTAGTTTATTGTATTGTTTTTTGGACATATGTCTGTAAACCTTCACTATATCAAAGTAACTAGAATAAAGAAGATGGAAAAGAGAATCAAGTTCTAAGCCTCTTTTCTACAGACATATGTCTGCAAACATCCCCTAATGGATGTTTTTTCTGAAATATGCAGACGTGCAAAGGGAAATAAAGCAAGTAGGACCAAAAGGCAAAATGACAATGGAAGAGAATGATGATGGTGCAATTTTTAAGATTGTTGTTAGTGGCTATGAGGTACCGAGAACTTCTTTATGTGGGAGGAGTCCAAGTTGGGCTGTAGAGAATATGGAAAGTAAAAAGAACTATGACCTTTGCTTGCTTTATCGGGAGTCTAATATGATGGCTATGAAAATAGCTGGGCAAGTTTTAGGTGTGAAGGAGATTGAAATGATGGGCTCTTTGATGGTGGAAGGCCCTAAAACGAGAAGGCCTATATTGTTTGATGGACTGAAACTCCAATACTTTTCCCCAAGTCTAATGGAAGCAAGCATTAGTGGAGATGCTATGTCATGCGCAACATTTGTATGGAAGTTACCTTCCTACAATAATTTGCAAGAGGCTGGAATAAAAACATCCTTTGATTTGGCATGTAAAATATCTGTAGTGCGGCGAGAAACATATGCAAAAAGTATTATATCCGCATGTGTGCTTGAGCATATGAAAAAGAATAATAGAGATGAGAGCATCCAAAGGGGGAATTATGAATCACAAGAAATTGTGCAATCAAAGGTTGTGCGCAAGAGGAAAGAGAAAATTGTGTCTAGTGCATCTGATACTCTCTATCACTCAGATAAACAGAAGAAGGTTGTTCTTGACGAAGTTGAAGATCAGAATGAGATTGACGTTCAACAATTAACTAAAAAAAAAAACAGAAATGGATATTTTCAGAGGCTGAACAAATGAATGTAGCTCAAGAGGCCTCAAAGGTGCTAGAAAGATGGGAAAATTTTTATCCACTTGGTATTCGGCACTTGGTGGAGATTGATGTAACTAGACTCAAGGTTTGTAAGGGAAAAGCGTTTGTTCAACCATCGTCCTTATAATGAGGAACATATGGATGAGGTAGGAATGTATGATTTGGCGCCCGTGTCGAAATCCCAATCCAGCTGATGTTCTCCCTGTAAAAGTGAATACACATATACCATTTGCTTGGACTGATGAAAAAGATTTTGCAGATCCAACAATGGAATTTCTTGTTATAGAGGGTCAACATTCAGCAGTAGCGGCACAAGTGTTGCTTGGGATGGCTGAATGCACAGAAAAAATGAGAAGATTGTTCTCAAAAAGGTCTTGCAGAGTGTTAGCTGCAAACACTCCACCTCTTGAGCTGGCAATTATTAGTCATGCACAAAACGAAATCAACTATGTATCGGCATACAAAAGGTTATCTACATTTATCTTTCTTTTGTATTTGAGTGCATCTGTTTTTTTCATTGTTTGATTTATATTGCTTGTTTGTATAGCCCTTATGTTGACCAAATCATAAATGCACGTGCTCAATGGATAGCGCTTGGAAGACCTAAAAAGGCAATAGCTAATGCTTGAAAAAGCACTCGTTGGGAGGTATGTGATGCCATTTCCACTTGCATTTGAGATTTAGATAGTTATAGTCTTTGTTGCATTATAGAAATTTGAGGAATACTGTAAGCTTACCATTGGAGCAATAAGTAATCGGCAAAGATCGTCAACAAAAGAGAAACCAAGAATGAGCGAACATCTGGCATTTATTTGCTTAAATAATGCATGTTCGAAAAATTGGGATTTAATATGGACTAAATGGATGGCAAAGCAACTAAATCAGTGGAATGGGAAGCCACCTGCAAGAGACAATGTCTGCTTTAGGGGGGACCGCCTCATGCGAATATTTCCTCAAAATGTTTGCCTAGTCGAGGCCAGGTTTTGGGTTGCTGTTATTTCTATGAATGCCAAGTTTGGGCAACGCATGACAGCCTTTTGTTTTGTATCACGCAAGAGAGCTTTCAGGTGTGCAGATGACAGGTACATCTTTATAGCTATTTTGAAGGCATGCTCGATGCCAGAATTTGTTTTCTAGAACATTATTGAAAGTTTGGATGTTGTTGTTGGTAACACCCAGATTGATGCATATGCAAAATGTGGCAGCCTTCAGGAGGCGAGCAATCTTTTTTTTAACTTGTCATTTAAGATGTTATTTCTTGGAACGTCATGGTTGCAGGATATGTCCAACATGGATGTCACCTCCTTGATCTTCAGTGTTTTGAGAAGATTCAGCAGAATGGGAGACCCCCCGACAGAATTACGTATTTAGGTATCTTGGAAGCATGTGCTGGCATTGGATTGTTACAGAAATGCAGAAGCATGAATGAGCAGATAATTGATAGGAGCTTACAATCAGATGTTGCTGTAGGGAACACCTTGGTTGATATATATGCCAAATGTAAGAGTCTACAAGGAGCACACAGAGCCTTTGATAATTTATCAAACAGGAATACTGTATCTTGGAATGCATTGATTGCAGGATATACACAGCAGGGGGTAGAGCTTTTAGCTTTACATTGTCTTGTACAAATGCAAAGAACCCTGATCAAGTTACGTTTCTGCATTTTGGGAAAGCATGTGCCAACATTGGTGCTTTAGAACACGGCAGAATCATTAATAACCAGATTATAACAGCTGGAATTTAATTGGATCTTGTCATGTGTTGTGGCTTTGTAGACATGCATGCCAAGTGTGGAAACCCAGAAGAGGCAAGCAAGATTTTTGACAAGTTGACAAATTGAGATATAGTTTTCCCTAGTTTTGTGGAATGCAATGATTGCAGGATATGCCCAGCATAGGAATGATCCTTGGGCACCGAAATGCATTGAGACAATGCAAGAAGAGGGAGCTACTTCGAACGAGATTACATTCTCTAGCATTCTGAAAGCATGTGCTAACACAGGTGCAATAGAGCAGGGTAGGGTTATCCATGAGCATATAATAGAAAGAAAAATCAGTCAGATCTTATCACAGCAAGTGTGCTGGTTGACATGTATGCCAAGTCTGGATGCTTAGATAATGTTTTTAAGCAATTGTCTAATCAAGACATTGTGTTATGGAATGCTGACAGGATATGCTCATCATGGGGAAACTTCCTTAGCACTAGAATGTTTTGCAAAATGAACAAAAAGTCAAAGTGGCAGATGATGTTTCTTTTTATAGTCTTATGATTGCATGTCATCATGCTGGTTTAGTAGATGAAGATCATTGGTACTTTTAATATATATCAGATTACTATGGATTGTTCCAAGTCATTTTGCATTGTACATCACTGGTTGATTTATTATGTGACACAGGATGTCTGAACGAAACAGAAGCGCTTTATTTCTGCCTTTGGGACCAATCTTGATGGATGAATATCCTTAGTGCTTGTAGAGTGCATGCAGATGTCGATTCAGCAAGGCAATGCTTTGAAAACATTATCTATTTGGATGCACAATGCACAATGCACTTACAATGTGCAAATTTTTGGCCTTAAAAGAGAACCCAAAAGCACCTAGTCTGCTCTACATTGCATTAAGTCCTCGAAGGCCATATGCGGAGAAAGGGAAAAGGGACATGCCAAGGGAGCTGAAAACCAGCAACACTTTCCCTGGCGGATGCAGATAACTTGCAGGACAATACTTTTTCCTATTAAAAAAAGCTTTTAAGTGTTTCCGTAACACTTTTAGCTTCTTAATGCAAAATGTAATTTACCACAAGTTATAAAGTTAAACCATACTGCTAAGAGTTACTAGAAAACCGCACCCTAGCCATAGTTTCACAATCCTGGTTTAGAACCCCGCAATACTGTGAAGTTGCCCTATCCTTCTCCTTCGATGGAAAACCGAGTCATTATTTATTATTCACTTGGTGGAGGACTATCTAACGTTGGCGAATTATTGTGGTAGATTTGAATTTTGTAACAGCAGCTCCAATTTGGGGTTTTATTACATTTGCAACATTCTTAGCAGAGTGGGTTGCTCTTGAATTGTGCCAGAATCATACTCAATATAACCTTTTCTTCTCTTTACAATCCATGCCAATATTTATTTCACATTTGTTGGATGCAAATTGTTAGAAGATATTTTGATATTAACATGATCTGTCATTGGCAATCCACAGCTGGCCTTCTTGATAATAATCACAAGTCCAATATAGACCAGAGGGCAGGACGAGAGAAGAATCAGATGCTTCCCACAGCTTTGAGGCCCAGAACAACACCTACACCAATGATATGTCCCATGGCTCCAAAAGCAAGAGTATCAGTACCAGTAAAACCAGCAGGGTCCCCAGTCTGAAGACCAGACTCGTTATCTGAGAGCTTGAGACCTGCAGAAGCACGTCTGTTGGTTGAAGGAGCCAAACCAAAACGGCCAGCAAGCAGCAAAAAGGTGGTAGAAGCCACCATGATCTGTGTAACATCACATTTAGAGACAGAGCCAATTTAGAGATATAAATGCAGCCAAATTTTTCAATTTTAGCAGTACCAGATTGGTGGGAGATCCCAAGTAATCACAGCGAGCTGCCAGAGCTCCTCCCCTGGATCTAACTGGGGCCAATGACTAGAACCCAGTTTCTAGATATGAGAAAGGCAATAAATTTTGCAGCAATTAGTGGGAGAAGTGAATTGGACATACCGGTGTATTCAGGCGGATTGCATTGTTGAATTTGAGAGCTTGGAAGTCCCGAGATATGGCTGTGGAAGGAGTCGACAGAGCCATAGATGCCATTGCTGCTGCCATGGTCCTTGCAATCCTCCTGCTCTGATCCCTTCTGGTCTAATACAACCATAGCTTATCCTGTGTCTAGCTTCCCAATCAGCTGCTTCCATGTCACCATGGTGTTATCCTGTTAAGTGTGAGTTGGAATATCCTTAGTGACGTGGACATGCAGCTATAAATTGATGCATAAACCTAAAAAAAAATCACCTAAAAAAAATGCTTGCCCAATAACATGATTTTTTTTCCTAAAATGTCTTTAGGGGGAGGGTCGTCAATATCAATAGTGGACCATGATCCAATGGTAGATCATACAAAAATTGATCAAATTCTCCAATAGTGGATTAACACATAATTATTGTTAACCTCAACCATTGAATAAAGTGGATGAAAAAAAAAAGGATTTAATCTTATCGATCCACAACTGGGCTTGCAGTGTAGACCATTCGTTCGTAGGGAGATTTTATGGGCAATATATATCCAACAAAAGTTTGCATAATACCTCTTATCAAGATGCCTAGATGTTCAATAGCCTTCGCATAAGGAAGCACTTTCCAAGGAAAATCAGCAACACAAGGAGGCACCACCACCCCATCAAGTGTCCATAAGGCAGAAAATCTCTGCACTATTCTGAACAGATCAGGATCCATCATCTACACTAGACTTGTTACTATTTTCCATCATTTTCTTTGGAAATGACTGTTTTTTCTCCACAGAAATGACCTTGGCATCATCTTCCATAACTATGGCATAAGACCCATTTACTCAATGTTCATTTACTGTACAAGGGCAACGAACCTTATCAAATTTACAACCTATTGAAGTAACACCACCCAACCTAGTAACATGGAAATTTGAAAGGTGCCCATGTCGTAGATTGCAAAGATTCTCATTTTATCATTTTTCAGCTAGAAAAGCAGAGACTCCGGGAGCATAATCACCCAAACCAAGGGCCGCCTCCATAGGCACAAACTTTGAAAAAATACACGAAAATTCAGAGCAAAGCAAATCGACAGTCAGAAGACAGACTCATGCACTCTCACATAGATGGACGACAGCCAGACCACTTGCTCACGCTGACTAACCCAGCTCCACTTTTCAATCTCAACCGTCCAAATGACACATCAGGGGGATTCACTCCTGTATAAGAGAAATATGCCATCGATGTATGGCGGCATGCCACCTGGGACCACATTCCGGTGTGGACCGGTGGGGTCCCGCGACCGGCGGCAGCCGGGAGCGGGTCACCGGTCCCACCAGAATGTGGGACCAGTGGGCCCCGCCACAAACATGGAAATTGGGAGTTTTTTTGTCGGCTTTTTTTTTTGCTTCAAGCGGAGGAGGTGCTATGGCTATGGCACGGCAGTTCTCTGAGAGCCGTCGGCTATGGCGATGAGAACCGGTTTGGCAGTTCTTTGGTACTTGGAAATGTCGTTTGGCAGTTCTTTGTGGCTATGGCGATGAGAACCCGTGAGCAACGTCTACCGGGAATTTTTGTCTGGCTTTTTGCTTCACGCGCGGAGGAAATGCGGCTATGGGCTGGCTTGGCAGTTCTTTGAGAGCCGTCGGCTATGGCGATGAGAACCGGCTTCGCAGTTCTTTGGCACTTGAAAATGGCGTTTGGCAGTTCTTTGTGGCTATGGCAATGAGAACCAGCGGAGAAACATCGACTATGGTGCCGCTTTGTGATCTTTTGATGTAAGATCTGCGGTATGGCAAAGAGCAGGGCCGATTTTTGGAGAGTCCTGTCGTCTTCCTTCTTCTTTCTACTCCAACATACTCCCAAGACTGGCTACGAGCTTCAAAATCTTTTATTCGGTGCTTCTTGCCTTCCAATCTGCCTATGCTTTTCTCTTAAAACTTTTGTAGGTCTCTTTTTTGTCCTTTGATTAACCTCTCTGTTTTCATATTACTCTGTTCTTGGCCTCTGATCTTTTAAAATCATGCACTTTTTTGCATTTCGTCTTACAATCTTGGAGGTTATTTGCATCATCCTGTTTGCTCTGTTTTGCATCAACTTGTTTGCATTTATTTTTGGTAAAAATGCAGCGACATGCATGTTAGGAGTTTTCTTGCATGCCAAGACGAAGCTTCTTGCAGTTTTGATTGGTAGGTTGTCTTCTCGGTTCCGTGGGTTCAAACCCCACAGAGTTAGCTCTACAACACCTCTGTCATATTTGTTAAAAAATTGTGTAACCGGGAATAACCTGTAATTTTTGGTGGGCACGGAATGGCCTTCCCGCTTTCCATTCCGTGTTGTAGCGATATGCCACGTGGCAACATATGGCTCATCTTCAGACAAAAAAAACGACCCAATTTCCATGTTGTTCAAGGGATGGCAAAAGAACCCCAAGTATATGGGTTTTCTATGATCCAAATAATTCCTTCCAAATAAAATTTACTTGGTCTAGTGTAAAAAGTACCAAAAAAAAAGATCCCTTGTTGACTGTGTATATATATGGAAACGGGTGAAAAAAACTCCTTTCCCATGCATGCACATACTTTTTTGTGTATATATGGAAATGGGTAAAAAAAAAAACCCCTCCCATCTTGCAAATAGCATATACCATCAGCAAACCCAAAAAGTTTCTGCACAAAAGCTGCATATTATATACACTCCGTATATAAATAAGTATACGGTATTTCCATGTCTTCCGATGGTAAACCCTAAGGAATTACGATGGAGGAGGAGGGTCTCTTCTTGTCAACAGAATGCCCGATTAATTTCTAGTAATTTGTAGCTTCTTTTAGCAATCTAATAATGGCCGAAGCTCCGGCTAATATACATAGCTCGGTCTGGTTTTACCTCGATGGAGATAATCAATACCAAGGCCCTTCCGACATTCCCCAGCTTCGAGGTTATTCCTTCCCTATTTATATGCAATTTTAGACCATTTAGAGCTGATCTTCTGGTGGTTTCTTTCAGAACTTCATTCTTGTGGTTATATTACAAGCAACACATTGTTGTGGGCTGAAGGTAGAAGTGACTGGATGCCATTATCTGCAATTGAAGAGCTTAGTCATGTTATGAATAATGCATCAACAGCAAACGATGGTCATATTGCATCAAAAAAAGAGGAGAGTAAAGCTGAGAAGAATGGTCACGGGGATTCAGCTGATGATTATAAACGGTGGCAGGCAGAAATAAGACAAGCAGAGTATGAAGCTGAGCTACTAAAGACTGGCAAAGTAAGGAGTACGGAAAATGATGCAAACGTGAGTAACACAAATAAGGATGTAGAAGATAGACCTGCAAGTCCTCCAGAAGGGGAGGAAGAATTCACGGATGACGATGGCACAGTGTATAAGTGGGATCACAAACTCAGGGTTTGGGTGCCTCAAGTAAGAACATAACCCTACAACGGTCTAAAGTACGTAGCAATTTCAATTTATTTTACATGTATTGAATTGAGCCGGGACAGGAACAGAACAATAAAGCGTTCTATTTTCATCTTCTAATATCAGACCTATCTTAACAGGTTCTATCTTAGTTTTGCATACGCGAACAGTTTTTCTGAAAAAATCTTTAGAAAATGTACTTTCTCATGAACTTAAGATTATAAAATCTTTTCTTCACCATTTATCAGGAAGAAAATGTATTGCCCAACAGTCCACCTTATGGGGCTGATGAAATGACCTTTGTTCGGGAAGAAGAAGTCATCCCATCACTTAGGCCATCAATAGAAGCTGACGCAGTGGTGAGTATTCCTGAAGACACCGACAAAAAGGCCTCATCGAAACGCAAGATAGATGAAGCTGTGGAAACAGAAGTTAAAAAGGTGAGTTTTGATTCAATGTAGAAGCTTCTCACATGGCAAAACTTCTGACAAATTTTTGCATACAACAGGAAGCCACGAAAGAGCCTGAGGCATGGTTTGAGCTGAAAATCAATACACATGTGTATGTGACAGGATTACCTGAAGATGCAACACTCGAAGAAGTAAGATTTTCTGCCTCATTGGTTGAAACTAATTTTCAAAAGGACATCTTTATTTTTGTTAAATTTAAAGACCATTGAAGAAGGTTTTTTCATATTCTTGTGTCATTTCTTTGGCTTATTATGCATGCCATGATGTTCAATCTTACAATGATGTTGGTTATTTATAACCTCTTTGGTCATTAGGTGCATGAGGTGTTTTCAAAATGCGGGATTATCAAAGAGGTAATAGTGCAGCTCATTTTCTTAAAAATTTTATTTCATTTCTCTTGGTTGAGGCAAGGTAAGCTCGAGCTGCAGTTGTTTATTTAGGCACAGATTGATTTCGGTTATAGTAGGCAAACTGCAAAAGTTATTTGTATCGAATTTTTTTATAAAGAGGTTTGCAGGTCTTTTCAATCATGCACTAAATAGTCTAGTAGGTGCAGCTTATTCTTGTTTATGAATAGTTTGCTGAATTAAACCAGATCCTTGACAGACAAATGAAATGATTTATGCTTTTGTACATTTTTCTGTGTTGCCAAACTAGTTGCCATCAACGTGGACCTCAATGTGAGGAAATGCAGGATCCAGACACGAAGAAACCTCGTATTAAGCTGTATGTAGACAAAGCTACGGGTATGCAAAAGGGGGATGGTCTGGTTACCTTTCTCAAGGTACAACAATCTTCTAATTACCTTTTTGGCCTGGCTTTTATTTGTGCTTATGCCAAGAGTGAATGCATGTTTTAACAGGAGCCCTCTGTGGAACTTGCCTTGAAAATTTTGGATGGGACACCATTACGGCCTGGAGGAAGGCCACTCATGACAGTCACTAAAGCTAAATTTGAACAGAAAGGTAAAATACTTTTGGGGGTGGAATAGTAGTTTCCCTGGAGCAGAAACAGTGTAACATGTTTCAGCATTGAAGCTAGTATGTCAAGTTTGAGGGAACTTTCTATTAAGCAGAAGTTAATTATTCTTAAGGAACTGATAATTTAATTCTCAACCTGCCTTGATGTACTGCTACGTCAAAATGCTTCAACAATTGGGCATATTGCGGCATAGGTAGATTTAAGTGAGGTTAGGTAAATGTAATATATATTTTGGGGTTACTGTAATTTGCATACTCACTGTTGAATAGATGCATCTCTACTGCAATGGGCGACAGTCTGATCAAATTGCCATATTCCTGAATAACAAGCACAAGCATTGAAGTTCCATATTAAACAATTTCCCCAATCTGCTAAATTGTTTCAGTTGGAAATTTACTTGCAAAATATCTTGTTTTTGGTTTCTTCAGTTGCGTACTAGGTGGTTTTGAGAAAGATTACATTCGTGTTTGATTTGGTGCACAGGAGAAAGATTTATAAAGAAAGAACAACCAAAGCAAAAGAAAAAGAAGCTCAAGAAGATGGAAGATCGTGCACTTAATTGGCGTGAGTATTCTTTTACTTGAGATGTCTATAATTTGTTCATAAGAAACCCAGATTTGGGCAATGCCAATTTACAATTCAAAGTGGAGCTTGAGAGATTATAGACGGGAGCAGACGAATGGGCTTTGGTTTTCAGAACCATTTTGTGATATGATCTTTTGGTTTGAGTTTTAGATATTTTAGTAATACAATGCAAATGGCTGACCTTGACTATGTGTAGATAGGAATTGAAAACGAATTTTCCTGATCTTGTTTAATATTTGAGTTTTTTGCCATTTGAAACAGTTGGCTTTGACGATGACAAACGCAAGCAGCCAATAACTGTTGTGTTAAAGAATGTATTTACACCACGTGAGATTGCTGTAAGTTCAAATGTCTTGCATTCAATAAACATAATATAAAGTCAGCTGTTTTGCATTCAATGAACATTATCAACACTCAATTCCACTCTCGTATTCCATGGCTGTACTTAATGAATTGTTGGGCTTTCTCATGTTCTGCAGTTAGAGCCAGGGTTATGCGTGGAAATAGAGCAGGATATAAATGAAGAATGCTCGAAGCTTGGTCTAATTGAAAAATTACGGGTATATTTTCCAGTTGGTCTAGACATGAGAAAAGTTTTCTAAAATTTGTATGCTAGAGATTATGATTTCCCACCTTTCGTGTTGCAGATGTATGAACAGCATCCAGAGGGAGTTGTATTAATAAAGTTCAGGGATCGGAGGGATGGCCTCAAGTGCATAGAGATCATGAATGGACGATGGTGAGTCTACCAAGTTAGCTTTCATTTGAAAGTTCGGTCAGAAACTCTATGTTCTACGCATTGCTGTGCAGGTTTGGAGGAAGGCAATTAGAAGCATTTGAAGATCAGGGACTGATAAACTATGGAAGTGTTCATGATGAAAGTGCAGATGAGGCGAGGCTTGAGAAGTACAGTGAAGAAATTGAGGCTTGATTGAGTCACACAACACGATTTTTGGAGTAAATATTGTAAGATTGTTTTTAACTTGGTACTTCTGTTAGGCAGGGTTCAATATAGAGTTGGGTGCTCTATGTGTTCAAGAATTTGGAACGTGTTGTCCACACGTCAAAACGCTCTTGACCTTGACAATCATGATTGCACCTGCCATAAACTAAACAATGTGACATAATTTAAGAGGCGTGGAATTTTCAGCTTACACCTTGCTATTCTGACTCCAGTAGTTTTAGGTTTAGTAGGAATTGTCATTGTACAGAATTTCAATTTTATCTATACAATCAGGACATTGTTTCTTTTATCTATATCTATCTATCTATCTAGTCTAACATATGTAATTGAGTTCCATTTTTTCGTCCCTTTATTGCCCAGCGTTATCCGTTGTCAATTTCATAATATGTGACATCTATTCGGAAATAACTTACATGCAACATGCCACCTGTCAAATCTCAAATTTGCCCATATTTCTTATTGTGCGGTGGGTTTGTCGGGTTTTCACTGTGCGCTGGATGAGTTGGCTAAGTTGGGGACGGAACAATTCGTTCTAGTGAGGCCATATTGTGTGATTTTCTTAAATAAGTTTTGGGGTGTCTTGCTTCGGTCAGTTTTGAGGCAAGGCGTGGCAGTGTATTTTTGCTATTTCGATTATATGAGTATTTGGTGTTCAAACCGTTTCTTAACCGGTCGCTGAACCATATCCGATGTTAATAGTTGATAGTGGTCTACCTACAGAAGCAAACATAAGAAAGATACCTATTTTAAAAAATCAAGCAAACGCAAATGCATTTCCCAGTGGGTTTTTAATTTTTGAGATGCAGTACTGGATTCGGTGTATGCACATTGCAATAGATATTATGAAACTCTCCAGAACAAGAATGGTAATGCCCACAATCACGATTTGGCTCTGTAAGCACAACCACGACCTTTGAGGTTTCTTCGTCATGGAGAAAAGAACATGGCTAACAAATCTGGCCTTCTTCATAAGTTAGAATTGCCAGAATACTTGAGCAAAGGTTGACGTCTTCATATAGCCTTTTCTATTTGTCTTAGCTGATTGCTTTTACTTTTACATAGGATAAAAAGAATCTTTGGTGTCCTAATATATAGATGCGACTCCACTTCAAGTAGTTTGCGTCTTCGTTTGTAGTACTTGTGAATCAAGGCAACTTTCTGATGAATCCGTAGAGGACGATGATTGTTAATTTGCTTTTCTGTGCAAGTCAAGAAGGGGTCAAACCCCATGTCAGGAATATGACCTTGGGTTGTAGATGCAAGGGCCTTTGTGTGCCAAGATGCATTTTGGCCCCTAGATGCAAATTCTTCAAAAGCCTTTGCAAAATCAATAGATAAATAAAGCTAGATGCTTGTTGGAATGGAAGGATTTCCTAGTGGATTGGAGCATTTGAAACTGTTTTAAGATTTGGCTATGAAAGAGAAATCACATTCTAGACTCTTTTGTTTTGGCGACTTAAAAGTTAGAAATGAAAAATAAAATGCACTTGGGTTGCTTGCTAGCGTGCTTGGTGGATTGCAAGTTAGATAACATAGAGAATAAAGAAGAGCTCAAAGGCAAAAAAGGACTATATAGGTTGGACCATGTTCTTCTCAAATTTGTCAACATATATGTAGCAATTTAAGTTAGATAGCAGAGAGAACAAGCAAGCAAAGCCAAAAAATGACTATATAGGTTTGACCATGGTCTCCTCAGATTTGTCAAAATATATGTAGCATCTTAACTATGACCTAACTTAGTTTTTTTTTTTTTAAAGGATGTATAACTTATATTACATTTTTTTAAGGATGTATAACTTACATTTCTCTTCATTTGTCTCATCTACATATTTCAAAACATACAGATTTTGAATCGTCACTTCCCCACCTTGTGTCTAGAAAAAAATGATGTGTGAATAGGAAGATAATATAAAGTAAAGCCTTTCTAGACCTGTGAAATTAATGTGCAACGTCTGTTAATTGACTTGAATGATTTTTACTGTTAATGCAATGGTGTACCAATAGACTTGAGTTATAAATGATTCATAGATAGTATCCAATAACTGATGGGTTTCTAACGACTTCACAATCGGCCTTAATACTCTTACAAATCCTTTGTGGGTTAATCTTTGAATGTCTTCTTTGTACCCTGCTTTCAGTGATTTCACCTCTGTTCCAAGCTCAAATGCGATCTATTTCTCAAGCAGAAATTCCTTTCCGTCCATACCATCACTTGAATCTTTGTTTTGAAATACCCATTTTGATCTTGCTCTATAAAGACTGCCATTGCCAAAATTTTGATGATTCTAAAAACAGGATCCTGGTTGTCTTTCCGGATTGATATGTGGGTTTTTATCCCAAGGCAGCTGGAGAGGTCTTTAGCTCATGATCTTCCAAGATTCATAGATTCAGATCCAAAGTGAGATAAGTATGATCAAACTGTCGGATTAAGAAAGGAAAGCTTGAATTCGGACGGCAGAGGTCAGGTTTATCTTGATACTAAGCTTAGAAGAGTTTCAAGCATGCAAAAGGACAAATCAAACGGAAATGTCCCTAATTACAGAGGGAGTTTGTGGAGATCGCATCCCAGTCCACCAGATATGATTAACCGCGGAATTGATCATAACATTGGGCATTATTATGATTCCTAAATCAGCTCTGTTTCTGTTCCTAGGATCATGCGCAAGCATTAATTCATAGTCTTCTTGCTAGTCAAAAGACGTTTTCCTGCTAGTCTTCCTGCTAGTCAATAGACGCTTGCTCTTACACATAGGCCTTTCATAATCAATCTGCTCTTCGTTTCCTTGTACATTATAAAGAGGTGCTCGGCAAAGGCCACAATACAAAGATAAAAGCCCTAATCTTGCCATAACTCAAGAAACTTCAACCAACCTTTCTTCGGTTCCTGTCCCAGACCTTCCTTACCTCCTGATGTCTTCTCCTCAAAGCATACCCACCCAACCAGAGGGCCAAAAAACAATTAGTACAAAAAATAAAATAAAAAGAAGAATGATCATGCGACCTGATCAGGCCGGAGCTGTCATAACTCTAGTTTGAGCTAAACCGACCACAGAAGGAGGCAGGGCTCTGTTTCTTTGGGGTCTGCATCAAATCCAGAACTCAACGTCACGAAATATTCGAGTTCATTAATGGCGGCCGCCATAAATGCCTTGACGTCTAACGTTACGACTCACGAAATATTCGAGTTTATTAATGGCCGCAATAAATGCCCTATAATCAATTAGTGCACACGTGCCATGTTTTAAGAATTTTTAAGGAACAAAATAAAGGAGAACAGAAATGGACACTGCATTAGATAGGAAGGACAAGAAATTTATCACAGCGGCCAAGGCCACCTCAAATATTTCTCTTTCCCAACTCTATGCATACAAGATGTCTTATTACAAGTTTTGTTGTTGTTGAGTAAAAAAAATAAATAAAAGACAATAATTTTTTAGTTTCTAACAATCAGTGAATCTACTTAGAGCAACAAGCTAATAGGTGTTCAATTAAATTAAGCATGTTATGACAAAGTAAGTAAAGCACCAGCTTTACACTGGTGAGGAAGTCGCGCAAAGTCTTAGCCTTGTTTGACTTGGGGAAGCGTGCTAGCTCATGCCCTTAACAGGTTGCTCAATGTGGGGTAAGTACTACACGGCACCCTTTGCGTGCGTCATATTGGACCAAGATTCGCACCGTGTCATCATATATAGAGAGTGTTGACGCCGGAAGACATTTAAAACCTTCGAGGCGGCTCGCAAAAGTCTTCCGGCGGCCTATCGATGAATGCAACTCCCCATTCTAGAATTATGAATTGACTCGCCAATAGACTCAAAAGCAAGGCATGGTAGAAGGTCGCCCTTCCCTAAGAAGCAAAAGAGCTCATGTCCAACACACTCGTAGTTAATTGGCCTAGGTGGTCATTTGAATCCGCTTAAAAAGATCGCCATAGAACTTGATAAATTTGACATCTCGACGACATATGGTGAAGTCAATCGCCATTCGAGCCTCCATAGTGCACGAACCACAAAATCTTACCAATTGCCATAGGACCTCAACAATTTCATAAATTTTCCCGAGCCAATCTTAGGACTTGCTCATTTGAGTCCTTGAGCGAAGGATTCAACGAATAAAGAAACTGCAGGGTGGAGGCATTAGCATACAACTCAGGGAGGTGCTTGCCGCCAGAAAGCTGCCCCGGGAACCTCTCCTGCGGTTTGGCACTGTCCTCTGGGTCAAAGTTCGCAAGAAAGTCTAACATTGTTGACTTGAGGAAGGAAGAGTGGCTTTGCCCCTTAAAATGTTTCAACAATGATGCCATAGTTAGCACTACTCGTGATGCCTCGTCTAGCAAACCTGACAACTTTTAACAGGGCGTAAAACAAAAATTACTAAGTATGTTATTTGAAGCAAGCCTTGATTGTGCCTGTTAATTTTAACAGTTAATTTTAACAGATCATAAGACCTTGGCTTCCAGGTAAAGAAGATAACGACAGTTATATGATCTCCATATGGGGTTTTCATTAACAAAATTTGGCGTTATATCAACTTCAAACCAAGTTCAAAATGGTCGTATTCTAACCATGATAATTTTCAGTCTGTTCTTGGTAATGGTTGTAGCACGTTATACTTTGAATGAACCAGTAAATTAATCTCCCACATAATCAAACAATACTGGACTTGCGTTAACAAGAAGAAAAAACCAATTCCAATTCATGCCACAACAAGTTTGATTCCTGTATTGGCTACCAATCCTCGTAACCACATATGTACAAGGCCCTGATTTCTTTAAGATTGTCAGCAGTTGTTTGCAACAAGCTATTCGTGTTCATGTACATAAAATACAAGCTCCTGCAACAGCATCGAAGTATTTTCACATTTATTTTCTTACATAGTTCTAAGAAATAACATTATCCCTGTAATAGCATTCAAACATCACTTGCATTTTATGTATTTAAATGCACCAAACTAAAGAAACTCTATTGACTTAGTTGATGCTGCTAGTTGCGAAAAGATGTCCTCATTCCTGAAAGAGCACCAGATGCGTCTTCATGTGATACATTAAAATGCAATAACCTACTAAACTTATTATTGATGGCATAGTTGTAGAAAATGACCTTTATGAATAATTTTCCTCTCGAGAGGAACCTCTTTTTCTTCAGTGTATCCCTTTGTTATCAATCTAGATGCCACATATATCTTGTTAACAATGTAAAAACAAGCCAGATAATTCATCCCCACTTCACGAAGGGGATTAGGATACATGCCATATCCACGACCTTCCCTCTTGATCCTGCATTACAGAGAGGTAAATAATAATTGAACATCATTGCAGATTAGATCCTATAGGCAAATATTATAAAGCAGTTTAATCTAGACATCAAAATCTCTAATCTGATATTGATGGGACATCGTTGGAGCTAGCTTCTAAAAGATACAACACGTTGGCATGTGGCTGAATCCTTTACAACCCCATCAATTGTGATGATAAAGATCCTCCTCTTTTTGAAGGCAAGCCACGAGAGAAGAGTTTTAGGGCATCCTTTTCATGCAGTTCCTTCCATTTACCAGGATACCAGTCCTACCATTGGAACAATCCCTTGACATAGGATAACTTAATTCCTCGATGAAAGGCTGCACCACAAAAGCGGTAGTATTTATCCATCAAGTTTTGAAGCCATTTTAAAATCAGAACTCAAATCCACACTTACAGGAATTATTCCAAGGCAAGGTCCACCTGCTACTCCCCAAAAGCCAGCATCAGAGTCATACCTGTACAATACATAAAAAGTATTGCTGGTCTTGAACTTGCGGGAGGCAATATTGGTTAATCAACTTATTTCAATGATTAGCTTGTCATACCAGTAATTGCCTGGATGAATAGGTCCAGCATACTCTTCTGCCTTCACCACAAAAGCATCAGGTATAGCTTTTCCATTGACAACCACTTTACGTTTGCTAGAACCCCCGCACGTAGCTGTAGATTTAGTCCAACTCCTTGAACTGAAAAAATCCTTTTGCATTTCCTTCTGGAAGAGCTCCCATTTCTTGTTCCTGGTGTGGTGTCAAATATATCCCCGTTCTAGTTCTTGCAGTTCCTGTTGACATGAAGGATTCCTGAAGAAGCCGAAAAGTGCTATAGCCAAAGTAGTTCATGCAGCTGCTGCTGGCTGAA
The DNA here is from genome assembly GCA_021234155.1 of Isoetes taiwanensis. Lineage (NCBI taxonomy): Eukaryota > Viridiplantae > Streptophyta > Lycopodiopsida > Isoetales > Isoetaceae > Isoetes > Isoetes taiwanensis. The sequence continues at coordinate 6,508,750 of JAJEKV010000072.1, forward strand.
TTTCTGATGGAGGAGTAGGATCATACAAAATAAAACGTCTTTTGCTTACTATCACAGACCATTTTGTGATTCCAGAGATTCATGCTCTGCATTCATGTTCATAGAGACATATTGTGGGTTATTAGATAAAGAAGACTCGCTGGGTGGCTTCCTGAGGCCTCTGCCAGTGACTGTCCTATTTTTACTTACTGTTCTCCTTTCTGGCCTTGCAGGTGCATGTTGTTCTGAGAACTGGGCCTACGAGATTTAGAAAGAGAATTGATATCTGAATGGCTGGCACTAGCAGCTGCGGTGGGCGGAGATAGATTTGATATGTAGAGATCTGCCGACAAACTCCTACATCGTATCTTATTATTATTATTGGATTTCTTGCTAGAAGGAAGATTGGAAGGTACCTCTAACAACCTCTTACAGTTGCTATTTTGACAAATTATGGGACGAGACTGCCCCACTGCATGCTCTGTTTTCAAATGAGATGATGTCTCTGTTATCTCTAGAAATTGGAGGAAGTTTAGATGAATAGGGAGGAGATAGCTTGCATTGGCTCAGGTCCACTTCATAAGTAGGAAAAAGGCTTGAAAGAAGAGGAGGAGACATATCTTGAAAAGCTGTTGGCTCTGATTTGTCATTTAATCGAAGCTTAGAACTAAAATCGTGGGAGGTGATTCAGGGGATCTACAGGTGCCTTTGGTTTACCATTTCCATGGGTTGGTGAACCTTAGAAAAGTAGGAAGGCGCTGCCCTTAGCTCCCAATTAGACGGGCTTTTTTACCATGCTTTTCACAAAATGAAGGATAACTTTCCACATATGCATATGTAAAAATATCTGAATGCAGGTCTTTGTTAACTGTATCTTGTTCTACATCAGAAGAACTGTCTGAAAGTCCTGGATCATTGAGAAAGAAGCAACTTGAGGATCCCAAAGATGAACTTCATGAGCCTGAGCTCATTGAAGACTTTTGATTCCTCCTTCTGACTAGAGCTGAAACAACACGGGACTGTGGAACGGATCCTCTGGCGTATGTAATTGAGATTCAAACTCATCCGCTGTCCAAGAATAATCACCGGTCATATTCAACAACAAGTGATGCACCATAGGAGGTCATCTTTTTCAGCACCATCAATTCCTGTGTCAATGTGAAGATCTTTTAAGAGACATCCAATATAACCATCAGGGTACATTGCATAAGGGAAGACGTTTAAATCGTCCCTGATCATTTTCCACCTTCTTTTCCATGTTAACAGGCACTGGTTCCTTCTTTGAATTGTCACTATAAGCATCAGTTACATTTCATGAGGACGAGATATATCATGCTGATCATTTCCTATTTTCTTGTCCATGTTAACAATAGATGGCACTGGTTCCTTCCTTGAAAAGATGTTGCCCGAGACATCTTCGTAATGACATGCTGCCACCTCTTTGTCATGATATGTTTTTCCTCCTTGTCATGATATGCTAGTGTTGCTATGTTGTTGATAATTTTTTCTTGTTCCTGGACAGGAATGCCTATTCGTGTCTATGTGGTTTAAGTCGTCGTCCATCTCATCTGGACAAAGACCTCCACTATAAAAAAAACTGGTTTAGGTCTGCGGGAGTATAAAGTCTTTCATCATCGCTAGCAGTGGGCCGATGCACAATTTCCTCTGTTGAGGCCTTATAGGCCTAGGATACAGTCTTTCTTAAAGGTCGAGGCACAGGACCCAGGTCACTTCCATCAGTTGAAGTCCTTTCATCCACAGAAGAGTCTCTGCTATGTCCATTGAGTTCACTATGCCCATTCTCAGTATCCTGTGCTATAGAATCTTTTTACCGGTTTTGGTTTTTACTACAAATTCAAAGTAAAACTAACTCAGCGACAAGGGCTTTACTTAGCTACTTGCTTTGCAAAATACAAGAGGGAAGATAAGGAAGCCTTCACTAACCATTAAGAATCCTTGAACACTTTCCGCATTCGTACTGAGAACACCCCTTCAGGCTCTACTTTAAGACGGAGAAAACAGCCAGGACATCTGACAATCCTTGGTGCCTTCATCCTGCTACAGTCATTTTGTTTATGCATTTTACGCCCTTAAATCATGTATTGGGGGCATCACTGCTAAGCAAACCCAACATCCAAAATTTTTCGCCATCCATATTGCCGAATTAAAGAGATTTTGCAGCCACGTTCTTCACCTCGAAATTTTACCTACATCCTGCACCAGAAAAGCCAATAATCTGTTAGGATGATCCCAAATGCAAGCACACAGCAGCAGAAAGCTGGAAAGTAAAGGGCCAAGGATGAAAAGAAATTTCTTATACAGATTTAATGCAGGGAAGCCCTTCTTCTGAGAATGGGTCGAGGATTCGTTCGCCTTGCATTGAAGAATGCTGACAATGCCTTCTGCAAGACGTTCACTAGATTATTGGGTCAATGGGGAACATTAACTTTTTGTATTTTGCCAAGTGCTTTTCCGTGGTCGCCACATTTTTTACACTTGGCATTTCCTTATTAGTCACAAATATTTGCCTTCAGTTGATAATGTATGTAGGTTTCTTTCAGGGAGTACATCTTCCCTAAAATACGCATAATATAATAAGGTAAAATAAAATGCAGAAACAAAATGCAAATTGCTGCGCGTTGGCTTTAAATGGGATTCAGAGTAATTATTTATTAAAACTATCTAGATACAAGAATTTGGCGGCAGCGGAGCCGGCGCCTTGTGCAACCCTGGGAGTTTTAGGAATTATACTTTGTCAAGTGCTCAAGCTTGAAATTAAGTGCTCAAGCTTGAAATAAAGATTTAATGTTGGTTTCCTTTGTGAAAGGCAATTCAATTCGACCTATGACAATGGAATTTGTGGAATATGTAAATTCAACTTACGAACGTAAGTCCTTGATGAGCATTCAGATTGAACAACCTCTCATGTGAAAGAGAAACTCACGACTACTCTTTTTGCTCTAATGAGAGATCCAATATTTGTGTGAGGGTTGCTGGAGACTTATATGTTTTAGACAATATGTCGTGGGCAAGAAAGAAACTACGAAAGCATGGTGATACAAAATGCATGTTATTCATGTATTATGTATGTTGATAGTTTTTCATCTATTATATATATTGATGTTTGTCCCCTGATACATGATACATGACCGCATATATAGCAAAGAAACATGATTTGAACCAATAATATCATTAAAGCATTATTTTGCTACCCCCATGTTTTATCATGCAATGTGCATGGACTATCATCCATTAATGACAGTGCCATGAAGGAAAATTTATGCTTTTGTGGAGGTTTGCACAAATATGAATAATGCAACCATTATGAGGTGAACGATGCAATCATTGCGAGATACGCTTGGAACTATGGCATGAGTCTTTTATAGAATTGACATAGTCAAATCCTATAAGTGCATTTCCCATGCACTTATTATAATGCTTTTATTCTTTTAGTAGTATTACCTGATCACGATGTTTACAAATTTTACTAACTGCTTTGCTAATAGAATCGTTAGATTGTATATATGAATTCCTCAGCACCCATTTTGTACTTTCAAGAACGATCCTAATCAAATGCATTAGGTTGACAACTTAGAAGGAGCAAATATCAACAAAAATCGCCTACTGGGCGAAAGAAATAGTGTACCCTCTTCCTTTGGAGTTGATGCAACATTCTTTTGAGTCAATAGGTCAATATTTTGGTTGTGTTTGTTGCCTTCATCCAATAATATAAGGTAATACATAGGTATAAAATGCCGAAGATTTTGCAAAAGTTCCGGATGCCGCAGAGCTACAATATCTACATTCATCCACCTAAGGTATAACTTCACTTGTGAACTTGTCAAGGCATAATAGCTCCTCTGCGTCAAGGCATTTTGATCAAATTTGGATCCCGCAAAGCTGTTCATAGCTTTCCCTAGTGATACCGCTCTAGGTATTCTTTATAAATGAAGTGACAAAATTGCCATAGTTGCCCTGTACTCCACATAACTCGAACAATTTTGTCTCATGAAATTTCAATCTTTAAAACTAGTCTCTCGCTTTAACTAGTCTTTGCTGCGCCGCTTAACAATTAGCCTGCTCAGAATTTTGCAGAACTATGGTAGTGTATATAGTAGCCATGGCTTCAAACCTCGTGATTGTACTCCTTGAGTTTTCATGAGCCGCTCAAAATCTGACATTTCTATTTTGTCAATTTACGGCCCTCTCTCTATTTTTCTTTTTCCTTTTTTTTGAAGCAAATCAATGTCTTCTAAAATATAGAAATACGCTTGATGAGGAGATGACTAGAAACCCGCTACTTTTCTAGCCTCTTCTTTTTCCTAATGGCAGCTTTTTGATTGATGATGGAAGAAGGAAAGGATCTCACAACCATCTAATGGCAAATGATGTAGGAGTTTATGAAATGTTATGCTTTTCATCTAAAGACAACCTAAATATTATCTAAAGACAACCCAAGAAGGGAATTGAATATTGGAGACGGCCCTCACACATGTTAAGATAACCAAAATATTCTTAATTGCAGCTCTTTCAATTTTGAATCTTTTCCATTTGAGAGAAGAGAAAGTTTTATTAACCAAAGATGAAAGCTTTTGGTTGAAACACCGAATAATGTCCCTTAGTTGATGATTTAACACATGTACCGTGGGGCAAAGTCCAAGATTATCACTTTTGCACGTGGAGGATGCAAACCAATGTAATAGCGCCCAACAATGGCTTGAAACCTATACATCTCTTTCTAGAATTGCCAACACGATTTGCTCAAACGCCCTAACATAATCCCCTGAATATTTCTGGGAACACTGAAAATACGTGGAACAACAATTTTGTAATGACGACCAAGACTGAAAGCTCAACAACCAAAAGTTCTCACAAGTTAGAAGAGCAGCCCTGTGAAACCCCTTCTTGATTTGATCATTCAAATGCTTGCACAAAACTTCTAAGTCAGCTTGTCTTGATACTTTGTTGATTCTCAAGTGAAGCCCCTGCTTCCACATATAACAAAATACTTCAACTTAGTATACCAATTGGAATATGCTTTCAAACATTTGTCCAAAATTTCCTCCAAAGGATGATAAATTATATAAAAAACCATTGCAATGCCTTTGAGAAGTTGCTATTTTTTTCTTCGAAACCCAATGTTTGAGCTTCTCCTTTTGTGTTCCTATGATCTGATATTTTCAATGGTTGGAAAAATTTGCCCAAGACTCTGCAGAACACTTTTGATATTAAAAAGGTTGCCTTGCACTTTTAAGTCACTTTTTTAACCAAGTAATAGACTTATTATCAACCATTCTTGTTTAGCCTTCAAAAGTAAGAGATCATGTTTTCTCCCTTTCCATCTTCATTTCTCAAAGAAAAATCAAAAACGCCTATAGAAACAACTCCACACCACAATTTCGCTATCTTTGTTGTCCCCACCAAAGAATCATCTTTCTTTGGGAACATCATGTGTGCATCTTTGGCGCTTTCTACTATGTCTCCAGAAACCTTTTCAAGTCAATCTAACCCATAACACACCTCCTTTTACTATAAAGCCAAAAATCACTTGTCATTTGACAAATTAAATATATCTAGTAGAATACCATACCCAGATACTAGCCCTTCTTGTTTCATCTTCCACCCTGCGACTACATTCTGCTTCAAAAACTCTAGAGATTGAATTTGCAAGGTATTTATAACATTACAAATCTCCCTGGAGATTTGTTGGCTTGCTTTAACTTTCCACTACATTCCTTGGCTCCTCGACATGCTGTGTGCACTGAACCTCAAAAATCTAATTACTAAAAGTTGCTTCGCTTCAAGTTGCTCTTACATCACTGTACTTATAGATAATCCTATAGTTACATTTAACCTCCTCGAGGTCAGTAGAGAAAATTTTACCTTAATTCATCCTTTCACCCCTCGCCTCCATTCTTTTTACCAAGTCAGTAGGAATTCCCCTCGTAGGGAATCGGAATTTGTAATTCGCCGATCAGATAACCTTTTATCCAAATGTGCCTCATTAGCCGATGGTAAGGCCCGCAAGAAGATCATGCAAGCACATTCCTTATCCAAGGTAATTATGTCCAGAATTTCTTCCGCAGACACCTTGCGTACAAAACCAGTAAACTTGTTTCCTTTTCCAAACACCAAGAATGAAGAGTACAGACTAATGCATACATTTTGCCTTTTAAGAGAAGTAATGACGTTAAATCTCTCACATGTTGGTGCTCAAAAATTTGCCGCGATACTTAGTCCTCTTTGTCGTTGGCATGTGTGAACCTTTGTAATGTCATGATGCTTTTAATCAAAGGGCTTAAAAACTGTTGCTACATCCTTCCAATCGCCAAACTTATACAAACAGCCTTCCATGGATTTCAAAAATTGGTTCTCTCGCTTATAACCATGTATTCTGAATCCCACTCCAAATTGAATCTTCGTGAAAGGAATGGAGATTTGGGCCAACGCCAAACAAAGTCTATGTCAAATTATGTATTCCTAATCCCGGCAGACCAAATTGAATCCCCGCAGTAGTAAATGGAGATTTGGGGCCAACGCCAAACAAAAAATTCATGTCATCGTTGTAAACCCCAACAGGGTTACCATAGAGCATTGCCACCATAGCCCATCGCCTTCTGTGATAAATTTTAATTACATATAAAATTTATATGGTATTATAAGAAAATTTTGTTATTCTTCTGTGGATGTAACCCAAGTACCAATTTAGCTCTCTTCCCCGCTGTTCCCAAACCAACATAATAGGGCGGGTCTTGCAGTTTGGTAACCGGATGCTGTAATTCTAACCACAAGAGATCAATGGAATGCCATGCCGGAGCAACCCTAACCGAGACGACATCGACCCGATGGAGCATTTACAAAATGTTAAGCTCCATAAACGCTAGCTAGGGCCGGATGTGACACCCCTCGCAAGAAGCATGCCAAAAATCACCTTGAATCAAAAACCGCTTTGCTTTCGTAAGCAAAGTGGGGAATCAAACAAACTTTAAATTGAAGCTTTAAATCGAACCCACAATGTTCTAAAAATATAGAACACGCGGTTGATGAGGGGATGCGACTCAGAAACCCCCGCTACTTTTCTAGCCTCTTCTTTTCCTAATGCGCTCTTGATTGATGATGGAAGAAGGAAAGGGATCTCATAGCCATCTAATGGCAAATGATGTTTATGAACGCTATGCTTTTCTATCATCTAAAGACAACCCAAGAAGTAATTCAAGAAACCCAAGAAGTGAATTGAATCGAGACGGCCCTATGCATGTTTTTTAACATAACCAAAAATACTCTTTAATTGCGCCCTTCAATTTTGCATCTTTTCCATTCGAGAGAAGAGAAAGTTTTGCTGTAAATCCGTGAAGCGCCAGCTTGGTTTGAAACAAATAGAATGTCCCTTTAGTTGATGATTTAACACATGCAACAAAGTCCAAGATTATCACTTGCACCGGAGGATGCAGCTCATGAAGTGAACGCATAGTAGTTGAATAATGGTTTAAAACCCATACATCTCTTCTAGAATTGCTAACACTGCATTTGCTCAACGCCCTAACAGAATCCCCAACATTTCAAACACGAAAATACGAACAACAGTCAGCTTGTAAATTATTTATTCAAGATCGAAAGCCTGTGAACCAAAAAAGTTCTCGGTTGTTAGCAGAGTTCGTGAAGCAACCTTTTGATTTGGATCATTCAAATGCTTGCACAAAACTTCTAACGCTTGTCTTGAGCACTTGTTGATTCTCTCTAAAGCCCCAAGCTTCCCGACATAACAAAATACTCTAACCCTAGTATACCAATTGGAATATGCTTTCAAACATTTGTCCAAAAATTTCCAAAGTTGATGATAAATTATATAAATGCATTTTGCAATGCCTTGAGAAGATGTTATTTTCCTCGAAACCCAATGTTTGAGCCCTTTTGTGTTCCATGGTCCGGATATTTTCAATGGTTGGTAAATTTTGCTGCAGCATCTGACATCTTGACTTATCAACTCTTTTGAGCGTATCCTGATTTTCTCGGGGCTTCATACAATCCTTTGACACATTACACCACCATCTTTGTTGTGCAAAATGGACACCAAATCGTGATATTAAAGCTAGATATCCTCAAAAGAAGCACTTTGATATTAAAAAGGTTGCCTCGTAACTTTTTGTCGCCACTTTCTTAACCGCAATAATTTATTATCAACCATTCTTGCTTAGCCTTCAAAAAGTGGTGATCATGCTTTTCCAAGTCGTGTGACTTCACCTTCAAAGAAAATAAAAACGCCTATAAAACTACTCCACAATAACAATTTTCATTCGGTTGTCTCAAATTTCCAAAGAATCATCTTTCTTGGGGAACATCATATGTGTGTTTTCCTCTTTCCCAAAACCACCCCCAGAATGTAGAGAAGAGTGAGATCACCTTATGATTTTTGTTTAAGCTTTTAAGAGAAGCAATGGGACGCTTAACTTCTTCCATGTTGCAGTGCCCAAAATTTGCTGCATACTTAGTCCTTCTTTTATTCCGCTAGTAAATGTGAACCGGCGAAATGTTCCAGGATGCTTACCCAAAGGGGGCTTAAAATAAGCTTACATCCTTCCAAATTACCGCCAAATACAACCTTCCATGGATTTCCAAAAATTGGTTCTCGCGCCTTATAACCATGTATTTCAATCCCTGGACCCAAATTGAATCTCGTGAAAGGAATGGAGATTTGGGGGGCCAACGCCAAAACAAATTCATGCAAATACTCATGTATTCTTAATCCCGCACTCCAAATTGAATCCTGTGAAAGGAATGAGATTTGGGGCCAAACAAAAATTTCATGTCATTGCTTGTAAACCCCAACAGTGGCTATTGATAGAGCAGTTTGCCACTTTTAGAGTCCATCATCTTCGCATAAAATTTTTAATTACATACAAATTCCATATGGTACATAGGCCCATTGAAGATTTTTTCTCGCGGGACAACCAGCGCAATTTCATTTTTCTCGCTGTTCAACCATTGGAATAGGGCGGGTCTTGGTTTGCAGTAATCGGGTGGACAAAGTAATTTGAACCAATAGTATTCAATGGAAATCGCTGGAGCAACGAATCTGAGACGGATCATTTGTTATTTATAAAATGTTGTCTATAAACAAGTAGCTAGGTCGGATGTATTGCATCCCCTTAAAGAAGCATGCCAAAAATCATCTTTTGAATCAAAACCGCTGCTTCGTGCTAGTGGGGAATCAAACAACCTTTAGCACCCGAAGTTTGGGAATCGAACTCACAATGTCTTCTAAAAATATAGAACGCAGTGATTATGTACATGCCACTCAGAAACCCTCGCCAATTTTCTAGCCTCTTCTTTTCTCCACTTGGCAGCTCTTTTGGATTGATGATGGAAGAAGGAAAGGATTCATCAACCATCTAATGGCAAAATGATGTAGGAGTTTCTTATGAACGCTTCATCTAAAGACATCTAAATAAGACAAAAAGATAAATCGGGTTATGTTTAGAATTTGAATATCGAGACGCCTTATGCATGTTAAGATAACCAAAATACTTAATTGCAGTCTTTCTAATTTTGAATCTTTTTTCCATTCGGAGAGAAGAGAAAGTTTTGCTAACCAAAGATGAAGAAGTTTGGTTGAAACAGCGAATGTCCCTTTAGTTGATGATTTAACACATGCAAATTGCGGGCAAAGTCCAAGATTATCACTTTTGCACGCGGAGGATGCAACATGAAGTGAATCCATTAGTGCCTCTGAATAATGGTCGAAAACCCATACATTCTTTTTCTTAGAATTGCCAAATCACGCATTTGCTCAACGCCCCAATGTAATCCCCCGAACATTTCAAAACACCGGAAAATACGCGGAACAACGGGGCTTGTACGCCGATCTATTCACATCTGGAGCTCTACGAATCCAAAAAGTTCGCCAAGCAGCTAGCGTGAGCTCGTAAGCAACTTCTTTTGATTTGGATCATTCAAAATGTCGCAAAACCCTTCTAAATACTTGTCTTGAGCACTTGTTGATTCTCTTTTCAAAGCCCTAAGCTTCCCTCGGGACATAACAAAAATACTTCAATCCTAGTATACCAATTGGAATATGCTTTCAAAACATTTGTCCAAAATTTCCAGTGATGATAAATTATATAAAACGCATTGCAATGCCTTGAGAAGTTGCTATTTTTCTTCCTCGAAACCCACGTGTTTGAGCCCTTTGTGTTCCATGATCCGATCATATTTTCACGGTTGGAAAATTTTGCTGCAAAGACGGTAGCACTCGATACAAAAAGGTTGCCTTGCACTTTTGCCGCCACTTTTAACCCAATAGACTTATTATCAACCATTCTTGTTTAGCCTTCAAAAGTAAGATCATGTTTTCTCCAAGCCGTGACTTCATTTCTTCAAAGAAAATCAAAAACGCCTATAGAACCACCCCACACGGCAATTTCGCTATCTTTGTTGTCTCACCAAAGAACCGATCTTTCTTGGGGAACATCATGTGTGCATTCTACGCCTTCTACTATGTCTCCCCTGTAACCTTTTTCAAGTCAATATAACCCATGCAACACTAATTCTCCTTTACTATAAAGCCAAAAATCTCTTGTCATTTGACAAAATTAAATATATCTAGTAGAATACCATACCTAGATACATTTTACTTTTTCTTGCTTCATCTTCAACCAAGACTACATTCCCTGCTTCAAAAACTCTAGAGATTGAATTTGCAAGGCATTTACAACATTACAAATCTTCCTGAGATTTGTTGGCCTTGCTCAACCTTTCCACTACATTCCTTGGCCCCGTGACAGGTGGCACTGAACTCAAAATCTAATTACAAAAGTTGCTTCGTTTCAAATACCTACATCACCGCACTTTATAGATAACCGTATAGTTATATTTAACCTCCTCAGAATAGTAGAGAAAATTTACCCATCTATCCTTCCCACCTGCCCTCCATTCTCTTTACCAAGCCGCAGGAATTCCCCAGTCCGAATTTCAGAATTCATCGACTGTGATAACCTTATCCACAGTTCCGCTGATGGTAAGGTCTCAAGTAAGATCATGCAAGCACATTCCTTATCCGTTGCACTGGCGTCCGTGAATCCTTCCGCATCACCTTGGTGCATTTAAAACCGTGTAAACTTGTTTCCTTTTCCAAACACCCGCGAATGAAGAGTGTATTCACCTCCATGATTTGCTGCTTTAAGAGAAGTTACCGACAAGTAACTCTTACATGTTGGTGCCCAAAATTTGTCGCATACTTAGTCCTCTTTTGTCTGCTGGCTGTGTGAACCACCGTTTGTAATGTTCTGCGGATGCTTTTAATCAAAAGGGCTTAAAAACTGCTACATCCTTCCAATTCGGGCCAGCCTCGCGCTTCATACCTTCCATGGATTTTAAAAATTGGTTCTTATAACCATGTATTCTTAATCCCGCAGGACCCAAATTGAATCTCAGGAAAGTGCTGAATGGCGATTTAAAGCTCACCCGTAAAACAAGTAAAATTCATGTCACTTTCCATGTATTTCCTAATCCCGCAGCACTCCAAATTGAATCCCGTGAAAGGAATGGAGATTTGGGGCCAACGCCAAACAAAATTCCTCATGTCACCTGTAAACCCAATGTATTATTGATAGAGCATTGCCACCGTGAGTCCACCATCTTCGATAAATTTTAATTACATAAATCACGCATATGGTACATAGGCCCATGAAGACTTTCCTTGTGGATGTAACCAGAAGTACCAATTTCTATTTTCCTGGGTCAGTTCAACCGCTTGAATAGAAGTAACCCTGCTTGTACCGGTGACAAAGTAATTTGAACCAATAGTATCTAATGGAACGCTGCTTGGAGTTAACCAATCCAGACGCATTCCACCCATGGAGCATACAAAATAAGCAAGCCTCCACAAATTAGCTAGGGTCAGATGTGACATCCCCTGCAAGAAGCATGCCAAAATCACCTTGAATCAAAACCGCTGCTTTCGTGCTAGTGTGGGGAACTCCTCAAATGTAAACTTTTAAAATGAAGTTTTCAATCGAACCTTTACAAATGCCTTCAAAATATAGAACATGTTGATGAGGGATGCGACTCAGGAAACCCCGGGTACTTCTTCAGCCTCCTTTCTTTTTCCTACTCTTGCGCCTTTTGATTGATGATGGAAGAAGGAAAGGATCTCATAAACTACCCAATGGCAAATGCGATGGAAAGCTTATGAACGCGCTTTCTTCATCTAAATACAACCCGCGAAGTGAAAAGACAAAACGGTTAGCGGAATGAAATAATTTAGATTTCAGCGCATGTTAAGTATAAACCAAAATACTTTAATTGTACTTTCAATTTTGAATTCTTTTCCATCTTCGAGAGAAGAGAAAGTTTTGCTAACCAGCATGTAGTAGCCTTTGCTTGAAATGCAGTTAGAAGCCCTGAAGGATGATTTAACACATGCATTACCGTGGCAAAGTCCAAGATTATCACTTCGCATCGGAGGATGCAGCCTTGTGCGAAGTGAACGGTGCAAATAAATGGCTGCAAACCCGAAGGCGATCTCTTCTAGAATTCTGTTAAACATTGTATTTTGCTCAACGTTCCACTTAATCCCCTGAACATTTCAACACGGGAAAATGCCGGAACAACAGTTTGTAATGACGCATTCAAGACCGAAAGCCTTTAACAACCAAAAGTTCCCAAGAGTTAGTATGTAGCCTCAGTAGTTTAAATTCCTTTTGATTTGATCATATTCAAATGCTTGCAATAAAACTTCTAACAAATTGTCTGAGCACTTGTTGATTCTCTCCGCAAGTCCCTGCTTCCCCGACATAACAAAAATACTTCAACCTAGTATACCAATCTGGAATATAAGTTTATTTGTCCGCACCCTCCAGATGATAATTATATAAAATGCATTTTGCGGCGCCTGAGAAGATGTTATTTTTTTTTCCGAACCCAATGTTTGAGCCCTTTCACCTATGGTCCGGACATTTTCAGGTTGGAAAATTCCTGCCTAAAGATGCGATAATCTCGACGAATAACCTTTTGAGCAGATCCACGGGCCGAATACAACTTACGACATGCCACCATCATCTTGTTAGCAGTAAAATGGACACCAAATGATAAAGCCAAAAGGCATATCCCCAGTAGCTTAATTCTTTGATATTAAAAGCGCTACCCGTAATTTTTGGTTTTCTCAATTTTAACCCGAATAGACTTATTATCAAAATCATCTCAAGTTTAGTTTCAAAAGTGTAAGATCATGTTTTTCTCCTAAGCAAGACTTCATTCTTTCAAAGAAACGTTTAGTAGAACTACCTACGGCCAAATACCTCGCTTTATCTTTTGTTGTCTCACAAGAACTATTCCTTTCTTAAAGTCATCGCGGTGTTTCCTTTTCCAACACCGCGAATGAAGAGTGTAGACTCACTATGATTTTGCCGTTTTTAAGAGAAGTACTTTGACGTTAATCCTTCCAGCGTTGGTGCCTGCACCTGCTCATACTTAGTCCTCTTTGTCCGCCGCGTAAACCGTTTGTACGTTCCGTGGATGCTTTTTAATCAGCTGGGCGAAAAACTAAGCTACACCATCCTTCCAAATTCCTACCAGCTTCTCGCCATACAACTTTCCATGGATTCAAAATTGTTCTCGCCGCTTATGTTCCATGTGACTCAACCCATACCCGTTCGAATCTCTTCGTGAAAGGAATGGAGATTTGGGGCCAACGCCAAACAAAAAAATTCATGTCACTCATGTATTTCCTTAATCCGGTAATTCAAATTGAATCCTGTGAAAGGGCCGGAGATTTCCCGGGGCCAACGCCGTAAAACAAAATTTCTATGTCATCAAGTGCAGAAACCCCAATGCGCTTACTGATGTAGGTGTTGCACGCCACTCGAGTCCATCATTCCGGGGATAAAATTTTAATTACATGCTGTACCCATATGGCGAATAGGCCCATTTGAAGGATTCTTTTTCCTGTGTATGTAATCAAGGCGCTCACTTAGCCTTCTCGTAGTTGCCCAACCATTATTGGAATAGCGTCCAGTTTAAAATACTGCGGACAAAGCAGCCTGAACCATGAGATTTAATGGAAATGCTTTGGAGCAATCAAACTGGAGATCGCATCGACACCCTCGGGATGGAGTATTTTAAGGAAACAAGCCCATAAACGTTATTAGGGCCGGATGTACATCCCCAGCGCCATGCCAAAATTCCATCTTGAATCAAAACCGCTTGCCAAAGCAGTGGGGAACCCAAACAATCCTAAAATTTGAAGCTTCACCTGAAATCCTTAGCCAACAAGTCTTCTAAAATATGGTACACGCGGATGAGGGGTTGATTGTGAAACCCTCGCTACTTTCAGCCTCTTCTTTTCCCAAATTTGCAGCTCTTTTTGATTGATGATGGAAGAAGTTTAAGTATCTCATAAACTTTTGGCCCACGCAAAAGATACAGGAGTTTATGAACGCGGGCGCCTACATCCTAAAGACAACCCTCAAGAAGAAGACAAACCTAAGAAGTGAATTGAAATACCGGAGACGCCCCTAAGACAAACCGTAAATATTTTAATTGCAAATTCTTCAATTCCTTAACTTCCATAGCCCTGAGAGAAGAGAAAGCCTTTTGCTAACCAAAGATGAAGAAGTTTTATTGAAACAAATATAATGTCCTTTAGTTTGATTACTTCAAATTACGTACCAAAAAGTCCAGCGATTTATCACTGCACGCGGAGGATGCCGCAACCATAAAGAATCTGCATTAAAGCTCTGTGAACAATTCGGCTTTGAAACCCATGCATCTCTTCTAGAATTGCCAACACAGATTTGCCTAACGCCCCAACAGTAACCCTCGCCAGAATATTTCAAACACGGAAAATACGTGCGGAACAATGTACTGTAATGACGACCAAGACTGAAATGCAATAACCAAAAAGTTCTCGCCAAGCAGCAAAGCGAGCTCGTACAACTCTTTGATTTGGATCATTCAAATGTTGCACGCGTAAAACTTCCCAATAACAGCTTTAATCTTGAGACCGTTGATTCTTCATAAGTCCCTAAGCTTCCCGTAGCCAACAAAACATCAAATCCTAGTATACCAATTGAATAAGCAAGCTTTCAAACATTTGTCCAAAACTCTCCCACCCATATGATAAATTATATAAATGCATTTTGCAATGCCTTGAGAAGTAGATGCTATTCTTCTTTGGAACCAATGCGTTTGGAGCCCTCTTTGTGTTCCATGGTCCTGACATTTTCAGTCTGGTTGAAAACGCCATACCCGCATTAATTTGACTTATTAACCTTTGAGCGTGATCTGATTTTCCTCTACCGATAAATCTGACACATTACGCTACCTCATCTTGTTGTGCAAAATGGATGCGCCCAAATGTATAGCTAAAGTTGTGATATCCTCGAAAAGAAAGCACTTTGATATTAAAGCGCCGGCCCCGCGGCACTTCGCCGCTCACTTTTTAACCCGCATTAGACTTCATACGCACCATTCTTGTTTCTAGCCCTTCTGGGGTAAAGTAAGATCTGCGTTTTCTCCAAGTCGCGACTTCATTCCTTTCTCGCGAAATCAAAAACGCTCATAGAACCACTCCACACGCATAACTTCTCGCTATCTTTGTTGTCTCACCAAAGAACCTACCTTCTTGGGGAACATCATGTGTGCATTCTTTAAGTGCCTTTCTACTATGCCTCAGAAACCCTTTTCTTAAGTCAATCTAACCTATAAATGTTTAATTCCTATTATAAAGCCAAAAACACTTGGTTGGCTTGACAAATTAAATATATCTAGTAGAATACCATACCCTGATACCTTTCTTGCTTCATCTTCAATTCCACTACATTCTCAAGCCAAAAATGTTTGGGGTCCGGTTCGAACTCGAAGATGTACTGCAGGAGAATCCGCGGATCTACCGTGATGGTACCGGGGATTATGTCACGCCGGATCAAAAGAAGAGAAGAAAAAGGAAGAAGAAACGTCAGAACAGCCGAGAGAAAGATGATGAGCTTCCTTGGATACATCAACATGAAGTACCAAGGAGCCCCTCGCATTAGAGAGAGAGAGAAAACCCAGCAGGATAAGACTCAAAACTCATCTAAAAAACTTATAAAGGCAACCTTACTCATATATATAGGCATGTAATGCCTGGGCCCACAGGATGCCACTTCCGTACCATCTTCGAATTCTGGCGAGCCTGATGAAATGCTGGAAGGTAGTTCCCCTTAGTGCTCTTAGAATTACGCTGACAGCTTGGATGGGGCGCAAGTAAGGACGCGTCGTCACTTGTTCCGAAGCTGGGCGCTTTCGTTGACCAAATGGCAATGTTTTCGAACGCGGCCCAGCCGTGCTTTTTGGTTCATGAGCCTTGATGTTCACCCGGCCGCATCAGCATCCAGAGCTTGGACCCTGCCCGGCGCCGTGATGAGCGAATAGTCCCGCACGTAAAGAGGCGCGTAATTGGCCCCACCAAACGGCTTACCTCGTGAAAGTGAAGAAAAGGAGGAAGCGCCGTGAGGGCGAAGCCACCGTTCGGAAAGTGATCCTCACGCGAGGCGACGCACCATTGCGGGTGTCAGCCAGCGGAGACCCCGGCGACTTGAAGAGCTTGAGGAAGCAGTTTTGGGCCAAGGGCGTGATCGCATCAGCCAAGAAAGCCGGTGAGCCGCACCGGCGCGTCTTCTGGGCGGGCGCTGGGCGTCGGTGAAAATGTACCGACATTCCATGAGTGAGCATGCGCCCTGGCCAAAAGGCACCATTAATCGTGCATTCGGATTGCGCGGAAAATGGGACGTACCGCCGACAAGTAGGAGTTTGCGTCGCATTTTGAGAGCAGCCAAGAAAAGCCCCGCTTTGAAGATGCCAGGATTTAAGGATCAGTGAGGTGGAGGCATTCCAAGAAGGTGTCGAGACCATAGCCGCGCATCCGCCGCCGCTGCCAACACGCCTGGCTAGCACGTAGATCCAATTCGTGGTGCCAGTCCGCGAGTGGCACCTTCTTCCCACGTGGAGCGGCGCATCAAAACGTGATCCCACCGGAGATCCGCCATTGCCGAGATCCCCAGGTGGTGGTGCCCGCACCGCATACCATCCATGACCTTTGGTCCAAAAGGAAGGGGCGCCAATCGCAGGTTTAGAACTCAGCGTGGAGGTATCGTAGCCAGTGGAAGTGTATGAGAGAAGCGAACTACGCCCGCGCGTGGTTGGCCGAAAGGTTCCCCGAATCGACTGGCTAAGATCCGACCAAGAGCCCTCGCATTATTCAACGCATCCCAAAGAGAAGCAGTAGAGTCGAGAGCGATGGAGGCAAGCACCCGACCGACTGGCTTTAAAGCGCACCAACGTAGAGTTTGTAATCGGGATTGTAACCTACGAGGTGTCGTGATATAATTTGTGCATAGGGAAGATCCTCTGGAGTCCATACTTCCCCGGATGAGTTGCGTGTTTGCCCGCTTCGCTTTATGTAGGATAAATGATTGGCAGCTCAGCATGTACCCCATGAAGAGTTTGGGTCCCAGGCAGATCCGCAAAGATGCGATTTCCTCGTTATCCCTCAAGCACCCATTGCACAAGCAGTCACCCCGCCAGTACCCATTTCCAAAGTGTTCTGTATCACCCAGATAGAAAATTCATGAAATATGCGCCATGGGCTTCCAAACCAATTGCTGGTATAGAGTCCTGATCGTATGAGATCAAAGACCATAAAAGCACAAAGACAACCCTTTGTCTTCAATGGAGAGTTCCTCGCCAACCAAAGAAAATCGCGACCGCCGGAATATCCACAGGCTACTTCCACCGCTATTCTCGCGCTGAAGAGGTGGCGCCGAAAGCAAACGCGCGCTGTAAATCGTGATAGCGTGAGTGCAACCCGTGAAAGTCAAATGCGTACCGGCGAAAGAATGGGCGTGATGGGCGCTAAGTTTGTTTACCCTTACCGCCACCAATAGCCGCCTGCTTGTTGTTCGGGAGATCACGGATCCTAAATTGTCCTTCGAGCGAATAGGTATGCGGATCGCCCACCCGCTTCGGCAGTGTTGACCTGGGATAGCACGGGCAGTATTGAGATAGCAACGCAATTCCCCGCTGCCATCCGTAAGATCTTTCCCGCTTCGCACTCCTCGCGAAGTGAATCTTGGAAGAGAGGTGAGCCAGAGGTCTGGTGGGTAGAGCTGAGCCGCTAAGGAGGCGCAATTTGAGCCCCGCTGAAAGATTTTGGAACTTGAAGTACAGCCACAGCTGAGGCTGCAAAGGCATTGGAGTTTAGCAAATATCTCAAGGCCCTACCTCAGAGAGCGTGTTTGGGACTGGTGTCAGCCCCAATAAAGTCTGAATTTCCCGACCGAGTCGAAAGCCTCGCTGGATCTCATGAAGCTGGTTGACTTGAGCTGTGGGTACTTTTGAGATCTGCATGAGCCCTCAGCAGAGTCACATCTTGAAGTTTGGCTCTCCAAAAGTTGCAACTTGGGGCGCTTGCAGCCTGGAAGGTCCCGCGGGTGTAATGTGCGACGAGGCCTCTAGTGCCTGCTTGAACCTCTCGCCATAAGAGCGCCTTTGGGATTCTTAGAACTTGAGAGCAAAGCAGCCTTGAGCATCCCGCCGCTGATAATGGATACAACAAACCCAGGATTCCAGGGTGTTGTGGCGGTGGTGGAGCTTGTCAAGCGTTCCCGCTTGGGATGTTTGAGAAAAATGGTGGCAGCGGATGGTGTAGCTGGGAGAGGAGATGCGACATGGGTGTGGACCCTGAGCCACGACCTCGCTGGAATATGAAGTGCCAAAATCTCTAGTGAGGATTGGAAGGGAGTTTTGAGTGGAATTTTTGCGAGAATTTGGGTGGTGTGGGAGGGAAGCAATGACGGATGAGGGCTTGGTAAAGCGTGCTCCAATAAAACGTCCCGTGAACAAGGAATTCTACAGCAGCCCCATTTCTTGGAGAAGACGATAGAACATCATTTAGCTGGTAATCTGTGGTGTTTGGAGGTGTAGCGTTGAGGACCAGGTTATAGAAAGTGCTTTTTATTGATATGGGGTGTTCTTGGATAGAATACCCGGCCAGTCTCTACTTAAATTTAACAAAGGTTTCGCGGAGGGCTTGTCGATATTGGGCCCGACGATGGACATTGGCATGATAAGCAAAAAGTAATCTCAAACTCGCGGATACCCAGATCCCTAGATAGCAGAATGGCACGGGTGTAAGGTAACAGTGAAATACCTCGAAAAGCAAATGTTGAGTCAACGTAAATAGTGGTGCCATCGCATCACAAAGGTGTAATCCCTAAGGGGCCGTTAACGATATTAGCTTAATTTAATCAAGCCTTTAACCGCCTGACTGGGATCTAAGTTCCATTTGAGTATGGAAATTCTGTCATACCGCAAAGTCACTTTATTTTAACAAGGGCTTCCAACAAAGTAAGCTGGAAGTGGTATGATACATGCAGCTCTGATCCTTGGGGTTTAGTTTTTTGGGCGTAGGAAAATCTGTGCTCTAAGTGGAACGTCAGATGTGCTGAACGGGTGATAGGATGCCAAAGGCGTAGCGACGGCAAAGCCCGAGTACTTGGAGGACAAAGGCGCATAAGAGGAACTAAAAGGTTTGCTTTGCGGGAAGCACAACCGGGGAGGCTTAAGAGGTGTGAAGAGTGCTAAACCGAAACCCAGATGGTGCCGTGTCAAAAGATAAAGGGCGGCGTTCGGCGAAAACGCCGAAGTCCCGTATAGCTTTGGCAATGGTCCCAGCGGCCATAGACGAAAGAAAGATCGACGTGACAGATGGGTAAAAGCTAATACACCCATTAATGCCTCACCGCGAAAAGAAGGAAATGGCACCGAATGCCAAACCTGGGTATGCATATCATTAAAAGGAATGTACCTATGTACTATGGCTAGATATGCAAAGGGAGAAAAGATTCTCATTTTAAAAACAGCCTCTGTACTTCAAAACACGCGCTGGCGCATTTGTGTGATTTGGTCCACGCACAGTGAGTGCCTCAAAGGCTATATACATCTTAAACCCCAGTATAAAACTTAAGGCATCCGTATGGCGCCAAGATGGCCGGGCCGGGCCGGCTTGAATCTGGGAAGATCGCATCGGTGCCCACTAAACGCCGAGTGATCACTCTGCGTATACCCCTGTTCTGGATCTGCGCCGCCAACCGGGTGGTACCCACCACCGGCCAGCGTCGGGATGTCGTAACATCCCACCTAGTACCCCAACGGGATTGAGGCAGGTTCTTACCTTCGGGCTGGGATCCTGAGTGTAACTTCCTTACCATCCCCAAGATACTACCTTCCCGCCTCAACCCTATGGGGGTTTCGCCTAGGACTTCTGAAGATGTGGCTTCCTGTTCTTTTTGCAATAGCGGCGAAAGGCCCACAAGAAATTAGTCAGCCAAGGCCTAATATTTGTAAAATCTCCACCATAATATGCAATATACTTTCAGTCACTGTGGAAGTTTTAGTTTCTGAAACCGTTCTCGTGGTATGATGTCTACCAGTGAATGAAATGCTTTTAGAATTAAACCATATTAACCAATAGGATGATGCCATCTAACTTTAAATGCATTGAACGCCATTCCAAACTTGAATACCTGATATGTATGTAGCCGTTTTCAACTAAACTTGAGTTACCTAAAAATTTTAAAATTTTAATCAAAGCAGCTAAACCCAAACTCCTCTTAACAAGTTTTTGTCTCAAAACCACATGGCAGCATTTTTTGCAACTGTTGTCCATGAAGAAACTCGCATTATGCGCATCCCTTCTAAGCCCATCCCAACCGTTTCGAATTGATGGAACGCCTTTGGCGCCAGTGGATACGGCGCACGCCGGAGTCTTCGGCGCTGGAATGGATGCGCCCCAAACCGGATGGAGTATTTCTCCACCAAACCCACCTTTAAAAGAAAGGCACTGGGCACCCTTAAACGCTATTGCAGGCCCAAAGAATGCGAGGGAAGTTTTGTCTCCGCTAACTGTGCGGAAGCGCCAGCCAAATTTTCTTGAGAATGGTGACCGTAGTTTTGTTGGTGCTTTCTCGCCAACCCATTGCCTTGAGGATAAAGGTGTGCTCTTGTGATGATGTGTATCGAGATAACCGGCCAGCTCCTTGATAGCATGCGATTGATGAAATGAACACCACGCCCACTCAGCCCGCGGGGCAGCCCAATCGCCATGGCCTGCTGCACAGCGGATAGCAGGTGACTTAGCCGTGCTTGCCGCAGTTGTTGTTCCCCTGAAGTGCACGCTTCCATTTGGTGGCGAGTCGCGAGAACTGTGGACGTATCGGGCACGCAGTGTGCCGCGCAGAGGGATCTTTATATAGGGTCCGCCAAAAGTCCGCCCCTGAATTTGGCCGGCGTGGGAAGCGCGCGGCGACCGTAGCCAAGGGAAGTACGCCAGCGCCCCACCCGCCGGCAAGCATCATCACACGGGTGGCGTGGGCGTAAGTATCTTTGAAGAGCTGCAATAATAATACCCTACTAGAAGGATTTTGCGGCCTTGCGGTGTCACCTTAGCGAAATGGTTCACCAATCGGTGCCCTTTGATGAGCTTCAACAATGTCCGAACTTCATGAGGTGGCAGAACAATACGCCTGCTGATGCAGGTCCTTACCTTTTAGAAGGAGATGTCCTTAAAATCCACGTGGTGTAGTGTCACGGACCTCTCGGAGAAATTGGATACGCGGATCGCCGCTGGGCGCAGATAGCCGCTTCCTGTCTTCCTGTAAAGAGCACCCGTGGAGTGAGAGGCACCGCTGAAAACGTGGAACCAAATGTGGTGTTGCCGTGACTGCGCGCGAAGCTGAGCATCGTGAAAGGCTGCTCGAGACCGCGCGAAGGTTACCATGTAACTGAACGAAGTACATTGAA
>JAJEKV010000072.1:6534198-6683039 GCA_021234155.1 Isoetes taiwanensis
CAGAAAAATATGAAAAGAAAAAAAGCGTTTTTATCGAAAAAATATGAAATAACCATTAATTGATGAACCAGTTTAAAGAAATCACTATGCCGCTATGATCTTTGATAAAGATCCATGCAAAGATATAAAGATTTTATCCCGTCGCATCTAACATTCCCGGCGATCGCCAATGAAGCTTCAAAATCTTTATTCGCGTTTGCCTTAACTACTTCTTAAAACTTTATCTCTTTCAATCTCGATTAACCTCATTACCGTTTTAATCGATCTTTAAAATCATGCACTTTTATTTCGTCCATAATCTGGTTATTTTAATCATCCCGTTTATTCCGCTTTTAATCAACTCGTTTCAGATTTATTTTGGTAAAAATGGTTAAAGAGTTTTGCATGCCGTTTAGTTTTGCAAGTTTCCTTTGATTGTCTCTCGGTTCCGTGGTTCAAACCCCAGAGTTAGCTCTACAACACCTATTATTTTATTAAAAATTCGTAATCAAATAACCTGTAATTCTTAATTTAAATGGTCTTCCCATTTATTCCGTGTTGAAATGATACGCCGGCAACATATGGCTCCACTGACAAAACGACCCAATTTACAGCATCTGGCGATGGCAAAAGAACCCTTAAGTATATGGTTTTCTATGATCCAAATAATTCCAAATAAATTTATTTGTCTTAAAAGCAATTCAAAAAAAGATCCTTTGTTGACATGAAACGGTGAAAACTCCTTCCCATGCAATACTTTATATGAAAACGGTAAAACCTCCCATCTTTAAATAATTAATCGTTAAACCTAAAAGCGTATTACACCTGAGAATAAGATAATTTATCGTCTTCCGATGGTAAACCCGGCGAATTAATGATGGTTCTGTCAACAGAACGTCTGATTAATAATTTTATAATCCAATACCGGTCGGTCTGGTTACCGGTCCAATTTTACCTCGATAAGATAATCAATACCCGTCTTCCTGATCCCCAGCTTCGAGGTTGACTTATAATTTTGTGACCATTTTATTGATCTGGTTTTCCAGAACTTCATCTTTAAAGCAACACAATTGTTGGCTTTATGACTGGATTATCCGTGCACTGTTTAAATAAGGATCACCGCATCAACAGCAAAACGATGTATCAAAAAAGAGTAAAGCTTCGAGAAGAATCGGTCACGGGATCCAGCTGACGATTATAAACGGTGAAATAAGACGTTGAAGCTGATTAATAAAGACTGGCAAAGGATAATGAAACGATGCAAACGTATAATAAATATGAATAGACCTCCAGAAGGAGGAAGAATCATTTGATGACGATGGCACAGTATATGGATCACAAACTGGTTTTGCGCTCCTTAAGAAATCGATAACCCTGTTAACGGTCTAAAGCAATTTGTAATTTAATTTATTTGCATTAATTGTATGAAACAGAACAATGTTGCCCGGATTTAATATCAGACCTATCTAATGTTCATCTTTAGTTTTGCATACGTAACAAGTTTGAAAATCTGAAAATGTAATTTTCATGAACTTAAGATTATAAAATCTTTTCTTCAATTACTTCATCAGGAAGAAATGTATTGCCCAACAGTCCAATCTTTATGGTTTGATGAAATGACCTTTGTTCGAAGAAGGTCATCCCATCACTTAGCCATCAATGAAGCTTTCGACGCAGGTGGAGATTCCTGAATATTCACCATTAAAAAGCCCCATCAAAACGAAGATAGATGGAAATGAAGTTAAAAAGGTGGAGTTTGATTCAATGAAGTTCACATGGTAAAACTTCACAAATTTGTGATACAACAGGAAGTTAACAAAGCGAGCCTGATGCATGGTTTGATGAAAAATCACATGTATGTGGATACAGGATTACCTGAAGATGCAACACTCGAAGTAAGATTTTCTGCCCTCATTATTGAAAACTACTAAAAGGACATCTTTGATGAGAATTGAAAGACCATTAATATTCTTAATATTTTTATGAGCAAAGAGGATGTTCAATCTGGATAATGATGTTATTTATAACCTCTTTGGTCATTAAGGAGGTGTTTTCAAATGCGGATTATCAAAGAGGTATTAGTGCAGTCGGTTTCTTAAAATTTGATTTCATTTTGGTTGAGGTGTTTCGAGCTGTGAAGTTTGTTTATTTAGGCACAGATTGATTTCGTTTAGTAGGTAAACTGTAAAAGTTATTTATCGACTTTATAAAGAGGTTTGCGGTCTTTCAATCATGCACTAAATAGTTCCTGCAGCTTATCTTGTTTATGAATAGTTTGCTGAATTAAACCAGATCCTGACAGACAAAATGAAATGATTTATGCTTTTGTATTATTTTTCTGTGTTGCCAAACTAGTTGCCATCAACGCGGACCTCAATGTGAGGAAATGCAGGATCCAGACACTAAGAAACCTCAGATAGCTGTATGTAGACAAAAGGCACGTATGCAAAAGGGGATGGTCTGGTTACCTTTCAAGGTACAACAATCTTCACCACCTTTTGGCCTGGCTTACTGCTTACAAGAGTGAATGCAATGTTTTAACAGGAGCCCCTCTGCGGAACTCTGCCTTGAAAAATTTTGGATGGGACACCACACGCCTGAGGAAGGCCACTCATGACAGTCACTAAAGCAATTCTGAACAGAAAGGCAATACTTTGGGGTGGAATAGTGTTTCTGGAGCAGAAACAGTGTAACATGTTTCAGCATTGAAGCTAGCATGTCAAGTTTGAGGGAACTTTCTATTAAGCAGAAGCACTATTCTTAAGGAACTGATAATTTAATTCTCAACCTGCCTTGATGTACTGCTACGTCAAAATGCGCTTCAACACCGCATATTATGCATAGGTAGATTTAAGTGAGGTTAGTAAATGTAATATATATTTTGGGGGTTACTGTAATTTGCATACTCACTGTTGAATAGATGCATCTCTACTGCAATGGCTTACAGTCTGATCAAATTGCCATATTCTGAATAACAAGCACAAGCATTAGGTTCCATATTAAACAATTTCCCAATCTGCTAAATTACTCTTGTTGGAAATTTACTTGCAAAAATATCTTGCTTTTTGGTTTCTTCAGTTAAGCGCATCAGGTGGTTTTGAGAAAGATTACATCTGTTTGATTTGCGCACAGGAGAAAGATTTATAAAGAAAGAACAACCAAAGCAAAAAGCAAAAAGAAGCTCAAGAAGATGGAAGATCGTGCACTCACTTACGCGGAGTATTCTTTTTACTTGAGATGTCTATAATTTGTTCATAAGAAAACCTAGATTTGGGCAATGCCAATTTACAATTCAAAGTGGAGCCGGAGAGATTATATAGACGGGAGCAGACTAATGGGCTTCTTTGGTTTTCAGAACCATTTTGTGATATGATCTTTGGTTTGAGTTTTAGGGGCATTTTAGTAATACAATGCAAATGGCTGACCTTGACTATGTGTAGATAGGAATTGAAAACGAATTTTCCTGATCTTGTTTAATATTTGAGTTTTTGCCATTTGAAACAGTTGGCTTTGACGATGACAAACGCTAGCAGCCAATAAACTGTTGTGTTAAAGAATGTATTTACACCACGTGAGATTGCTGTAAGTTCAAATGTCTTGCATTCAATAAACATAATATAAAGTCAGCTGTTTTGCATTCAATGAACATTATCAACACTCAATTCCACTCTCGTATTCCATGGTACCAATGAATTGTTAGCCTTCGTTCTGCAGTTAGAGCCAGGGTTATATGTAGAAATAGAGCAGGATATACTAAGAATGCTCGAAGCTTGGTCTAATTGAAAATTACGGCATATTTTCCAGTTGGTCTAGACATGAGAAAAGTTTTCTAAAATCTCCGTATGCTAGAGATTATGATTTCCCACCTTCGCTGCAGATGTATGAACAGCATCCAGAGGGAGTTGTATTAATAAAGTTCAGGGATCGGAGGGATGGCCTCAAGTGGCATAGAGATCATGAATGGATCTATGGTGAGTCTACTCGCTAGCTTTCATTTGAAAGTTCGTCAGAAAACTCTATGTTCTACGATTGCTGTGCAGGTTTGGAGGAAGGCAATTAGAAGCATTTGAAGATCAGGACTGATAAACTATGGAAGTGTTCATGATGAAAGTGCAGATGAGGCGCAGGCTTGAGAAGTACAGTGAAGAAATTGAGTTTGATTGAGTCACACAACACGCATTTTGGAGTAAATATTGTAAGATTGTTTTAACTTGGTACTTCTGTTAGGCAGGGTTCAATATAGAGTTGGGTGCTCTCTATGTGTTCAAGAATTTGGAACGTGTTGTCCACACGTCAAAACGTTTCAACCTTTGACAATCATGATTGCACCTGCCATAAACTAAACAATGTGACATAATTTAAGAGGCGTGGAATTTCAGCTACACCTTTGCTAACTTCTTGACTCCAGTAGTTTTAGGTTTAGTAGGAATTGTCATTGTACAGAATTTCAATTTTATCTATATACAACTGGTGTGACATTGTTTCTTTTATCTATATCTATCTATCTATCTATCTAACATGTAATTGAGTTCCATTTTTTCGTCCCTTTATTGCCCAGCGTTATCCGTTGTCAATTTCATAATATGTGACATCTATTCGGAAATAACTTACATGCAATATGCCACCTGTCAAATCTCAAATTTGCCCATATTTCTTATTGTGCGGTGGGTTTGTCGGGTTTTCACTGTGCGCTGGATGAGTTGGTTGTTGGGGACGGAACAATCTGTTCCAGTGAGGCCATATTGTGTGATTTTCTTAAATAAGTTTTAGTGTCTTGTTTCGGTCAGTTTTGAGGCAAGGCGTGGCAGTGTATTTTGCTATTTCGATTATATGAGTATTTGCGTTCAAACCGTTTCTTAACCGGTCGCTGAACCATATCCGATGTTAATAGTTGATAGTGGTCTACCTACAGAAGCAAACATAAGAAAGATACCTATTTTAAAAATCAAGCAAACGTAAATGCATTTCCCAGTGGGTTTTAATTTTGAGATGCAGTACTGGATTCGTGTATGCACATCGGTAATAGATATTATGAAACTCTCCTAGAACAAGAAATGGTAATGCCCACAATCACGATTTGGCTCTCAGGGCACAACCACGACCTTGGAGGTTTCTTCGTCATGGAGAAAAGAACATGAAGCAATAAATCTGGGCCTTCTTCATAGTTAGAATTGCCGTAATACTTGAGCAAAGGTTGACGTCTCTATATAGCCTTTTCTATTTGTCTTAGCTGATTGCTTTTACTTTTACATAGATAAAAGAATCTTTGGTGTCCTAATATATAGATGCGACTCCACCCCAAGTAGTTTACAGGCCTTCGTTTGTAGTACTTGTGAATCAAGGCAACTTTCTGATGAATCCGTAGAGGACGATGATTGTTAACTTGCTTTTCCTGCAAGTCAAGAAGGGGTCAAACCCCATGTCAGAATACACCTTGGTTGTAGATGCAAGGGTCTCTTTGTGTGCCAAGATGCATTTTGTCTCCTAGATGCAAATTCTTCAAAAGCCTTTGCAAAATCAATAGATAAATAAAGCTAGATGCTTGTTGGAAATGGAAGGATTTCTAGTGGATTGAGCATTTGAAACTGTTTTAAGATTTTACAAGAAAGAGAAATCACATTCTAGACTTTTGTTTTGGCGACTTAAAGTTAGAAATGAAAAATAAATGCACTTGCTGCTTGCCATGTTTGGTGGATTTCGTAAAGTTAGATAACATAGAGAATAAAGAAGAGCCTAAAGGCAAAAAGGACTATATAGGTTGGACCATGTTCTTCTTAAATTTGTCAACATATATGTAAAGTAATTTGGGTTAGATATGTAGAGAACAAGCAAGCAAAGCCAAAAATGGCTCATGCAGGTTTGACCATGGTCTCCCATTTGTCAAAATATATGTAGCATCTTAACTATGACCCAACTTAGTTTTTTTTTTTAAAGGATGTATAACTTATATTACATTTTTTGCTGATGTATAACTTACATTTCTCTTCATTTGTCTCATCTACATATTTCAAAAACATGCATTTTGAATCGTCACTTCCCCACCAGGTCTAGAAAAAAAATGATGTGTGAATAGGAAGATAATATAAAGTAAAGCCTTTCTAGACCGGTGAAATTAATGTGCAACGCCCTCTAATTGACTTGAATGATTTTTATCAAGTTAATGCAATGGTGTACCAATAGACTTGAGTTATAAATGATTCATAGATAGTATCCAATAACTCGATGGTTTCTAACGACTTCACAATCGGGCCTTAATACTCTTACAACCTTTGTGGGTTAATCTTTGAATGTCTCTTTGTACTCGCTTTCGCTGATTTCACCTCTGCTCTAAGCTCAAATGCCATCTATTTCTCAGCGCGTAAATTCTTCTCATTCATACCATCACTTTGAATTGCTTTGAAATACCCATTTTGATCTTGCTCTATAAAGACTGCCATTGCCGTAAATTTTGATGATTCTAAAACAAACTCGGTTGTTCTTCCGGATTGATATGTGGGTTTTATCCTGCCAAGTACCGGAGAGGCTTTTAGCTCATGATCTTCCAAGATCTATAGATTCAGATCCGCAAAGTGAGATAAGTAAGGATCAAACCGTTTGATTAAGAAAGGAAAGAATTTAATTCCAGAGGTCAGTTTATCTCGATACTGCTTAGAAGAGTTTCAAGCATGCAAAAGGGTCAAATCAAACTAAATGTCCCTAATTCTCAGAGAGGGGAGTTTGTGGAGACTGATCCCACCGGGCTGCATGGGCGTATTAACTGTGAATTGATCATAACATTGGGCATTATTATGATTCCTAAATCAGCTCTCGCTTTCATCTTGTGGATCATGCGCAGCATTAATTCATAGTCTTCTTTGCTAGTCAAAAGACGCTTCCCCGCTAGTCAATAGACGCTTTGCTCTACACATAGGCCTTTTCTATAATCAATCGCTTCTTCGCTTCTCAGCATTATAAAGAGGTATTCTAGCCACAATACAAAGATAAAAGCCCTAATCTTGCCATAACTCAAGAAACTTCATCTAACCTTGCCGGTTCAAATACCAAGATACTTTCCTTGGCGCCTCCCCCGATGTCTCCCCAAAGCATACCCACCCAACTGTAGGGCCAAAACAATTAGTACAAAAATAAAATAAAGAAGAATGATCATGCGACCGGATCAGTCGAAATGCCATAACTCTAGTTTGAGCTAAACCGACTACTTAATGAGTAAGTGTGGTCATTTCTTTGGGGGTCTCAGATCAAATCCAACTCAACGTACACGTAACATTCGAAGTTCATTAATGGCGTCAGCCATAAATGCCTTGGACGCCTAACGCTACGCATCACCTAAATATTCGAAATATTAATGGTCGCACAATGCCCTATAATCAATTAGTGCACACGCATGTTTTAAGAATTTTAAGGAACAAAATAAAGGAGAATGTAATGGACATCAGATTAGATAGGAAGGACAAGAAATTTATCAAGGCTGCTACACCTCAGCCATTTCTTCCCAACTCTATGCATACAAGATGTCTTATTACAAGTTTTGCTGTTGTCAGAGTAAAAAAAATAAATAAAAAGACAATAATTTCTAGTTTCTAAATAATCGAATCTACTTAGAGCAACAAGTTAATAGGTGTTCAATTAAATTGGTGACAAAGTAAGTAAAGCACTTTACAATCGTGAGGAAGTCGCAAGAGTCTTAGCCTCTTGTTGGACTTGGGGAAGCGTGCTAGCTCGACCGCCCAACAAAGCCGTCCAATGGGTAAGTACTCGCACCCCTTGCGTATCGGGCCATATTCACCAAGCACCAGACCGTCATCATATAGAGGGAGAGTGTTGACTGTAAGACAAATTTTAAAACCTTCCGGAAGCGTTCTCACCCAAAGTCCTCCCCGGCTGCCCCATCGCATGACAAAAGCAACTCCCCCATTCTAGAATTATGAATTGACTCGCCAATAGACTCAAAACGTACGGGCATGGTAGAAGGTCGCCCCTTCCCTAAGAAGCTTCAAAAGAGCTCATGTCCAACACACTCAGAAGCCACTGGGCTCTGTGGGTGGTGCCTCACACACCGCCAAAAAAGATCGGCTATAGAACTTGATAAATTTGACATTCTGACTACATGGTGAAGTCAATCGCCATTCCGTAGGCCTCCATAAGGCTCCTCGAACCACAAAATTCACCCACCGCTAGGACACTCAACAATTTCTACAAATTTTCCGGAGCCAATCTTAGGACTTGCTCGGGTCAGTCCTTGAATCCAAGGATTCAACGACAAAGAAATCAGCTCGAGTGGGAGGTGATGGCATACAACTCGTGAGGAGCTGCCGTGAAAGGCTGCCCGGGAACCCCTCTCCGCAGCTGGCCCGCCCTCTCGTCAAAGTCGCGAAAGTCCTAACATTGTTCGACTTGAGGAAGAGTGGCTTTTGCCCCCAAAATGTTTCAACAATGATGCCATAGTTAGCACCATCGTGATGCCTCGCCTAGCAAACCCTCGACAACTTTTAACAGCATGTGAAACAAAAATTACTAAGTATGTTATTTGAAGTAAGCCTTGATTGTGCCTCAAGTAATTTTAACAGTTAATTTAACAGATCATAAGACCTTGGTTTCCAGGTAAAGAAGATAACGACAGTTATATGATCTCCATATGGGTTTTCTATTAACAAAATTTGGCGTTATATCAACTTCAAACCAAGTTCAAAAATGGTCGTATTCTAACCATGATAATTTTCAGTCTGTTCTTGGTAATGGTTGTAGCACGTTATAATTTTGGAATGAACCAGTAAATTAATCTCCCACATAATCAAACAATACTGGACTTTGCGTTTTCATCAAGAAGAAACCAATAATTCCAATTCATGCCACAACAAGTTTGATTCCTGTATTGGCTGAATTTCAACTCGTAAACTACATATGTACAAACCCTGATTTCTTTAAGATTGCCGCGGTTGTTGCAGCAACAAGCTATTCTCGCGTGTTCATGTACATAAAATACAAGCTCCTGCAACAGCATCAGAAGTATTTTCACATTATTTCTTTTACATAGTTCTAAGAAATAACATTTATCCCTGTAATAATAGCATTCAACATCACTCTGTATTTCATGTATTTAAAATGCACCAAACTAAAGAAACTCTATTGACTTAGTTGATGCCAATGAAGCCATGAAGATGTCCTCATTCCTGAAGAGCACCAGATGCGTCTTCATGTGATACATTAAAATGCAATAACCTACTAAACTTATTATTGATGGTATAGTTGTAGAAATGACCTTATGAATAATTTTCCACTGTAGAGGAGCTCTTTTCTTTCGTGTATCCCTTTGTTATCAATCTAGATGCCACATATCTTGTTAACAATGTAAAAATAAGCCAGATAATTCATCCCACTTCAATGGCGATTATTAGGGATACATGCTATATCCACGACCCCTTCGATCCTGCATTACAGAGAGGTAAATAATAATTGAACATCATTGCAGATTAGATCCTATAGGCAAATATTATAAAGCAGTTTAATCTAGACATCAAAAATCTCTAATCTGGATATTGACGACATACCGCTGGAGCTAGCTTCCCTAAAGATACAACACGTTGGCATGTGGCTGAATCCTTCACAACCCCATCAATTGTGATGATAAAAGATCCTCCCTCTCTTTGAAGGCAAGCCACGAGAAGAGTTTTAGGGCATCCTTTTCATGCAGTTCCCTTCATTTACCAGGATACCACGTCCTACCATTGGAACAATCCCTGACATAGATAACCACTGCATGAAAGGCTGCACCACAAGCTTGTGTAGTATTTATCCATCAAGTGAAGCCATTTTAAAATCAGAACTCAAATCCACACTTACAGGAATTATTCCAAGGCAAGGTCCACCCATACCCCCAAAAAGCCAAATGAGTCATACCTGTACACACACAAAAGGCTTGCTAGTCTAACTTGTGGTAGGAGGCAATATTGGTTAATCAACTTATTTCAATGATTTAGCTTTGTCATACCAGTAATTGCCTGATGAATAGGTCCAGCATACTCTCTCTGCCTTCACCACAAAAGCATCAGGTATAGCTTTTCCATTGACAACCACTTTATGCCATAGAACCCCCACGAAGCTGTAGATTTAGTCAACTCCTGAACTTCTGAAAATCCTTTTGCATTTCCCTTCTGAAGAGCCTTACTTTGTTCCTGGTGTGGTGTCAAATATACTCGCTCTAGTTCTCTTGCAGTTCCTGCTGACATGAAGGATTCCCAGAAGCCCCAGAAAGTGCTATAGCCAAGTAGTTCATGCAAGTTGCTGCTGGCTGAATTTCTGATGGAGGAGTAGGATCAAGGCTGTACAAAACGCCTTTGCTTACTATCTAGACCATTTTGTGATTCCAGAGATTCATGCTCTGTATCTGTTCATAGGAGACATATTGTCGCTATTAGATGGGGAAGAAGCACCTCGCCAAGCTTCCTGAGGCCTCTGCCAGTGACTGTCCCACTTTACTTACTGCCTCTCCTTCTACCTTGCAGGTGCATGTTGTTCTGAGAACTGGGCTCACAGAGATTTAGAAAGAGAATTGATATCTGGAATGGCTGCACCAGCAGCTGCAGTGGGCTGCAGATAGATTTGATATGTAGAGATTCAATGACAAACCCACATCAGATCTTGTGTGTGGATTTCTGTGAAGGAAGATTGAAGGTACCCTAACAACCCTCTTACAGTTGCTATTTTGACAAATTATGCTAATCTCGACTGCCCCACTGCATGCTCTGTTTCAAAATGAGATGATGTCTCTCTGTTACTTTTAGAAATTGAGGAAGTTTAGATGAATAGGGAGGAGATGTAGCTTGCATTGGTCAAAGTCCACTTCTATAAGTAGGAAAAGGCTTGAAAGAAGAGGGAGGAGACATATCTTGAAAAGCTGTTGGCTCTGATTTGTCATTTCACTGGAAGCTAGGAACTAAAAATACGTAGGAGGTGATTCAGGGACGACAGGTGCCTTTGGTTTACCATTTCCATGTTGGTGAAACCTTAGAAAGTAGGAAGGCACATTGCCCTAGCTCCCACCACAGGCTTTTACCATGCTCTTTTCACAAATGAAGGATAACTTTCCACATATGCATATGTAAAAAATATCTGAATGCAGGTCTTTGTTAACTGTATCTTTGCTCCTCTACATCAGAAGAACTGTCTGGAAAGTCCTGGATCATTGAGAAAGAAGCAACTTGAGGATCCTAAAGATGAACTTCTATGAGCTGAGCTCATTGAAGACTTTGATTCCTCCTTCTGACTAGGAGCTGAAACAACACGGACTGTGGAACGGGATCTCTGGCGATGTAATTGAGATTCAAACTCATCCCTTGTCGGCACACCACTGGGTCATATTCAACAACAAGTGATGCACCATAGAGGCCATCTTTTTCAGCAACTACTCAATTCCTGTGTCAATGTGAAGATCTTTAAGAGACTTGTCAATATAACCATCAGGGTACATTGCATAAGGAAGACGTATTAAATCGGGTCCTGATCATTTTCCACCTTCTTTCCATGTTAAGAGGCACTGGTTCCTTCCTTTGAATTGTCACTATAAGCATCAGGGTACATTTCATGAGGACGAGATATCACGCTGATCATTTCCTATTTTGTCCATGTTAACAATAGATGGCACTGGTTCCTCTTCCCTTGGAAAAGATGTGCTGCCTGAGACATTCCTGTAATGACATGCTGCCACCTCTCTTTGTCATGATATGCTGCTTCCTCTTTGTCATCATGATATGTTAGTGTTACATGTTGTTGACAATTTTTCTTGTTCCTGGACAGGAATGTGCCTTATTCGTGTCTATATGTGGTTTAAGTCAATGTCCATCTCATCTGGACAAAGACCCACTATAAAAACTGGTTTTAGGTCTGGTGTGGGGAGTATAAAGTCTTTCATCATCGCTAGCAGTGGGCCGATGCACAATTTCTCTGTTGAGGCCTTATAGGCCCAGGGATACAGTCTTTCTTCGGAAGGTCGAGGCACAGGACCCAGGTCACTTCCATCATTGGAAGTCCTTTCATCCACAGAAGAGTCTCTACATGTCCATTGAGTTCACTTATGCCCATTCTCAGTATCCTGTGCTATAGAATCTTTACCGGTTTTGGTTTTACTACAAATTCAAAGTAAAACTAACTCCAGCGACAAGGGCTTTACTAGCTACTCTGTTTTGCAAAAATACAGAGGGAAGATAAGGAAGCCTTCACTAACCATTAAGAATCCTGAACACTTCAAGTATTCGTACTGGAGAACACCCTTCAGGCTCTACTAAGACGGAGAAACAGCCAGACATCTGACAACTTGGTGCCTTCTATCCCACAAGCAGCCATTTGTTATGCATTTTACGCTCCCAAATCATGTCCAAGACACAGGGCATCACTGCTTAAGCAAACCCAACATCCAAATTCCTATTTTTCGCCATCCATATTGCCGACTAAAGAGATTTGCAGCCACGTTCTTTCACCTCGAAATTTTACCTACATCCCAACTAGAAAAGCCAATAATCTGTTAGGGATGATCCCAAATGTCAGCACACAGCAGCAGAAAGCTGGTGCAAGGGCCAAGGATGAAAAGAAATTTTATACAGATTTAATGCAGGAAGCCCTTCTTCTGAGAATGGGTCGAGGATTCGTTCGCCTTGCATTGGAAGAATGCTGACAATGCCTTCTGCAAGACGTTCACTAGACTATTAACAATGGGGAACATTAACTTCTTTGTATTTTGCCAAGCTTTTCCGTGGTCGCCACATTTTTTACACTTGGCATTTCCCTTATTAGTCACAAATATTTGCCTTCAGTTGATAATGTATGTAGGTTTCTTTCAGGGAGTACATCTTCCCTAAAATACGCATAATATAATAAGGTAAAATAAAATGCAGAAACAAAATGCAAATTGCTGCGCGTTGGCTTTAAATGGGATTCAGAGTAATTATTTATTAAAACTATCTAGGATATAAGACTTAAGGCCAAAGGAGCTTAAGGCCTTGTGCGCAACTCCTGGGAGTTTTAGGAATTATACTTTGTCAAGTGCTCAAGCTTGAAATTAAGTGCTCAAGCTTGAAATAAAGATTTAATGTTGGTTTCCTTTGTGAAAGGCAATTCAATTCGACCTATGACAATGGAATTTGTGGAATATGTAAATTCAACTTACGAACGTAAGTCCTTGATGAGCATTCAGATTAACCTCTCATGTGAAAGAGAAACTCACGACTACTCTTTTGCTCTAATGAGATCCAATATTTGTGAGGGTTGCTGAGACTTATATGTTTTAGACAATATGTCGGGTAAGAAAGAAACTACGAAAGCATGGTGGATACAAAATGCATGTTATATGTATTATGTATGCTGGATAGTTTTCATCTATTATATATATTGATGTTTGTCCCCTGATACATGATACATGACCGCATATATAGCAAAGAAACATGATTTGAACCAATAATTATCATAAAGCATTATTTTGCTACCCCATGTTTTATCATGTAATGCATGGACTATCATCCACAATGACAAAGGCCATGAAGGAAAATTTATGCTTTTGTGAGGTTTGCAATAAATATGAATAATGCAACCATTATGAGGTGAACGATGCAACTAATATTGCGAGATACGCTTGGAACTATGGCATGAGTCTTTTATAGAATTGACATAGTCAAATCCTATAAGTGCATTTCCCATGCACTTATTATAATGGCTTTTATTCTTTAGTATTACCCGACTAACAGATATGTTTACAAATTTTACTAACTTTTGCTAATAGAATCAAGTAGATTGTATAGCATGAATTGCACTCCATTTTGCACTCTCAAAGAAACGATCCTAATCCAAATGCACATTAGGTTGACAACTTAGAAGGAGCAATATCAAGCAAAATCAGCTACTACAGAAAGAAATAGTGTACCCTCTTCCTTGGAGTTGATGCAACATTCTTTTGAGAGGTCATTAGGTCAATATTTTGGTTAGGCTTGTTGCCTCTATCCAATAATAATATAAGGTAATACATAGGTATAAAATGTCAAAGATTTTTGCAAAGTTCGATGCCAAGAGTTACAATATCTACATTCATCCACGAAGGTATAACTTCACTCCTGTGAACTTGTCACATAATAGCTCTCACAAGGCATTTTGATCAAATTTGGATCTGCAAAAAGCAAAAACATAGCTTTCCTTTGTGTAGTGAGACAAATGCCTCAGTATCTTTAAGTGTCGAAAGTGACAAAATCTGCTATAGTTGCCCTTACCCACATAACTCGAACAATTTTTGTCTCAAGAAATTCGCCAATCTTGTTAAACTAGTCTCGCTAATCATCTCTTTGCTGCTGCTTAACACCTAGCTTCTGCCTCAGAATTTTGGTAGAACTATGGTAGGAGCATAGTAGCCATGGCTTCAAACCCGCATTGTGTTCCTTGAGCTATGAGCCACAAAACTGATTTCTATTTTGTCAATTTACGCGGGTCTCTCTCTCGATTTTTCTTTTTCCTTTTTTGGAAGCAACCACCGTCTTCTAAAAATATAGAACACAGTTGATGAGGAGATACAAAGACTAGAAACCCTCGGGCTACTTTTCTAGCCTTCTTTTTCCTACTTGCAGCTCTTGATTGATGATGGAAGAAGGAAAGGATCTCATAAATCATCTAATGGCAAATGATGTAGGAGTTTATGAATGTTATGCTTTTCTATCTAAAGACAACCCAAGAAGGACTAAAGACAACCCAAGAAGTGAATTTGAATATTGAGACGGCCCTACACATGTTAAGATAACCAAAAATACCTTAATTGCGCCTCTTTCAATTTTGAATCTTTTCCATTTGAGAGAAGAGAAAGTTTTGCTAACCAAAGATGAACAAGCTTGGTTGAAACATCGAATGTTCCTTTAGTTGGATGATTTAACACATGTACTGTGGCAAAGTCCAAGATTATCACTTTTGCACGTGGAGGATGCACCAATGTAATAGTGCTTCTAACAATGGTCGAAACCCACATCTCTTCTAGAATTGCCACCACGCATTTGCTCAACGTCCTAACATAACCGAACATTTCTTAAACACGGGAAAATACGTGGAACAACGCTTGTAATGACGCATTCAAGACCGAGCTCAACAACCAAAAAAAAGTTCTCACAAGAGTTAGCAGCCTCGTAGCAACTCTTTGATTTGGATCATTCAAATGCTTGCACAAAACTTAACGCTTGTCTTGAGCACTTGTTTCCAAGCCCCTAAGCTCTCGACATAACAAAATACTTCAATCCTAGTATACCAATTGGAATATGCTTTTCAAACATTTCATCCAAAATTTCCTCCGTTGATGATAAATTATATAAACTATTGCAATGCCTGAGAAGTTGTTATTTTTCTTCCTCGGAACCCAATGTTTGAGCTCCTTGTAGGTTCCATGATCCGATATTTTCAATGTATTGGTAAATTTGTTGCAAAGACTAGCACTTTTGATATTAAAAAGGTTGCCTTGCACTTTTGCTACCACTTTTAACCGCACAGACTTATTATCAACCATTCTTGTTTAGCCTTCAAAAGTAAGATCATGTTTTCTCTCCAAGCTGCACTTCATTCTCTTCAAAGAAAAATCAAAAACGCCTATAGAACCACTCCACACCACAATTTCGCTATCTTGTTGTCTCACCAAAGAACTCCGATTTTTCTTGGGGAACATCATGTGCATTCTTTGGCTGCCTCTTCTACTCATGTCTCCTCAGAACTTTTCTCAAGTCAATCTAACCCATACCCACCTCCTTACTATAAAGCCAAAAAAATCACTTGTCATTTGACAAATTAAATATATCTAGTAGAATACCATACCCAGACATTAGCCCTTCTTGCTTCATCTTCAACTGCACTACATTCTCGCTTCAAAACTCTAGAGATTGAATTTCTGTAAGGCATTTATAACATTACAAATCTCCTCGGAGATTTGTTGCCTGCTCAACCCTTCACTACATTCCTTGGCTCGTGACATGCTGTGCACCTGAACCCAAAATCTACTCACCAAAAGTTGCTTCGTCATACCGCTTCTACATCACTGCACTTATAGATAATCCTATAGTTACATTTAACCTCTGAGAATAGTAGAGAAAATTACCCAATTCATCCTTTCTCACCCCGGCCCATTCTCTTTACCAAGCCGTAGGAATTCCCCGAAGTCCAATTTGTAATTCATTGACTGTATTAACCTTATCCAATGTGTCCTGGCCACCGATGGTAAGGTCTCTGCAAGATCATGCAAGCACATTCCTTATCCCAAGGTAATTATGTCCGTGAATCTCTTCCGCATCACCTTGCGTAATAAAACCGTGTAAACTTGTTTCTTTCCAAACACCCGCAATGAAGAGTATAGACTACCTATGATTTTGTTAAGATAGCATTGACGTTAACTTCTTACATAAGTTGGTTCTCAAAAATTTGCTGCATACTTAGTCCCTTTTGTCTCGCTACAGTGAACCGGGTTTGTAATGTTCAGATGTTTTAATCAGTACGTAAAACTAAGCTACATCCTTTTCCACCAAGCCATACAGCCTTCCATGGATTTCCCAAAATTGGTTCTCGCTTTATAACCATGTATTCTAATCCCGCAGACCCAAATTGAATCTCGAAAGGAATGGAGATTTAAATAACGCCAAACAAAAATTCATGTCACCTATGTATTCTTAATCCCACAGACCCAAATTGAATCCCGTGAGCGAATGTGAGATTTGGGCCAACGCCAAACAAAAATTCATAACACCGGCGAACCCAAATGTGGCTATTGATAGAGCATTGCCACCGTGAGTCCATCGCCTTCAGATAAAATTTTTAATTACATACAAATTCCATATGGTACATAGGCCATTGAAGATTCTTCAGGACAATCCATACCCAATTTCATTTTCTGGTCGCTCAACCATTGGAATAGGGCGGGTCTTGTCTGCACCGGACAAAGTAATTTGAACCAATAGTATCTAATGGAACGCTGCTTTGGAGCAATCGAACCTGAGACGTGCACCGGACCTGATGGGAGCATTTACAAAATGTTAAGCTCCATAAACGTTAGCTAGGGGTCGGATAGTGACACTCCCCGCTAAAGAAGCATGCCAAAATCGACCTTTGAATCAAAACCGGGCTTGCTGCGGTGCTAGTGGGGAATCAAACAAACTTTAAATCTCGAAGCTTCAACAACCTACAATGTCTTCTAAAAATATAGAACACGTTGATGAGGGATGCGATTCAGAAACCCTCGGGCAATTTTTCTAGCCTCTTCTTTTTCCTACTTGCGCTCTTGATTGATGATGGAAGAAGGAAAGGATCTCAGCCATCTAATGGCAAATGATGTTTATGAACTATGCTTTTCATCTAAAGACAACCCAAGAAGTGACTAAAGACAACCCAAGAAGTGAATTAACACCTGAGACGGCCCTCTATGCATGTTAACATAACCAAAATACTCTTTAATTGCGCCTCTTTCAATTTTGCATCTTTCCATTCGAGAAGAGAAAGTTTTGCTAACCAAAGATGAAGAAGCTTGTTGAAACAGCGTAATGTCCCTTAGTTGATGATTTAACACATGCAAAATTTGTGGTAAAGTCCAAGATTATCACTTTTGCACGGAGGATGCGCCATGAACGTGAATAGTGCAGAACAATGGTCGGGTAAACTCCATACATCTCTTCTAGAATTACAACATAGATTTGCTCAACGTCCTACCGTAATCCCCTCGAACATTTCAAACACCTGAAAATACTGGAACAACAGTTTGTAATGACGCATTCAAGACTCAGCTCAACAACAAAGTTCTCGCCAAGCAGTTAGCAGCCTCGTAGCAACCTCTTTGATTTTAATCATTCAAATGTTTTGCACAAAACTTCTAACAGCTTTTGTCTTGAGCACTTGTTGATTCTCCTCAAGTAGCCCCAAGCTTCCTCTCGGGACATAACAAAAATACTTCAATCCTAGTATACCAATTGGAATATAAGCCAAACATTTGTCCAAAATTTCCTCCAGTTGATGATAAATTATATAAATGCATTTTGCAATGCCTTGAGAAGATGCTATTTTTCTCCGAAACCCAATGTTTGAGCTCCTGTACCCATGGTCCGAGCATTTTCAATGGTTGGAAAAATTTTGCTGCAAAGACGGTACATCTTGACTTATCAACCCTTTGAGCAGATCTGATTTTCTCAATGATACAACTTGACACACATGCCACCATCTACAGCAAAATGGACACCAACAGATAGCTAAAGCTAGGATATCCCCGAAGAAGCACTTTGATATTAAAAGGTTGTCTGCAGACTTTTGTTGCTCACTTTTAACTGCATAGACTTATTATCAACCAATTTGTTTAGCCTTCAAAGTAAGATCATGTTTCTCCAAGTCAAGACTTCATTCTCTCAGCAAAAATCAAAAACGCTCTATAGAACCACCCACACAACAATTTCTCGCTTATCTTTGTTGTCTCACCAGCAACTGATCTTTTCTGGGGAACATCATGTGTGTTTCCTTTTCCAAACACCAGTAATGTAAAGAGTGTAGACTACCCATGATTTTGTTGCTTTTAAGAGAAGCATTGATCGCTAACTTCTTCCATGTTGGTGTCAAAATTTGTCAAAAGATACTTAGTCCCTTTTTGTCTGCTAAGGAACCTAGCTTGTAATGTTCAAGTGGATGCTTTTAATCAGCAATACAAAACTAAGCTACATCCTTCCAAATTCACCAAATATTTCATACAACCTTTCCATGGATTTTCCAAAAATTGTTCCTCGCTAGCTATAACCATGTATCTCCAATCCCGCACCCAAATTGAATCTCAGAAAGGAATGGAGATTTGGGGCTAACGCCAAACAAAAAATTCATGTCACTCATATTTCCTAATCCTGCACTCCAAATTGAATCCCGTGAAAGGAATGGAGATTTGGGGCCAACGCCAAACAAAAATTTCATGTCATCAAGGCAACCCCAATGTATTATCGATAGAGCATTGCCACCGCAGTCCATCATCTTCGCATAAATTTTAATTACATACAAATTCCATATGGTACATAGGCCCATCAAGATTCTTTCTCTGCGGGACAATCCATACCAATTTCATTTTCGTCGTCAACCATTGGAATAGGAAGGGTCTTGGTTTGCACTGGTGACAAAGTAATTTGAACCAATAGTAATGGAACGCCGCTTGAGCACCGGAACGAGATCGCACTGACCCTCGGGATGGAGCATTTACAAAATGCTAAGCTCCATAAACGTTAGCTGGTTGGATGTCATCCTACAAAGAAGCATGCCAAACCTAATTCTGAATCAAACCGCTTTGCTTTCTAAGTGTCAGTAGTGGGGAATCAAAACAAACTCTTTAAATTGAAGCTTCAAATCAACTCACAATGTCTTCTAAAATATAGAACACGCTGATGAGGGGATACGCGCAAAGACTAGAAACCGGCTACTTTTCTAGCCTCTTCTTTTCCTACTTGCGCTCTGATCGATGATGGAAGAAGGAAAGGATCTCATAACCATCTAATGGCAAATGATGTAGGGAGTTTATGAACGTTATGCTTTTCATCTAAAAGACAAACCTGTAAGAAGTGGCCAAAAGACAACCGGCTAGGCGAATTGAATACTGGAGACGCTTCTGTATGCATGTTAAGATAACCAAAAATACTTTAATTGCAGCTTCTTTCAATTTTGAATCTTTTTCCATTCGAGAAGAGAAAGCCTTGGTTAACCAAAGATGAAGAAGCTTGGTTGAACAGCGTAACGTCCCTTTGGGTTGATGATTTAACACAAGCGTACCGCGGGTAAAGTCCAAGATTATCACTTTGCACGGAGGATGCGTTTCAGCTTAGTGAACGTGTAATAGTGTCAACAATGGCTCTAAAACCCATATTACATCTCTTCTAGAATTGCCAACACATTTGCTCAACGCCCCAATGTATCCCCTGCACATTTCAAACACTGAAAATAATGCGGAACAACAAATTTGTAATGACGATTCAAGACTGAATAATAACCAAAAAAGTTCTCATGTTGTTAGCAAGAGCCTCGTAGCAACTCTTTGATTTGGATCATTCAAATGTTGTAACAAACTCTAAATTGTCTTGAGACTTATTGATTCTCTCCTGCAGCCCCTAAGCTTCCTCGCATAAAAATACTTCAATCCTAGTATACCAATTGGAATATGCTTTCAAACATTTGTCCAAAATTTCCACTGATGATAATTATATAAATGCATTTTGCAATGCCTTGAGAAGATAAGTATTTTTCTTTGAAACCCAATGTTTGAGCTCCTTTGTGTTCCATGGTCCGACATTTTCAATGGTTGGAAAATTTTGCTACAAAGATTTGCATATCTTGACTATTAACTCTTTTGAGCGTATCTGATTTTCTCGGGTCGACAACTTGGACACAATATGCCACCATCTTTTTGTTGTGCAAAATGGATACCCAACAGATAGCTAAAGCTAGGATATCCCTCGAAGAAGCACTTTGATATTAAAAAGGTTGCCTCGTGCACTTTTGTCAGCTTCACTTTTAACCGCAATAATTTATTATCAACCATTCTTGCTTAGCCTTCAAAAGTAAGATCATAAGCTTCCAAGCTGCACTTCATTCTCTTCAAAGAAAATCAAAACGCCTATAGAACCACTCCACACGACAATTCTCAAGTATCTTTGTTGTCTCACCAAGAATCGATCTTTTCTTGGGGAACATCAGTGCATTCTTACGCTTCTACTATGTTCCCTCAGAACTCCTTTTCAAGTCAATCTAACCCATACCACCCACCTCCTTACTATAAAGCCAAAATCACTTGTCATTTGACAAATTAAATATATCTAGTAGAATACCATACCGTATTACTAGCCTTTCTTGCTTCATCTTCAATCAAGACTACATTCTCGCTTTCAAAAACTCTAGATTGAATTTGTAAGGCATTTATAACATTACAAATTTCCTGGGAGATTTGTTTGGGTCCTGGTTAACCCTTTTCCACTACATTCCTTGGCTCAGCCTCTACA
Source organism: Isoetes taiwanensis (assembly GCA_021234155.1). Classification (NCBI taxonomy): domain Eukaryota; kingdom Viridiplantae; phylum Streptophyta; class Lycopodiopsida; order Isoetales; family Isoetaceae; genus Isoetes; species Isoetes taiwanensis. Next base: position 6,555,180 of record JAJEKV010000072.1, read on the forward strand.
AAGCAGGTGCACCTCGAACCTCAAAATCTAATTGCCACTAAAAGTTGCTTCGCTTCATAGCCACAGAGAAAGAATGCCTCTCTACATCACTCAGACTCTATAGATAATCCTATAGTTACATTTAACCTCGAGAATAGTAGAGAAAAATTTACCTAATTCCATCCTTCTCACCGCTTCCATTCTCTTTACCAAGCCGTGAATTCTCGAGTCCACTTGTAATTCATTGACCTGTGATAACCTTTATTCAATGTCTGGCCGATGGTAAGGTCTCTAAGATCATGCAAGCACATTCCTTATCCGTTGTACTATGTCCGTGAACTTCTTCCGACGACCTGCGTAATAAAACCGTAAACTTGTTTCCTTTCCAAACACTAGTAATGAAGAGTAGACTACCCATGATTTTGTTGCTTTTAAGAGAAGCATTGACGTTTAACTTTCCATGTTGGTGCGCTCAAAATTTGCTGCATACTTAGTCCCTTCTTTTTGTCTCACATGTGAACCTATGAATGTCTCAGATGTTTTAATCAAAGGGCTTAAAACTAAGCTACATCCTTTCCAATTCGCCAAATTTCAAGCCATACAACCTTTCCATGGATTTCCAAAAATTGTTCTCGCTACTTTTATAACCATGTATTCTCAATCCCACTCCAAATTGAATCTCGTGGAAAGGAATGGAGATTTGGGGCCAACGCCAAACAAAAAATTCATGTCACTCATGTATTCTTAACTCGTTGCACTCCAAATTGAATCCTGTGAAAGGAATGAGATTTGGGGCCAACGCCAAACAAAAATTCATGTCATCAAGTAAACCCCAACAGTATTATTGATACATTGCCACCACAGAGTCCATCGCCTTCAGATAAATTTTAATTACATACAAATTCCATATGGTGTATATAGGCTCCATTGAAGATTCTTCGGACAATCCATACCAATTTCATTGTCCGGGCTGTTCAACCATTGGAATAGGCGGGTCTTGGTTTGCACCGTGGACAAAGTAATTCAACCAATAGTATCTACCGTAACGCTGTTTTGAGCAATCAACCGAGACGCATCGACTGGATGGAACATTTACAAAATGTTAAGCTCCATAAACGCATAATGGATGTGACACCCCGCAAGAAGCATAAAATCGACCTTGAATCAAAACCGCTTTGCTGGTGCTAGTGGGGAATCAAACAAACTTTAAATTGAAGTTTCAAATCTAACTCACAATGTTCTAAAATATAGAACACAAGGATGAGGTGATGCGCGACTAGAAACCTCGCTACTTTTCTAGCCTCTTCCTTTCCTACCTGGCAGCTCTTGATTGATGATGAAGAAGGGAAAGGATCTCTATAACCATCTAATGGCAAATGATGTAGGAGTTTATGAACGCTATGCTTTTCATCTAAAGACAACCCAAGAAGTGACTTTCAAAGACAACCCAAGAAGTGAATTGAATAATCGAGATGGCCCTCATGCATGTTAAGATAACCAAATACTCTTAATTGCGCCTCTTTCAATTTTGAATCTTTTCCATTCGAGAAGAGAAAGTTTTCCATAACCAAAGATGAAGAAGCTTTGCTGAAATGTTGTATCGTCCCTTAGTTGATGATTTAACACATGCAAATGGCAAAGTCCAAGATTATCACTTTTAACGTGGAGGATGCAAACCATGAAGTGAACGTAATAGTGCCGGGTAACAATGGCTGAAACCCATACATCTCTTCTAGAATTGGCAACACGCATTTGCTCAACGGCCCCAATCGTAATCCCCGAACATTTCAAACACCTGAAAATACGTGGGAACAACAGCTTGTAATGACGCATTCAAGATCGAAGCTCAACAACCAAAAAATTCTGCTGCTGTTAGCAGAGCTCTGTAAGCAACTCTTTTGATTTGGATCATTCAAATGCTTGCAATAAAACTTAACAGTTGTCTTGAGCACTTGTTGACTTCTCTGCAAGCCCTAAGCTTCCCGACATGTAACAACAAAATACTTCAACTTAACAATTGGAATATGCTTTCAAACATTTGTCCAAAATTTCTCCAGCGATAAATTATAAAATGTACTTTGCAATGCCTTGAGAAGATGCTATTTTTCTTCTGGAAACCCAATGTTTGAGCTCCTTTGTGTTCCATGGTCTGGATATTTCACGGTTGGTAATTTGTCGCTAAAGATCTACATCTTGACTTATCAACTCTTTTGAGCGTGATCTGATTTTCTTCAATGATACAACTTGACACATGCCACCATCTTTTGTTGTGCAAAATGGACACCAAATGTGATAGCTAAAGCTAGGATATCCCGAAGAAGCACTTTGATATTATAAAGGTTGTCTGCGGCACTTTTGTCGCTTCACTTTTAACTCATTAGACTTATTATCAACCATTCTTTGTTTAGCCTTCAAAAGTAAGATCATGCTTTCCAAGTCGCGACTTCATTCTCTTCAAAGAAAATCAAAAAACGTCTAAAGAACCACTCCACACGCATACAATTTCTGCTATCTTTGTTGTCTCACCAGCAACTCGATCCTTCTTGGGGAACATCATGTGCATTCTTTTCGTCGCCTTCTACTATGTCTCCTGTAACCCTTTCAAGTCAATCTAACCCATAACACGACCTCCTACTATAAAGCCAAAATCACTTGTCATTTGACAACAAATATATCTAGTAGAATACCATACCGGGTATTACTAGCCTTCTTTGCTTCATCTTCAATCTGCACTACATTCTCGCTTCAAAAACTCTAGAGATTGAATTGCAGGCATTTACAACATTACAAATCTCCTCGGAGATTTGTTGGCTCTGCTCAACCCTTTCCACTACATTCCTTGGCTCCCTCGCCTTTACAATGTGTGTGCAACCTGGAACCTCAAACCCACTACCAAAAGTTGCTTGCCTAAATGCTGCAGTAAAGAATGTTGTACATCACTGTACTTATAGATAATCCTATAGTTACATTTAACCTCCTCGAGAATAGTAGAGAAAAATTTACCCAATTCATCCTTCTCACCCCCGTGCTCCATTCTCTTTACCAAGCCGCAGGAATTTCTAGTCTGAATTTGTAATTCATTGATCAGGATAACTCCTTATCCAACAAATCACGGGCTGATGGTAAGGTCCGCAAGATCATGCAAGCACATTCCTTATCCAAGGTAATTATGTCCTGTGAATCTCTTCCGCATCTAATTCGCACAAAAACCAGTAAACTTGTTTCCTTTCCAAACACCGCACGAAGAGTGTGACTACCCATGATTTTGTTGCTTTTAAGAGAAGCATTGACGCGAACTTCTTCCATGTTGGTGCTCAAAATTTGTCGCATACTTAGTCCCTCTTTGTCCGCTACTGTGTGAACCGGTTTTAGAATGTCCGTGGATGCTTTTAATCAAAAGGGTTAAAAACTAAGCTACATCCTTCCAAATTCGGCCTAAAATTTCTTCAAGCCATACGTACTTTCCATGGATTTCCAAATTGGTTCTCGCTTTATAACCATGTACTTTAATCCCGCGACCCAAATTGAATCTCGTGAAAGGAATGGAGATTTAGCCAACGCCAAACAAAAATTCATGTCACTCATGTATTCTTAATCCCGCACTCCAAATTGAATCCCGTGAAAGGAATGGAGATTTGGGGCCAACGCCAAACAAAAAATTCATATGTCATCGCTTGTAAACCCCAACAGGTTATTGGATAGAGCATTGCCACCAGAGTCCATCGCCTTCGTGACAAATTTTTAATTACATACAAATCTTATATGGCAATATAGACCCATTGAAGATTCTTTCCTGTGGACAATCCACCACTCTCTTATTGTTCGCTCAACCATTGAATAGGCTGGTCTTGGTTTGCACCGTGACAAAGTAATTCAACCAATAGTATTTCCAACTAACGCTTGGAGCACCGAACCCAGATGTAATTGACCCGATGGAGCATTTACAAAATGTTAAGCTCCATAAATGTTAGCTAGGACTGATGTGACACCCCGCAAGAAGCATGCCAAAATCGACCTTTGAATCAAACCGCTTGCTTTTCGGTGCTAGTGTGGGGGAATCAAACAAACTTCTTTAAATTGAAGCTTCAAATCAAACTCACAATGTCTTCTAAAATAAAGAACACAAAGGATGAGGGATGCGCGACTAGAAACCCGGCTACTTTTCTAGCCTCTTTCTTTTTCCTACTTGCAGCTCTTGATTGATGATGGAAGAAGGAAAGGATCTCTCATAACCATCTAATGGCAATGATGTAGGAGTTTATGAACTATGAAACAGCTAATGTCCCTTAGTTGATGATTTAACACATGCGCCTGTGGCAAAGTCCAAGATTATCACTTTTGCACGTGGAGGGATGCAAACATGAAGTGAACGTATTAGCTTCTAACAATGGCTGAAACCCATACATCTCTTCTAGACTGCTAAATACGATTTTGCTCGCTAACGCCCCAATGTATCCCCTCGAACATTTCAAACACGGAAAAATAATGGAACAACAGTTTGTAATGACGATTCAAGACTGAAATAACAACCAAAAAAAGTTCTCGCCAAGAGCATAAGAGCCCTGGTAAGCAACTCTCTTTTGATTTGGATCATTCAAATGCTTGCACAAAACTTCTAACATTTGTCTTGAGCACTTGTTGATTCTCTAAGCTCCCTAAGCTTCCCCGACATAACAAAAATACTTCAATCCTAGTATACCACTTTGGAATATGCTTTCAAACATTTTCTCCAAAATTTCCTCCAAAGCATGATAAGCAATTATATAAAATGCATTTTTGTAAATGCCTTGAGAAGGCGATATTTTCTCTCGAAACCCAATGTTTATTTCTCCCTTTGTGTTCCTATGGTTCCATATTTTCAATGCTGGAAAATTTTGTTGTGGCACGGTACATCTTGGACTTATCAACTCTTTTGAGTGATCTGATTTTCCTTGGCCGATACAACTCTCGACACACATGCCACCATCTTTGTTGTGCAAAATGATTACCCAACAGATAGCTAAAGCTAGATATCCCGAAGAAGCACTTTGATATTAAAAAGAAGGTTCGCACTTTTTGCTGCTCACTTTTAACTGCAATAGACTTATTATCAACCATTCTTGCTTAGCCTTCAAAAGTAAGATCATGTTTTCTCCAAGCTGCACTTCATTCCCTCTCAAAGAAATCAAAATGTCTATAGAACCACTCCACACCCACAATTCATTAATAGGAGGAAATTTGAGATCTCATTTCATCCCCATAAGAATCCTCCAATGGAATGTATACCTCTATTAAATCTAATTAATGCAAGACCAACAACTTCATTGTTGTCGCTTCCCCATAACTTTTGATCCACTTGTCAAAATGTGTTAAGGCTTATTGCATTAGATGCTAATGAAAAGATCTTTCCAATGATATATGGTTATGATGTATTTCAATATGGTCATATAAGTGCTAACCCTGAGAAAATATGATTTTTTGCTTATTTCTATATATTTATATCAGAAGATATATGAATGGGTTATCACTAGATAGATCTTGTGAAGACGAACCCATTGCTACAAAAAAGTTTTGAATCGATTGGATCAAAAGTTATAATGAAAAATGATACTATTGGTTAGTTGCAAAATGCATTAATTACAGGCTGCCACATAATAATCGGAATGAGATATACCGGAGCTCTTCTTATTGGACATTAAAAGTCGACATGAGTATCAAGCATCCCTTTAATGGGACAAAATGATTCCATTTTTCCTCTAATGTCTGCTATCTTTGTTGTCTCACCAAAGAACTCATCTTTCTTGGGAACATCATGTGTGCATTCTTTACGCCTTCTACCATGTCTCCTCAGAACCCTTTTCAAGTCAATCTAACCCATAACACCTAATTCCTCCTTACTATGGGTAAAGCCAAAAAAATCAATTTGTCATTTGGACAAATTAAATATATCTAGTAGAATACCATACCTCCAAGATACTAGCCCTTCTGCTTTACCTCCTCAATCTGCACTACATTCTGTTTCAAAACTCTAGAGGATTGAATTCTGGGCAGCATTTACAACATTAAGCAAATCTCCTCAGATTTGCTGGGTCTGCTCAACCCTTCCACTACATTCGCTCCTCGTGACATGCTGTGTGCACCCGGAACCCTCAAAATTCACTACCAAAAGTTGCTCGCTCGCAGCTCGCCGTAGTAAAGAATGCTCTACATCACTGCACTTATAGATAATCCTATAGTTACTTTTAACCTCCTCGAATAGTAGAGAAAAATTTACCCACCCATCCTCACCAAGGCCCATTCTCTTTTACCAAGCCGCAGGAATTCCTGGAGTCTGGAATTTGTAATTATTGATCGTATTAACCTTATCCAATGTGTCCGCCGATGGTAAGGTTTGCAAGATCATGTAAGCACATTCCTTATCCGCTGTACTATGTCCGTGAACTTCTTCTGCATTTACCTGCGTATTGTGAAACCAAACTTGTTTCCTTTTCCAAACAATTCTAATGAAGAGTATAGACTAATGGCGATTTTGTTGCTTGAAGAGAAGCATTGACGCTAATCTCTTCCATGTTGGTGCTTCAAATTTGGTTTATACTTCTAGTCTTTTTTGTTCAAGTATGTGTGAACTTAAGGAATGTTCAGATGTTTTAATTGGGGCATGTGATCCCAGCTTATAACCATGTATTCTTAATCCCTACTCAAATTGGAATCTCTGGAAAGGAATGGGAGATTTGGAGCCAACGCCAAACAAAAAATTCATGTCACTCATGTATTCTTAATCCCGCGATACCCAAATTGAATCCCGTGAAAGGAATGGAGATTTGGGACCAACGCCAAACAAAAAATTCATGTCACTGCTAACCCTACTGTGGCTATTGATAGAGCATTGCCACCAAAAGAGTCCATCGCCGATAAATTTTAAATACATACAAATTCCATATGGTACATAGGCCCATTGAAGATTCTTTCTCGGACAATCCATACCTTTCAATTTCATTGTCCTGGTCAGTTCTCAACCATTGGAATAGGGCTGTGGTCTTGGTTTGCATCAGACAAAGTAATTCGAACCAATAGTATTTAACTAACGTCATTGGAGCACCGAACCGAAAGATGTATTCTGACTGATGGAGCATTTATAAAATGTTAAGCTCCATAAACGTTAGCTAGCCCAGATGTGACACTCTGCTATAGCATGCCAAAATCGACTTTGAATCAAACTGCTGCCGGGTGCTGGGCAGGTGGGGGAATCAAACAAACTTTAAATTGAAGCTTAAATCAACTCACAATGTCTTCTAAAATATAGGAACACAAAGATGAGGGGATGCGACTAGAAACTCAAGTACTTTTCTAGCCTCTTCTTTTCCTACTTGCGCTCTTGATTGATGATGGAAGAAGGAAAGGATCTCATAACCATCTAATGGCAAATGATGTAGGAGTTTCTATGAACTTATGCTTTTCATCTAAAGACAACCCAAGAAGTGACTAAAGACAACCCAAGAAGTGAATTGAATAATCGAGACGCACCCCATGCATGTTAAGATAACCAAATACTCTTAATTGCGCCTCTTTCTTCAATTTTGAATCTTTTCCATTCGAGAGAAGAGAAAGTTTTTATAACCAAAGATGAAGAAGCTTATTGAAATGTACAGAATGTCCCTTAGTTGATGATTTAACACATGCATTGTGGCAAAGTCCAAGATTATCACTTTGGCACGCGGAGGATGCAACACCAAGGAGTGAACGCATTAGTGCCTGCATCAATGGCCTAAATTCATACATCTCTTCTAGAATTGCCACACAAAATTTGCTCAACGCCCCTAACAGTAATCCCCGAACATTTCAAACATTGAAAATAATGCGGAACATTAGTTTGTAATGACGATTCAAGACTCCAGCTCAACAACCAAAAAAGTTTTGCCAAGTTAGCGAGCTTGTGGGCAACTTCCTTTGATTTGGATCATTCAAATGCTTTGCACAAAAACTTCAATCAGCTTGTCTTGAGCACGTTGATTCTCTCAAGAAGCCCCTAAGCTTCCCCGACATAACAAAATACTTCAATCCTAGTATACCAATTGGAATATGCTTTCAAACATTTGTCCAAAATTTCCAAGTGATGATAATTATATAAAATGCATTTTGGTAAATGCCTTGAGAAGATAAAAGCATTTTTCTTCCTCGAAACCCAATGTTTGAGCTCCTTTGTGTTCCATATGGTCCGATATTTTCAATGGTTGGAAAAATTTTTGCTGCAAAGACGGGTGACATCTTGACTTATCAACTTTTTGAGCAGATTCCGACGTAGGGCCGAGCAATAACTTGACACATGCCACCATCTTTTAGAGCAGTAAAAGATTACCCAACAACATAGCTAAAGTTGTGGGATATTATCCCTAAAGAAGCACTTTGATATTAAAAAAGGTTCGCACTTTTAGTTGCTCGCTTTTAACCGCATTAGATCTATTATCAACCATTCTTTGTTTAGCCTTCAAAAAGTAAGATCATGTTTTCTCTTAAGCTGCACTTCATTCTCTCTCAAGAAAATCAAAAATGTCTATAGAACCACTCCACACGGCTACTCTCGCTATCTTTGTTGTCCTACCAAAGAATCGATTCTTTCTTTTGGGGAACATTTCATGTGGGTGCATTCTTGGCGCTCTCTACTATGTCTCCCCGTGAATCTCTTTTCAAGTCAATCTAACCCATAACACCTAACACCTCCTTACTATAAAGCTAAAATCACTTGTCATTTGACAAATTAAATATATCTAGTAGAATAATTCATACCAGAGCTACTAGCCCTTCTTGCTTCACCACCCCACTCACATTCTCGCTTCAAAACTCTAGATTGAATTTGCAAGGCATTTATAACATTACAAATCTCCTTGAGATTTGTTGGTCTGCTCAACCCTTTCCACTACATTCCCTTTGGCTCCTCGTGATACAAGCAGGTGCAATTGAACCTCAAAATCTAATTACCAAAAGTTGCTTGCTTGCAGCTCGCCAGAGTAAAGAATGCTCTCTACATCACTGCAGTATCTATAGATAATCCTATAGTTACTTTTAACCTCTCGAATAGTAGAGAAAATTCTACCTACTCCTATCCCTTCCTCTCTCACCGCCCATTCTCTTCTTTACCAAGCCTTAGAATTCTAGTCTGAATTTGTAATTCATTGACTGTGATTAACCTTATCCAACAGGTCTCACAACATGGTAAGGTCTCTGCAAGATCATGCAAGCACATTCCTCATCCGCTGCAACATGTCCTAACTTCTTCCGCATCTAATTCTAATAAAACTGTGTAAACTTTGTTTTTCCCAAACACCAAAGTAATGAAGAGTATAGACTACCTATGATTTGTTGCTTTTAAGAGAAGCATTGACGTTAACTTCTTCCATGTTGGTGCTCAAAATTTGCTGCATACTTAGTCCTTCTTTGTCCGCTACAGGTGAACCTATTGTAATGTCCGCGGATGCTTTTAATCAAAGGGCTTAAAACTGTTACATCCTTCCAAATTCTGCCCAGCTCGCCTATACGAAATTCTTTCCATGGATTTCCAAAATTGGTTCTCACGCTTTTATAACCATGTATCTTAATTCCGCAGCACTCCAAATTGAATCTCAGAAAGGAATGGAGATTTGGGGCCAACGCCAACAAAAATTCATGTCACTCATGTATTCTTAATCCCGCGATACCCAAATTGAATCCCGTGAGTTGAATGGAGATTTGGGAACTAACGCCAAACAAAAGTAAATTCATGTCATCATAAACTCCCAATGGTTATTGATAGAGCATTGCCACCGTGAGTCCATCGCCTTCGTGATAAATTTTTAATTACATACAAATTCCATATGGTACCTAGGGCCCATTGAAGATTCTCACAGGACAACCATACCACTTCATTTTCTGGTTGTTCGTAACCATTGGAATAGGGTTGTCTTGGGTTTGCACTGCGGACAAAGTAATTCAACCAATAGTATCTAACGAACGCTGCTTTGGAGCAATCAACCGAGACGCACCTTAATCTGAATGGAGACACAAATGTTAAGCTCCATAAACGTTAGCTAGGGCTGGATGTGACACCCTCGCAAGAAGCATGCCAAATCGACCTTTGAATCAAAACCGCTGCTTTCGAGCTAGTGTGGGGAATCAAACAAACTTTAAATTGAAGCTTCCAACCCAACTCCTAAGGGAAAAATAAAGAGTACCCCTCATGAGAGCAACCGGGAAATATCGAAGAGGCTTTAGCGCCGTAGCCTCAAAATATCCTCCGGGCGCATATTTTTGCTCCGGGAGAGGCGAGGCCGGTGTACGTCAGCATACATCAATCAGAAAGGACTTGTCTCACATTTAGCCATTTATCCAATAGATGCGCGACACTTGTCCTTCTTTCCGAAACACGTAAAAGTCGCCCAAAAATTTTACTCCTATTTTTACGCTGACGCTCGCTTTTACTCTCCTTTCTATTTTTGTTGCCCCTAGGGCAAACCTTCGCTATGTGGGTTTAGGGGATATAATCGAAAGATAAGGCCGGAATATACCGTGATATGCTGATGACCGCTAAAACCCTTTGTTCCCCTCGTAAATGCAATCTACAATTATGCTGTGGATCAAGGGATGCTCGGACCGGGTTAACCTGAAGACAGACTAAGCTCCAATCTTGCATTCCTCCACCTTTTTGATGCAAATAAAAGGGCCGAGGTCGTGGAGCAAAATTTAATGGTCAAGTAGACAGTAAATAGCTTTGCAACCGACAGTAGCCAAGGGTTTTCCATGTCTCAGATACAAAGAAATTTAAACTTTCAAGCTTTTAAGCGGCATCACTGGCGCGATAAAATGAGAACCGGGCAAGGCAAAGCAAGCACATAGGTCAAACCGGGCTTTTGATAGCTCTGCTCTTATATATCCCTATATGTTTTATTCTTACCTACTATGTGTTTGTTCCTTCCAAATATCCGGATGCTCTCCATCGGTTCGCATTACAAGATCTTTAGAGCAAGCAAAATCGTGAGTGCTCTCAATCGCTTTGCCAAAACTTCTTAATTTGATGGATTTCTCTGCCCGCAACTTTGTTTACTGTGAGAAGGTTAAATTTAGATTTGTGGAATTCCTTTGTGATCGGTTTCGTTGTCGTATATATTTTATGATGTTGTATTGTTTTTCTCTCATGCAAAACCAGCGCTATAGCCAAGCTTTTGCAATTGATTCTTCAAAGACTAACTGCTGTTTGGCAAATAAGAAATAGCCGCATCTCGGCCTAAGGCCATTACGGCCGTATTCATACATCAGTTTCTCTTATCGACCGTTTGAAAGCATGTGTGGCTTCCATTTCTTAAAGGAATAAAACCGCACGTATTCGGCCAGATAATTGCGGATTTTTCAATGCATATAGGGTCTCTATTTGACATTTTGTTTTTATTCGATTCACAAATAGGGTTAGGAGTTAGTAATTAGTAGCGACAGCTGATGCTTGATGCTTACCCTGCTAATGCATTCTCCAAAGTACGCAAGAATCCGCACCTAGCTGCTTTGAGCCCCTTGTCTCTATACACCCATAAATTCGGACCGTTGATAGGACTCAGCTGCATTATAGTCTGCTATGATTCCGGCATAAGTAAAGAATGGATGAGAATGGATGTGAGCGCAGCCTTCTCTGCTACGCTGGCCTCAAACTTGATGTCGTGATGGCTAAAGGGTAAAAATCTCAGGCATAAAAATACATCTATCTATTACCGATATTGGATAGACCGGTAGTCAATCTTGTTGCCTGTCATTTTTGGACTATGAAATGAAGGAGGAATCTTCACTTTGAGTTCTGCAAAGGAAACTAACAACTGGTTTACTTGCAGCATTAGAAGGATGTGTATAAATCTCAAAGAGAAGCTCCATTCTCAGCACAAGGGGCTTTGTTGGAGAGCTCAATGAGAGTTCCAAAAATGATGCTAGGTGCATGTTTCTGAATTTTCTAAGGTAAGCATGTCAAATAAATGGAAATACATTTGCTGTCTCAATTTGAGAGATCATAACTTTCTTAAACAACCTCCGTTTTTCGTGCAAGAGCATGTGTTGGAAAGATGAGAAGAAGACCTTCAAATGAGCCTAGGTGTATATTTCCCAGATTGGTAGCAGAAATGCTTCGAAATAAAGAATACGTGTATGTTATTGTTGTAATAAATAGTAAGTTCAACCAGGTTGTTGCTTTTTCATTATTCTTAATATATAATGATAGGATCTAATTCAATGGTTGTTGTATGTGACAAGATTGATGAACCTAGATGTGATTGATGAACTTAAATGTGGTAATTAATAAAGTAGTCTAACTTACAGGATAATGGCTCTTTCTCTTTCAAGATTCTGGAGCTTGCACATAAGAAGGCTCAGATTGCGCTAATATTTGTAAGAACCAGCTTTTATAGCAGCTCAACTAGTGTAATGCTTGGTGAGGAATACTGGCTTCAAGATTATCTAGAGACATGCTAAAAGCTCATCTGTAGTTTATTGGAAATGGACTTGATTACATGTTTACTGTAACCACATTTTTATGCTGCAAATAGGTGCAAAGGAGTTTTGGATGCCTATTGAGGTGCCGACGGTGAATAAGAACACAAACGGCTTTGTTGGGGCTTATGTAGAGTACACATGCTGTAAGACCAGAGCAAACTCTCATTTTGTATGACCCAGGTTGGTTAGAAATGGGATAATTGCCCCATGATAAAGGTCTTGTTATTGCATTTTTTCTACTCATGGCTATAACTTTTTGTTTCTTGCAAATGCATGGTCTGTCTATATGTGCATTGGATGCAGTTTATTCGTTGTTGAAAGATTGCTGTTCAATGTGAATAAATAATGTGCCCATGGTAGTCCTTTTGTTGACAATAACTGTGATCTTATGATGTCTTTATTTATGGCGTATAGAGATGCCTTTTAATTGTTCCATCCCTTCTATGAAGTTCTTTTATAGATGATGTGAGGAGCTCATTAAAAACTACATGTGCATTGGTTTGCTGTGAAAGGCAACAGATCTGAGAAGAAAACAAGACTTCTTTAAGAATAATCACAATTTTCAAATTGGTATCATAGTTCTACTGGACCGTACAGCTTCAAACACTTTTTGCCTCCTATTTGCATCTACAATAGCAGCTCCTGGTGTAAATAATAATTGAGTGACCCAGGTTGGTTAGAAATGGGATAATTGCCTTAACTCCAGGCTTGGATTCCAGGCGCTTCAACTTCACGGATGCCTCTGTGGCAAAATTGAAGTTTTGCAATATCCTGCCATGCAAAGGGCTTTTTGGATTTGCAGGGCAGTGGTGTATTGGCATATTCACTTTAACAGAGGTTCTGAAAATTTTGTTGCACAAAATGTAGATCATCGTGTAAACTGTTTGCAGCAAATCTACAGGCAGGTCACCTGGCCAGTGTGGCAAAACGGGCAGCAGAGTTCGCACCCAGCGGAATCTTTGACCCAAATATTGAAGGCCCACCTGCTCACTAAATATCCATGCAAATACCCCTGATCCGTTTAATGCCACCCGATTTTTTGCATTTAGAGCAGCGCTTGAAGCGAGCTGCAGCGGCAGCGCGGGACCGTCCCGAGACTCAAGACCTGCAACAAGCAAGCAAGCAGGCAGAGCAGACAAAGCTTGCTTTTTTCAATTGTTCTAGACGATATCGAGACTGCATTCTAGGTTAGGTTAAACATTGATTTTGCCCATTCTCTGGCCCTTTGTGCTGATGTGCCCGTTTCTGAACATCAGAGTTATGAATCCCAGAACAGTTACTGTGTTACATGTTACAGCTCCCTAAAGATTGCAGTTTTGGATCTTTGAGCTCCTCATTTTGTCGTTTTGTTAAATATGAAATGCTGAATGCCTGCACCCTAAAACTAAGCAGTGCCTTGTGTGGCTGAATGCGTGATTGGATTCTTGAAATTTCTGGTAAAAAGCCTTGTTGACTCCAGGAGAACATTGGCTCCAGGGTCGTCAGCCATGCCGGAAATTGCAGGGGTTTGACTAGAACTATGCCATGCAGGGTTTCTCCATCTTCGCTGAAAATTCCACGATGCATTACCAAGTGCCCGTCATTCTTTTGCAGGATTCAGGTGTCTGTTTTCCATTTTCTCATTCTGATGCATTAGAAAAAAATTGTATACAATGAGCCCTGTAGATCTGAGGAATTGGGGAAGTCTGGCTGTTCATTTTTGGGGCAAACCCAAGAACAAATTTCAACGCATAGAATGAAGCCATGGAACTTCATGCAAGTGAGACTTTTGCACTCATTGTTGCTTCTTTCCAGTTGTTTTGCTAACTCTAATATACAACACAAAACAAAAACCCCCTTTCAAACCATTAATAAACCCAAAACCCAACAAGAACCATGAAACGAAACGACAGCAAGAAACATGAAAACACACTCTCGGGCCACCGAAGGGCAACCCTCCGTGCGCAGCACCTTGTTTTACTTGACATTCCGTTGTTTTTGCCTGATGCAGAGTACACGTGGCGACGTCGGAGTGGTCCAACCGTACCTTTACGTTAATGCAAAGGCCCCCTGGTCTGTTTTCTGCCCGGTCAACCAGGCCTCCGCGCTCCGCGCGTCGGCCCGCTTTCCCGGGCAGAAAACAGGCTAGGGGGCCTTTCCCTTATCCGGAAAACGTCGCCAGAAAATGATGATAATTCCAAACATATTTCCGGTTCGAATAATTTTATATTTAGTCAGATTTTATCAATCTATGTTAATGATAATGATGACGATGATGGAATTTTAACGTCCATGGGAAGCTATACCTTATGGGGCACTTTACGACACATCCAGATAGCTAAAGTACATGGCTGAAGTGGATTCGTCCCCCACCAACTTGACAACTATAAATGATCACTTTCAAAACAAGGCATTGAACTCGTGAGCTTGGGTATGACACTTTAAGGCATTATATTAAATTAAGGGAAAATTTTTACAAACACCTTTGTATTTTGGCAGAAATAACCTTTTATAAAATTTCCAAGAAATCCAATTTGGCCGGCATCACCAATGGTCTTTGCCTTTTTGGGCATCATCAACACTCCTCACCAACGGATTTTGTGTGCTGCCGTAAAATATTGCCTTGCACAAGAATCTCAGCCATGCAACTCTGTAATTTAAAGGGTAAATAGAAGCTGTGCTCTGCCATAAAATGTTGCCCTGCTTTAGACAATGCAAGAACCTAAAACATGCAATGATTCTCGTTGCTTAGTGAAAGAATATGATGCCGGAATACAAAAGGCGTAAGCTTAAATACGTTTTTCTCCTAAGGACCTGCCAATTTCAAACTCAAACTCATTTTTGGATCGCAATTGATTGCTTTTCCACCGGTGAAAAATATCATTGTATTTTCCCATATGAAAATGGACTAAGATTTTTCTTTTTTGAATGCTAGATTATTTTTATGGTGATCGAAAAACTCATTTTGCCTCCTTGTTTTTAGGCTTTAAGCTTAAAGTTATGTTCTAGACAATTGATTTTTTACTTTTAGGATGAACATTTTTTTTAAAATAAAGCTCCCCCCTGAGGCTTTATTTAAAATCGATGCTTGATTTAGCTGATACGAATTTGATTACATCCACCATAATATATGGAGCTTGCTTTTTCTTTGCCTTGATGTTGAAAAAGGGGGTTTTTTTGCTCTTGGAGCTAGATTAATTGCTATGGTAATTTGCCATATTACTTCTTGAATTAGAAATATGGAGTAACTTTGCTGCGGAAAGCTGTCAACATAGGGAATAAGAGCTCTGAGGCTGACTCATGGCTGCTTTCTTAATAACTCAGATTAGCACAGCCACAAATAATAGTATTTCTCATCTTGAGGATCACTTAAATGCATGTCCTTTTTATATTTATACTGACATATGAAAATCTTATGCATTAAGAACGTAATACTATTGACCATCTAGTTTTATCTCACTGATGTTTGATATTACCCATTTTCTTGTATACAAAGATCAAACAAGAGGCTGTAAGCTGGTCTCCGAGGATAATTCACTTGCACGGTTTTCTAAGATTAGGGGTATGGTGAAAATGCGTTTTCGTAATCTCTTTATTCCTTGCATGATTTGGATTATAATGTACAAGTGCAGAAATGCACCTTATAGCTATTGCCAAACTAAGATTAGCAAAGTTTATTGTTGCGGATGCGTGTACAGGTAAGGCATATATTGGAAGAAAAAAATCCAGGTTACAGATTGATGAGGACATTGCTGTTGGAATTTCACATGGCAAGCAATTCTGGAGACACTAAAATCAAATAGTTGGATTTCATGAAAGAAGAATCTGCAAAGAAAATTGAGTTAATCAAGGAACTAGAGTTCATGAGATTTGCCAATATTCGAATATTGCTGAGGCTATGGCTGCAATGACTCAGGGCATATGCCAGATGACCAAGGGCACATTGCTTGAGATTGCAAAATTAGCAGCCAAAACCAAAGACTAGAGGCATATTTTTCAAATTACAGTTTTCAGTTATCTCGAAAGAATGGTTGAAACTGTCCCAATTTTCTAACTATCTTAAATTTGAATGATTAGAACTGTCTCTATTCAGAAAAAGGACCATCGAGACACAAGCCATTTAACAAAGATGGCTCGCAAACATCCCAAAAAATTGTTAAGCCCTCTGTCTTTCTCAGAGTCCAGAAGTTCGTCTTCACAATCCTACACTGAGGAGGACAGAGTATACTGACCCTGAAGAGTCCCATAGTGATTCTTCAAGTTCAAATACACAAATTTGTTCTCCGACGGGCAACCAAATTTCCAGGCCTAATCGAGGCTATTAGGCATCGGGAGACAATCGTCTCTCCTCTCCTCCCAAAAAAATACATAAATTTTTGGGAAGAGTCCTATAGGATAAGAGATTGGTATTTTGATGAGCATGTGGGCAACCAGAGAGATAGAATAGAATAGATTTTTAGCGTCCACGGAGACCGACTGGCCTATGGGACCCAAACAAAAAGAGAGCAAAGAACGACATGCCGAGGATTAACCCGGCGGGTTTTCGAGGGAAAAACCTTAGCAGCAATAAGTCTGCTGGCATGCTGTACAATTAGTAGGACAGTTCAATGCCGTCCCGGAAGAGACAACTGAGTCCGTGCATCTATAACCTCCTGGAGGTATGACCCCAACAAACCCACTGACGCCGTATTCAACAACTCATGCAACGGGCCAGGCACTAGCAATCGATCATACCGCTCCCTAATATGGGCAAACGCTGGGCAGACCTGGAGGGCATGACATTCATCCTCAATGGCCACGGTGGCAACAACACCGCAAAGCCTTTGCTCGTGCTTCCCGAGCCCAACGTCCAGTCTCAATACGGAGGCGATGTGCACCCGTGCGAATGGAAGCTATATGTCTGCGCTTCTTCATGGGCAACTGGGTATATAAGTACTGGTGTGGGCCTCTCGTGAGCCTGGGATTGACTTGCTGCTGATAGTGTGTCAGCTTAACATGCGTCAAAGCATCTGCATCCCAGAGCTTGCGAAGGAAAGTAGCATCTAGGTACAACTTAAGTGCCTTGTGATCTTTCTTTGTCCTTACATGTACACATCTGCTTGCCTGTACACCCCAGCGTGAGAACCACTGAGCTTGCTTGTCCTTCCAACAGGCTTTCAGGTATTGGGGACCCATCGCCATGGCCAAAGCAAGGTTGGAAAAACGTGTATCACCCATAGCGACCACCTTCTGGAAGTAAATGATATGGCGTTCCAATGCAGCCCGTTGAAGGGGCAGAAAACCTGTCTCTTGGAGGAGGATCTGGTATGGAACTGTGGACTTTACCCCAAGGGCTCGTGCCAAGAAGACTTTCTGCACCTGCTCAAGGTCATTCCAGGTGTTGAGAGATATCATCGGACCCCATACTTCTGCTCCATATAAAAGGACCGGCTCGACCAATGCCCGAAATAAGTGTGACTGGTGGCCCCAGGCATACAACTCTTCCTTGTGGCTGTTGTTCTGCATGGCATAGAGTGCTTTCCAACCTGCCGTGACCCGCAACCTGATGGCAGCATCCCAATGGGTGGTAGTAGAGAACTCGATCCCCAAGTACTTGTAGGTCGGAGGCACTTCCACATTTGGTCCCTGGTAAGTGAATGAGAGTAGCCTTGGCTGACGGGATGATGAGACTAGCAGCACCCTAGTTTTGGCCAAGTTAACTCGCATGCCGGTGAATCGACAAAAAGTGTCGAGAGCATCCAGGTGACGTTGCATGTCCTTTGGAGTATAGGCCAGGAGGTTGATATCGTCAGCATATATGAGTTGCCGGATTGTGTGATGCATGGGATGGGCGGCCGCACCTCCATGCTCAGAGAGCCAATCTTCCAGCTGGTCAATATACAGGCCAAAGAGTGTAGGGGAGAGGGGCAACCTTGACGCACCCCAATACTACTGATTACCGGCCTGAGCATGCCTCGTACAACCTATACACTGCATTCTGCAAGTCAAGGGGAGTCCCCAAATACCGCATGCCGTCCCCATAACCCGTCCCGGGGCGCGGTCAAAAAGCTTTTTGCGAAATCCGGGAAATAACAATGATGTTTTGTCGGTGATTCCCGCTATCCTCAATCAATGTCTTGTAATGAGTGAAGATATGGTCAATGGTGGAATGCACGGGCGAAAACCTGCACTGTGAGAGCTCACACATCCGCCTCCTCCGCCCATATTGTCACCGCTCAAGGATGCCCAACCAATGGTTTTGCATAGAGGGAGCCGACCATAATAGTACGATAGTTGGCGAGCATCGAGGGTCCCCCGCCTTGTATATGGGCACAACTCTACTAGTGGTCCACTTTGTGGAGGGAAGCCTTCTTGCAATGCTTTGTTGAATAACGCCGAGAACAGGCACCGGTGGAGGCCCAAACCCATTTCGGAAGTTCCGCTGCATGCCATCTAAATCTGGCTGCCTTTTCATTAGCCGGGGCGTTGTAGGCCCATGATGACATCCCCTCTCAGGATGACCAAAGCCATGCCTATCTCGTGGAGGGATCGGTGTTCGACCCCGAGCGGGTCGTAAAAGCTGTTGCAAAATCTTGTACCCATTGCTCGAGGTGATGTTCCCCGTGGGTCGCAGTCTTGCTCAAGACCCTTCTCCAGAATGTCTTGGGGTGCCGATCCAGGAGACCAAACATCTGTTGCTAATGCTCTGCGAGATAGCTGGCTTTCTTGTTCTTGAGGAAGAAGCGGTATCGACTGATGGCCTGTAGGCGGGAGGTGGAATCAGTGACTTGCCGGAGTGTGCGCTTGAGCTCCCGACACTCATCATCGAACCACCTGTTGTGGGGGAAGGTGGTAGCGCCCGAGGGTCGCCGTGAGCGGCCTCTCCCAAAGCATATCTCGCCACCGCCGGAATTTGAGTCGCCACGCCAGATTGCTGTTGAAGTGTGGGGAGTTGCAGCGGTCCTGCAAGGTCATGCTCAAGCAGCTGGGCATAGATCCATGCATGGCGGTAGTCCAGGCGTAGCTGAGGCACCTGGGGTGTTGCGGCAGTAGATGCACGGAGAGCTTGCCAGTGGAGATGCACGAACAGGGGCTGGTGGTCCGAGTCTACTTCCTCGTCCCCAGTGACTGTTCCAATGGAAAAATGGGCAACTAGGTGCAGAGAGAGAGAGAGAGAGAGAGAGAGAGAGAGAGAGAGAGAGAGAGAGAGAGAGAGAGAGAGAGAGAGAGAGAGAGAGAGAGAGAGAGAGAGAGAGAGAGAGAGAGAGAGAGAGAGAGAGAGAGAGAGAGAGAGAGAGAGAGAGAGAGAGAGAGAGAGAGATCCAAAACATCTTCATTTTCTACCCTCAAAACGATTGTTTCTAACTCCCCTTTGATCGGTTCTTGATTTTATGAGTCGATGAATTAGCCAAGGTTACTTGACCAAAGGGACAAGAGCATTCAAAAACCTCCTTCCATTTTAGAACAATCCAAGTCAGACTTGGAAGTTGAAAAGCAACAGTAAAACAATTAGCTTTCTGACAACAATAAAAGGATAAGCTTTACGGAAGTTTACTCGTTAAACTCAAAGCACTCAAAGAAAATTGTTACTTCTAGGCTATTATGTTTGCAAATGCTTTTTACAAAAAAGTTGGTTTAGGAAAAAAAGTTTTAATAAGAAATTGTGCAATTGCGAAGGCAAAAGCCATTAATAATAGCATTAGGTCACTAAAAATAACAAGGTGCTGCGCACGAGGGGTTGCCCTTCGATGACGCGAAATCGTGTTTTTATGATTTCTGTTTCGGCATTTATTTTCATGTTTTTTATTTGATTGTTCTTTAAGATTGAACTTGAATGCTGATTTGTTTTTTTCATCTGATTTGTCTCTTTTGATCGCTTATATATTGTAAGGGAGCAAGAAATAAGGATATAAGAATTGGAATTTGGACATTCTAATTTCCTTTGCTTTGTTTGCAATGTACATGGTGAAAGAACTTTGCTTTAGTAAAACATCATTGGTTCTACAACTATATCATTGGTCTCCGTGGACGTTAAAAAAACTATTCTATTCTATTCTATTCTATTCTATTCTATATCAAAACGTATAGCTTCCAAAATATAGCTTTATAACCTTTGGTAATTCCTCATAAATCCACTTTAAAATTCCTGGTTTGTTACCCTTGGTCACGCAGGCGTCAAAATAGACCAATCCAAAACTCATAGCATACATTCGTGCTAGATTTTGGAGACTATAAAGTCGAGGAGCCATTTCTTGCAAATACCATTCCCTACAATATACAAAAATATATATTTTAGAGTCAGAGATAAGATCAGAGGAAGAATACTTGTTTTATTCCCATACGTGCACACAAGAAATCTGCAGGCATACAAACTGCAAACACAAAAATCAAGAAATTAGAAAAGATAAACAAAACAAGCTCGCTACCAAGACCCAAGGGCCGGGACCTGCACAGTAAATCTCGTATGGATGCTTTGGACCTAATATGGATTCGAGATGTACTAGACAACGTGTATGCAACCGTCGACGCTGCTTGTGTCTTGGTTGTCCACATAAATTTTTACCCAATATATCTTTTTTTCCTATTTTAATCAATGAGATAACAAAGTATTTTTCCAGGTCGTTACTAAAAGCTGGCAACGTCGGGCATCCATCACTAATCACATATACGAGGATATATTTTAATCAATCATTTATTAGCTTGTAGTCGTTGGCTTTTAATGGCCTAGATAGATAAGATAAGATAGAATAGGCCCACGACAATAAGATACTTCATGTTTTAATAAATAGCTTATAGCCCATATAAGGTAAAGATTAAATGGATTCACTACTTATATTTAGGCACTGAAGTGAATATTTATTTATATATGCACAATTGAACATTGCCTTTTTGTTAACATTCCCGAGGGTCAACATTGGCATCCACATAACATGGGCCATTGTTTTTCCTTCGAAATTAAAACGGAGAGGGCAATTCATATGCTTTGCTTACATAAAAGTTGGGTTTTTTCTTTTCTTCACCTTTTTTTTTTTGGGGGGATGATGAACTTTTGGAGGCTTTTTTGCATATCGTGGGAAATGTTTATGCAATTTGCATGAGTGGGGCATATTTAATAATGTAGTGGGGCATCTGAATATTTAGTCATGTAGCGGGACATATTTAGTCATGTAGAATTTGCACATAGTGGGCCATATTTAGGCAATGTCATGTTCACTATTAGGAAAAAAAGCAATCATGAACTTTGGTTTAAACTAAGTATACCATCCATTTTGTACATTCCAAATTGAAGCACTCAAAGTAAATGTTGAATGGACTCACTACTTGTTTCTTGCCATGCACCATAACGCTAGACCATTCATTTTCGCGTTTACACCACTCATTGTGTTGAACACTAAACAAGATCATTCTACAATACACATATGATATACTCAACATTGCTACATGAAAAAAAAAATATGTACAATGGTCGTGAGGTAAAAATGGTGATAATGGTGATGGGAAGCACCAAAATAATCTTAAAGCATTTCTAGATGCAAATAGTTTTGCAAGATGCTTTAGATAGCACCTTTCTAGATAGCATTTTCCATGTATGAAGGTAAGCAGTGCTTGATACTTAGGCAGATAAGTGTATCCTATGGATGATGCGTCCATTTATGTCATAGAAAATTAGGTGCAATTTGCGCGGACTAACAGAAATAGAGATGAAGCCTTGGCATCATAATAAAACTAGAGACCATTGTCATTGGCATTAGGGGCTATGCCTTTCCAGGCTTTAGAACCTCCACCACTTGTCACAAAGTGGAACTTGCTGCAAAAAGAAGCAAAACAATATTTAAAGCATTAGGCTAGCGAAAAACACACAACAACTTGTAAGCAGTACAGATAAAGATGCAGAAAAAAGATGGGACAAATTTCACAAGAAAGGAAAAAAGAAAACAAAAATCATACCTTGTCGTCACGTTTCATGTATTCCAAGCAATGATCATGGCCATTAAGATACATATGCACGTTATGGGCCTAAAAAATCAATAAATGTCAAATTGAGTTATGGAAGACAAATTGAAGGCATGTCGGTTTCTACTATCATCATGGTTTGTTTTGATGAATGAGCCCATTTGGCCAGTTGATGAAAGAAGGATTTTTTTTTTTAACAAGAAATATAAAACTATCCAAAGGCCACAACATGACGAAAGGCATTTATCCAGGTTTGAGGGAAAAAACAATACATAGCCCATCACTCTACTAGTGGAGAGATGGATTTTTCTTTGGTGAAATAAAAAAGAGCAAAAGGAAAATTTAAGCTAGATCCTGCTTACTTCTAAAATGGAAAGGATCTGATTTACAACTTCAACTGTATCCCCATGATTGCCAAAGCTCCTAATAGTGTGGGTGCCAACCACAATCTTCCATGTAGCTTTAGATGCCTCCAATGTGCTGCTCAGATTCTAAACCAATCCAAATTTTGCCGTTGGTTTTGTATTAGAACTATGGCCTCCTGTAATGACAGATCTCCTTTTTTTTCAGGACGGTTTTTCAGTCTAAAAAAAAAATCTCTGTTGTAAGATCAAAATAATACCTCTAGTTTTGCTTTGAGATGCTCTTCCCGAGGTTCAAGCCCTCTCCAATCACAGGGCTTAGAGTAGTTAGGGTTGAAATACTCGTCCACAAACGGGGTTGTGTCTATGAAAAAGAGCTCTAAGTATGCTGCCGAAGCTGGGAAAAAGTAAAATTAAATACAACCTAGATGTTCATGTTTTTGGTAGATAAACCAGGATAGATCATTTGATTCTGTAGGAGAAATATAAGAATATAAACCTTCAACAGATGCTTTTTGCAGATTTAAAGAAAGTTGAGAATCTCTTGTGCAATGCCATCTAGAGTCACGAAGAGTGTGGTAGCTAGTGGAGATAACTGCCTCGGAGTAAAAAAAATAACTCTAACATCTGTACATCAGAGAAAATTTTCACTAATGAAGATATTTTTGAGCTTAATTCAGCACTGAAAGACATTGGCCAGGCTAGGGAAGTGCATGCTTTTGCAGAGAAGAAATGGAAAGATAATGCAGTGGCGCAATGGCAACTCTACCTACAATTTGCAACATCTCTACTGGCTGCATTTGCAGCATCAGTGGGCTTGTGCAAGGTGGAGGCAGAGCGCTACATACTCAAATGCTCAGGCTGGATAAAAATACATAATCTGTGGACCAAGCTACTTCAGAAAACAAAACAGACAAACAGAAGCACGTCTAAGTACATTGAGAACTTCCACAACCTGCATATTTATCATAAAATAACAAAAGTAGAATAGACACAAGAACATAGCTTAGTATGAAGCTTACAGTTTCAAGTTCTTCAATGTACTGCTTTGAACATAATATCCGAGAAGAATGTTGGAAGAGTGTGTGTTTGACGTTGAAGAATGATGGTAAATTATGTCTCGTCAATCCACAAGAAGAACATGCTTAATCAATCCACAAGAAGAACATGCTTAAGTAAGTTCAGATCTGTATGTTAGGAACTTTTTCTAGTCTGAGAATGTAATCGCGTAGTATACATCATAGATACACCTTCTACATAGATAGATGCCAATGGAATCAGAAAATGGAGAGTGTAATCGTGTAGTATACATCATAGATACAGCTTCTACATAGATAGGTGAAAATGGAATCAGAAAATGGAGAGAGCACGGCCATTCCCTGTACACTATTACAAGCAAAAGCAAAAGAAATGTTTCAAAAACTTAAGGAACAGGACACATGCGGGAAAAAAAAGGGGGAAAAAATCCAGAAGAAAAAGGAGCAGAGACAAAAACCCATAGGGCAGGTTATAAAATCCTCTGGAAGGTCATGAAATTCTATATTCTAGAGAAATGAATGGAGATCATACCTTGATCCTTTTAAGATAATCAATCTGAGTTCCTCCAGTCTCCACCTTCAAGGACTAACAGAAAACTTTAAGCTCCCCATCAGCAGCATCATCGAGAACCAGCAATTTATACCGATGTGGAGGATAATCCTTAGAGGAAAAGGAGGCTTGCTATTCAACCATGGCGGTATCAGAAGCTCAACGCAATACATCAGACTGCTCAAAAAATACCCACATTCGCATAACAATATGACGATCACCCATGGCGCTCCAAGAACTTCTCTGTACTCTCTGCTATACCGACTGATTTTAAAGCCCAAATATGCAGCAAAGGAAATCAGATGAGCAATAACCATGAAGCTGCTGAAAATGTAATGAATCAGAGGCTTGTATCTGATGCTGCTCTGTTTCTGATCCACTACCTTTTCCAGCAAATGGGCTCGTGATAAAATCGACGTGATAAAATCAACCCCTGCACAGTAAATCTCGAATGCAAGCAGTAAATTAGCAAGTCGATCTTTCTTGAGCGACACCTAATGCAGTGTGGAACCAGGGAGAGGTAGAATCTCCATCCTCACGTCGGCTCCCGCTTTTCGACTCATTTCTCTCATGCCGATGGCCTCCATGCATCCAAACTTCCGGTTAGCCGGTATGCACAGCAGCCGCCTGGCAACAGGGACGACCTAGCATTTACAGCTTACAGCAGGTTTTTAGCAGTTTTTGGCATATTCTAGGCATATGTTAGCATATACCATGAATATGCCAAAAACCCACATAAACAAGGGATTGCCCCCCCTAGGGGCAACCCAAAAATAAAAGACAAAGCAAAAAGTTATCTACTTACTTAAAATGTTTTTGCCCATTCTCTTTCATGCCGGTGTGTCCTTTTCAGGGTGTGACTTTTGGAAGCAAAAAACTGGTTATCCGGCCAAATGCCTTCTTTCCGGCTATCTTCCCCTTGCGTTACTGTGACGTTCCAGCATAATATACGCCCCGAATATGTATATAATACTGCCACGTCACCCGTACATGTCACGGATAACATGTACTTAGTGGCCGTAATAGGTTGCACCTAGGGGGCAAGAGTTGCACCTAGGGGGGCAACTTCGAATATTGTGCATGTTAAATAAACATACACAATTATAAACCCCATGGACCCCATTGCCAAATGGCTAAACCCCATTTGCCAATGTTTAATCTAACCCTAAGGGTTTCTATAAAAGGGCTTCCCCTTAAACCCTAAACCCTTTTCTTCTCTTTGCATTTTAGGGTTTTCATAGAGCTCCCTTCCCTTTTCGCATTTAGGGTTCTCTTGAGCCATTCCAGCCAAGCTAAGAACCAAATTCGCATTGCCAGGCTCTGAAAAGCCGCCTTTGCACAACAGATCGTTGAGTAGCAGCCATCTTCAGCAAGATCAGGGACATGGATGTATTCCGAGGATCTGGAGAAGGTCATGGACCAGGTAATCAGTCATTCTGTTGTGCAAAGCCGCCTTTAGGCTAGGCAGTAAAGTAGTTTAGCATATTCATTAAGCCATAGAGGCCTTGTAGATCCCAAGATCATAAGCCCTAACGACTGAACCTAACTCTAGAAGTTAGATAGATAGATTAGATGTTGATCTTCATTTCAGTTCTGTGATGATGTTGGTATTTCACTCTGTGATCTCCATGTATTGGGAAGGGGGGTAGAGGCTTAAAGCCTGTATAGCAGATGATTCTAGGCAACCTACTAGTTCCCAATTACTTGCGGCCTGCGCACAGGAGCCCATCGGGTTGTGGGTTGAGGGACTAGACCGGCAGAACAATGGGGTACTTGTCCCAACACAGAACAATCCCTCTGGTGTGTAAAGCCTACCGGGGATCCCTGTGGACTAGGCTTAATGGCTTGCCACTGCATGTGGGCAAGACATGAGCTCGACACCCGTGGAGTGATGTGTCACTCTCCATTGGATTCAAGTCGAATAAGGGCAGTGGCCCTCTAGTCACCTGTGTTGGGCATGGAAGTCCCTGGAGGAGAGGCGACTCTCTTCCTGCCTCATCAGGGCTGGAGAGATGCAACCCAGCAGTAGCCTTTTTGGCTATGCACCTGGCAGGCTACGATCCAGTCCCAACACTTCAACCCAATCTGCAAAGTGTGCACAGGAGGGGCGGATGGAGTGGACCACCCTTAGCCATGTTCTTATGCCAGCCAAATCCATGTGCCATGAATTCTGTCTGCAATGACTTCTGGAGGCCCAAGCCGTCGGTCATACCCTTGAGTCTGAGCCTGGGTAGGATTTCCTCTGCTGTTGTTGTTCATGTTGATGTTGTTATATTGATGAGGATATGATGTTTCACCCTTCGAGATGATTGTACTGTAATATTGTGTTATGTTCTCATTGTTTATTCACGCTTCCGCAGATAGGTCGACCCGATGGAAGACGGGTGAATGACACATCCACTCTTCCCTTGCTGGCTCATTCCACTGGGAGTGGAGTCAGGTGGATGGGCACTACCAGTTGGCTGTCAGGGGGAATGCTCCGTCTTCGAATACGATGTGTGCATCGTATATGAAGCAAGGGACGTCACAATAGGACTAACAGTAGACTCAAGTCTTTGGAAATAGCCACCCAAGCAGGAACCTCGAAAATTGGAAAACTTTTTCCAATTTCTAGTATAGTAAATAGGTTAATGCTAAGTGAGTAATAAGTTTTAGCAGAAACCCTACCTAAAATGGCCAAAAAGAAGTGACCCCTCACAGAGTGCGCCCAGACCAAATCCGTTTGGGATCCGATTTGATCCTGGCGCACTGTGTGAGTGGTGGACCCATGTTGACCTAGTTAGATGCATAATTTAACTAACCTATTAGTGCATTTCAGCTTATTCCCTTGATTCTAGCTAGTTTTGCATGTTGAAACACTAATAAACCCCTTGTAAATTGAGAATTGGACCCAAAAGGAGGTGACCCCTCACAGAGTGCGCCCATACCAAATCCGTTTGGGATCCGATTTGATCCTGGCGCACTGTGTGAGCGGTGGATGCTTTTTGGCTAAATAAACCTAATGTACTCCTCATATCTACACTAATACCTTCTAGATTGGCCTAATATGGAATTGCAGGTCCAAACCCTAAATTAACCCTACCTATAAATTGAAAATTAGGGTTTCTCATTTGTCCTCAGCGCCTTCGGAGAACAGCTCGTCCCAGAAGACGATTTTTAGGCACTAGAGCTCGGATTGCTTCAAACCAAAATATGGCCTGCACTCAAACAAACCGCTAAGATCAGAGCCCTCCTCGTCATACCAGCTTCAAGAGCTAGCATCTCAGAAGAAGGTCCGCCGCCTCGAGCGAGCCAAAGGAACAGAGGAGGAGCAGAGGCTTTCAAACCTCAACCCAGATGCCCAAGAGGAGGCCCCTGAGCACCAGGAGGAGGATCGGCCCCAAGACCTTGAGGAGGGGGCTGAAGAAGTTACAGAAGAAGAAGCTGGAGTAGGGAGCTCCAGAGGGAGCTCGAGAACCTGGCGAAAAAGGAAAAGAAGAGAAAGCGGGAGGGAGCGCCGGCGAGAGAAGGAGGAGCGCTGAAAATTGAAGGAAGAGAGGAGGCAGAAGAAGGAGGAGAGGAGGAAGCGCAGGGAGGAGCGCTTGAAGAAGAAAGCAGACAAGGGAAAAGCCCCTGCGCTGCCGAAAGACATGAAGCGGAAATTGAAGACGACCCCGGCCAAAGGCATCATCATTCAGGAGCCAGACCCCGAGAAGCCTCTGTCCTCATCTGACTCAGTGTCAGATGAGGAAAGAAGGATTCCCTCCCCAGCTGAGGGCTCAGGACCCTCGAACCCAGCAAACGAGGAGGAGGAGCAGGTAGCAGAGGTACCCGTACCCTAGGTGGCCTTCGCCAGAGCACCCGAGCAATGACAACAAGAAGCCGAGGCCGCAGCGGGAGTCATATGTACTCAAGCAGAAGCTTGAGTACAGGAAGAAAGTCAAGGAGTACACCCAGTACATGAAAATGTACGAGGCGTACTCCAAGTATTACGAGGAGTACAAGGTCACCTACATGGAGGGAGGACGGCCAACAAAGAAGAACACACTGAAGCCGCCCCCAGAGAGACCAGTACCTCCGAAGAAGCCGATTAGAAGAAAGGCTGACTCACGTTTTTCCAAGGCTGCTCGGGAGATCAAACATTTCTAGAGGAGCTATGGACTTTTGATACCAAGAGCCCCTTTCGCGAGACTCACTCGCGAAATCTAACAAGAATTCGACAACACAAAGAGGGTCACGGATGACATGCTACTAGCGCTCCAAGAGGCAGCCGAGCTGACGTAGTACAAACTATTAAGTATGTTGTAAATAATTTTTATAAATACAAATTTATGATTTTGTTGAAGTAATGTGTTAAATCATGTTTAAGTAAGGTGTATTACAAACTACTGCATTTGGAATTAACAAATTTGGAGCAAAATTCAGTGTTTTTGGCCCCACCCCTCACGGAATGCGCCCAGACCAAATCCGTTTGGGATCCGATTTGACCCTGGCGCACTGTGTGAGTGGTCGAGCATGGTTTGATGCCAAAACTTGTCCAAATGCAGAAAGTAAGTGCACCATTCGACTCAGCTCACCTTCATTAGTAGGATTTGACCCCTAGTTTGTAGAAATTGACCAACCCAAACTCAAATGGAGCCCCACCCCTCACAGAGTGCGCCCAGACCAAATCCGTTCAGGATCCGATTTGATCCTGGCGCATTGTGTGAGTGGTCGACCCCAAAACTAGGCCAATTTGCTAATGGCCTTAGCATTTGATTCTGTTCGCCCTGAGAATGCACAAGGGGTATTTTGACTTACAGTAGATCATTTGTGAGCAGGTACCATGTTTTGCTTCTTACATGTTTTTGCCCATTCTCTTTCATGCCGGTGTGCCCTTTTCAGGGTGTGACTTTTGGAAGAAAACAACTGGTTTTCCGGCCAAATGCCTTCTTTCCGGCTATCTTCCCCTTGTGTTACGATACTATGATTTTTTGAAAGACCGGAGCATTTAACTTCTGGGGGCGGTGGATCTCGATTTGATGATCGTCGACTGAGTTCAACGCAAAGCGCCTCCTTACTCGCAC
The DNA here is from genome assembly GCA_021234155.1 of Isoetes taiwanensis. Lineage (NCBI taxonomy): Eukaryota > Viridiplantae > Streptophyta > Lycopodiopsida > Isoetales > Isoetaceae > Isoetes > Isoetes taiwanensis. Next base: position 6,584,542 of record JAJEKV010000072.1, read on the forward strand.
GAAAAAAAGAGGGCTTTGTGGTTGAGCTCAGATTTTGGAGCCTGGAGCTTGACCTTGGAGCCGGAGCTTGGAGCTATAGCAGAAGTTCGTTTCAGGTTTTTAATCCTTTTTTTCTCCCTTTTTCCTCCTCTGTTTCACGCCTTGGTTGCATTCAATTTTCTGTCTCATGTCTTGGCTGTTGGATAGGCATATTCACCCCTTATTCCTTAATCTACACCGTACGTAAAGTTCCTCGTTTGTGGGGTATGCAAGTACAAAATTTCCTATACTGTATAACAAGATTTGCAAAATACTATAAGATTTCAAGCGGAATACTATATGGTGTTGATTTCGTACGTGCAAAATACAATTATGAGGGCTCTCGCTGCCCTACGTCACCCCCCGTGTGAATATGCACCCAAACCAAAGGGGGTTTAAGGGGGATTTTAATTTAAATGTGTTGGACCCAATGGTTGTGTTAATTAATGTCAATGGTAGTTATGTGTTGGTTGTTAATGTCAATGGTTGTTATGTGTTGGTTGTTATGTGTTGGGGGATTTAATTTTTATATATTGGATGTTAATAGTTTGTGTTGCAAAAAAAAAAATTTTGGCCCCTTCGGGGCCTTAGGGACGTCACCCCCTCCCCCCCGGTGTGACAAAAATTTTAGAATTCAAACCAGAAAAAAACTAGAATTCATTTGAGGCTTTCGTAGCTTTTGAATTTCATCACAATAAAACAAATAGAACATAAGTAAAAGTTACCATAAAGATAGAGCAGATTGATCCCATTATTCTGAAAGTCATAAAGTTTGCAACACCCATATACAAACATTTTTCAACTGGAATTTAAAAGCAGCCTTTGTCCTCCAAGGATTCTTGTGGTGAGAAACTAAAGTGGAAAACTTTTCTGCTTGTTAGCACAAGGATCTAGAAGCCTTGGAATTTGCTTAATAACTGCCTCAAAATCTAAAAATGCATGGTAATTTTTTGCAAGCTTCATTCGAGATGAGCCATAAAACAATATCCAATAAGCGCAATCCTCAGATAATCACCGGTAGGATGTGAAAGCCTACCAAACCCGGCCGAAAAATTGCTGTTTTAGCATACATAGCTTAACCAAACATATCCATATCATACACTATCAAAAAGATCTCGGAGAGTGCTTTCCAACGCAATAAAAATCATCTCAAACAGAGCTCTGGATCAAAAGTTATGATAAGAAATGTGTTGCCGGCGGGGAAACTGCACTACATGCGCCCTTCAAGCCCTTCATGTGCCCATTATGCACCACACACAAAAAGAGGGCTTTTGTTGTGAGCCATTGGTTGTTGACCATTATGCACCACACGCAAAAAAAAGGGCTTTTGTTGTGAGCCATTGGTTTTCAAGCCCTTCATGTGCCCATTATGCACCACACACTCAAAAAGAGGGCTTTTGTTGTGAGCCATTGGTTGTTGACCATTATGCACCACACGCACAAAAAAAGGGCTTTTGTTGTGAGCCATTGGTTGTTGACCATTGAAAAAAAAAGGCTAAAATCAATGGCTCAGAAATGGTGCACTCTAGATGTACGCATTAGTATATCCATTTGAATACATCACGAAATCATAGGAAAACCTTAGTGAAAAGCGTACAAAAACACAAAGAAAACCCCCTGTTATTATGCTACATATTCGATTTGCAGATTAACCTGTGCTCGATAAAACTTTGCTTGGACAATGATGCCAAGAAATCGTGTTTGGCAAAACACCTGTGGAGCAAACGGCTGATTAGCCAGAGCCAAAGTGGTTATGGCCCCAGATCTGTTGGTCATCTTTGCGAGGAGGAGCTTCAACCTAAAAGTCTCCATTGTTTTTTTTTATTAGGTTCCACTCCAGCCTTAGGATCTATTCTTCAAGATTCGATAGCTTTAAGAGGGGGAGCTCGAGGTTATCAGCAGGACAATACTCTTTCATTTCCCTTCTTTCATTTCCTTCTTTGATGATTTTTTATCTTCTTAATCCAGAGCAGCTGTGTTAGCGGAGCTCTGTTAGCAGGAGCATCAGCATCATACTAGGTATGGCTTTAAAATGGTGGAGGCATGCACTTTGCTATTCTTTTGCTCTTGATGCAAAATGAAATGCAGATCGTGGGCTTCAGCGCTCATTTTTTTGACAGGTATCCTCTATTCTTTCCGGCTTTTTTGTTTCAGAGGTCTTCGCATATTTAGAGAAGTACGTTTTTATTCATATCTTTCGATTTTTCCACACAGGCTTGCCTTTTGTTTTTTGCTCGGCAAAGGAGTATTACGCTACTGGAAAAACGTCTAGGTGAATCCTGTTTCAGATGCATGCTCTGTTTCTTCTGACATTTTTGTTTTGGATATAAGGTGATCTAAGGCTATCTAAATTGATGGCCGAATACAAATCTTAAATCGATGATGTTGGATGCCTCTGCATTTTTTCTTGGCAACATCATGTCATGTTGGTTCAAACAGCGGGCAGATTGTTTCTTCTTACTGGAGGATTCGTGCTTGAGGTAAAAATCGTTCTTTGTTTTTTAAATTTGTGTGCTTTATATCTGATTGAAAGTTGCAGGTGAAATCATTTCATTTGCTCTATTATTCCGATAGTTGCAGCAAAAGTGCAAGGCTTAGAGTAATCGATCTTTTGTAACGTTCCTAACCGAGATGCCCTTAACCAACTGGGCAAAACCGTCTAGACGTTTATGAGTAGTCGCTTCTACCCATTTATGCCGATGTCTCGGGAACGCCCCACAGGCACATTCAAGGTTCGAATACTCGAGCGGTCTACCATGGGCTCGTTACATCTTTCTTGCCATTTCTGTTTTTCTCTATTTGTCTCATACAGATTTTTTAAGTATAAGGATTGCGCTATGTCAAAACAGCTCTGCCAAAGCTTCTAGATACTTCCAATTTTTCATTCTTTAAACGATTTCCATGTATTGGACCTTTCGTTTACTTTAGTTAGTTCTACATCTAATATGAAATCTGCATGTACGAAGAACCGAGGTAAACATCCTGGTTGCAGAGTCATAGTTGTATCTGGAGCATGAAGTTGGTAAATCTGTAGGGGATCTATTTTCTGTATATAGAAGAGATTTCTGGAAAACTACACGGGTACATTTATTGTCTCAAAGAAATTGTCGCAGTAGATATTCTTAATATGCTTTCTTTGAGTCTCATTAAACTAGTCGTACTGTCTAGATGAACAATTTTCTGACATTAAGATTTGTTGCTTTACATGGCATTGTTATATATATTTTCAACATGTTTTCTGTCGCCAATTTTATCAACATGCTTTTCTAATTTTCTTTTCCAGAAAGCTAGGATCCAACATTTGCTTTCACAGGTTTTGCTTCAAAGTTTGATATGGTCAGCCTATTTTCTCCAGGTAATACACAATTTAACAATTAAGTTGTGTGTTCATAATCCTTTCATAAATTGCATTCTCTGGACTCCATATTACTGCAAAAGCTTTGAATATCTAAGTTTAGGAGACTGATCCTCCTATGCCAACTGCACATAACTGAATATTCTTTTGTCTAAATCAGCAAACTTTTCCATTTGTAAGCTCTCTGATTAAATTGTGTTCTTAGAGAACTGGCCATTCATATGAAATTTTTCAGCATCTCTAGCTTGAAAAAAATGGACATCAAATTAGCAATGGCATGCTAGACGGAAGCCTTTGCTATGAAGGCATAATGGTTGGGCTGAACTTCACGTAGGCTGGCTGGACATTGTTCCATTGCTAGCAACATTTCATTGTGGTGAGGATTGTTTCTCCATTTTAATGAGTATTTACACATTTGAGATTTTTTTTGTCAACTACATATTTATATGTTTCTTTAAAATTGGTTCCTGTTCCTACTTGCAGCAAACAATATGCAGGCATTGCATGTTACTTTAATTGCACCAGTATTATATGCTATGGTTTCCCTTTGCTAATGGCCTTAGCATTTGATTATGTTGGCCGTGAGAATGCACAAGGGGTATTTTGACTTACAGTAGATCATTTGTGAGCAGGTACCATGTTTTGCTTTTTACATGTTTTTGCCAATTCTCTTTCATGTCGGTGTGCCCTTTTCAGGGTGTGACTTTTGGAAGAAAAAAACTGGTTTCTGGCCAAATGCCTTCTTTCCGGCTATCTTCCCCTTGCGCGTTATGATAATATGATTTTTTGAAACACCGGAGCATTTAACTTCTGGGGGCGGTGGATCTCGATTTGATGATCGTCGACTGGGTTCAATGCAAAGCGCCTCCTTACTTAGAGTTTGTGCACGAAAAAAAGAGGGCTTTGTGGTTGAGCTCAGATTTTGGAGCCTGGAGCTTGACCTTGGAGCCGAAGCTTAGAGCTATAGCAGAAGTTCGTTTCAGGTTTTTAATCCCTTTTTTCTCCCTTTTTTCCTCTGTTTCATGCCCTGGTTGCATTCAATTTTCTGTCTCATGTCTTGGCTACTCGATTTGCAGATTAACCTGTGCTCGAGAAAACTTCGCTTGGACAATGATGCCAAGAAATCGTGTTTGGCAAAACACCTGTGGAGCAAACAGCCGATTAGCCAGAGCCAAAGTGGTTATGGCGCCAGATCTATTGGTCATTTTTGCGAGGAGGAGCTTCAACCTAAAAGTCTCCATTGTTTTTTTTATTAGATTCCGCACCAGCCTTAAGATCTATTCTTCAAGATTCATAGCTTCAAGAGGGGGAGCTCGAGGTTATCAGCATGACAACACTCTTTCATTTCCCTTCTTTAATGATTTTTTATCTTCTTAATCCAGAGCAGCTGTATTAGCAGAGCTTTGTTAGCAGGTGCATCAGCATCATACTAGGTATGGCTTTAAAATGGTGGACGCATGCACTTTGCTATTCTTTTGCTCTTGATGCAAAATGGAATGCAGATCGTGGGCTGCAGCACTCATTTTTTTGATAGGTATCCTCTATTCTTTCCGGCTCTTTTGTTTCAGAGGTCTTCGCATATTCAGAGAAGTACTAAAATGGACTCTTGACGTGGCACGCTATCTCACCACCCAACCATGAGCCCTCAGCTATGACACAGCTGCCCCAGAGCTCTCCCCCGAGCTACTATATAGCATGCACGCCCCCCTTTGGTTCTTTGGACCAAAGGCCCTCTTTGGACCATAGGGCCCCCCCACTTTGGACCATAAGGCCCCTTTTGGACTAAAGGCCACGCCCTTGGCATATTGCATTCCCCCCTCTTGACATTGCAGCCTCCTCTGGCGCAAAAGGGTGTCTAAATACCTTTAGCCATCCGAGCATAATCCTTCCTTGGCCCTCGCTTAGGCCGGCTAGTAGAAGCCCTTAGCTTGGACTTGCTCTTGTCCCTCAGCCTTCCTTTGCTTTCCGATCTTTATATTCCCTAAGAATATCCCCGATAAGCTTCTAAAACATTGCCACGCACCCATGAAGTGTCCTCCAAAGGTTTGTGAGCGAACTTAACCAAATATTGTCTTGAACCACTAGTGGATTTATCCGCCAAAATTGTTTCCTATCTAGAACTTCGGAATCATCAATCAATTCTGGCTCAGTTAACCTCCCAAGTTGAGGTAACTCCTTACCATGATAAGCCTTTAGGAATGAAACATTCACTACATCATGCATTTTCCAACCTTGAGGCAATCTTAATTGATATGCATTCTCATTGACCACTTTAATAACTTGAAATGGTCCATGGAAACGGGGTGCCAACTTAAGATCCTTCTTGCGCGCATCTTTCTTAAAGTGGCCTTTATGGATCCTCATCCATACCCAATCTCCTTCCTTAAAAACCATTGGTTGCCGCAACTTAGATGATTTATTTGCAAAAGATGCTTGAGCATCTCGAATACGAGCTTGAAGCAAGTCTATGAGATCCTTATGCTCAATAACCAAATCATCAGCAGCTGGAACATCCTCACACACTCGAAAGAGTGGCTCCCGCACAGGCTGACCATAGACCGCCTGAAAAGGGGTCATCTTTATGGTAGACTGATAGGTATTATTATACACAAATTCAGCAATAGGCAAATACTCTTCCCAATGACCTTGATGTTCATTGACAAAGCCCCTTAAGATGGAACAAATAACTTTATTTACCACCTCGGATTGTCCATCAGTTTCTGGGTGAAACGCAGTGGAGAACCTTAGCTCTGTCCCCAATTGCATAAACAATGCCTTCCAGAATTTACTAGTAAACTTTGTATCACGATCAGATATAATAATCTTTGGCAACCCATGTAGCCTAAATATCTCTTTGATAAAGAGCGTAGCCGCACTATAAGCCGTCAACTTATCCGAACAAGGAATAAAATGAGCATGCTTAGTTAAACAATCAACAATTGTCCAAATAACAGTGTTCTTGCGAGAACTGGGAGGAAGACCAACAATAAAATCCATAGTGATATGTTCCCACTTTGCCTCCGGAATAGGCAAGGATAAAGGAACACCATGAGGTTTCTTGTTCGCTTTCTTTATCCGTTGACAACACAATGCCGAATATGAACCAAAACATCTCTCCGCAATCCAGGCCAAATAAAGTATGGTTCAAGCTTTGCCAAAGTTGCCCCCACGCCACGATGACCCCCAGTAGGTGCATCATGGACTTCTTTAAGAATAAGTGACCGAAAGTTCTGCACAATGCATAGCTTTGGACCTTTATATAAGAACCCATTAACGATCTTATATCCATATGCATTGCCACTTTGAGCTAACAACCAAATATCCTTATAATCAGGGTCAGTGGCATACAATGGTTTCATTTCCTCCAAATGGTTGGATTGTGCTATAGAAAGAGAACAAACTGCATAACGTCTACTTAAAGCATCAGCTACAACATTCTCTTTACCAGGACGATAATCCACTGAGAAATCATATTGCTGCATAAAAGCAACCCATTTCAACTGTCTTTCCGATAATGTCTTCTGTGAAAAAATGTGCCTAATGCTTTGGTGGTCAGTCAAAATATGAACTGTTGACCCTATAAGATAGTGTCGCCACACTTTCAAAGCATGAATGACAGCCAGAAATTCCTTATCATAAACACTATATCTACTTTCCGTGTCAGAAAACTTCCGACTTTCATAAGCAATAGGATGATCATCCTGCATCAAAACCGCGCCCAAAGCCACACCACTTGCATCAACACATAACAAGAAAGGTAGACCAAACTTTGGCAAACGCAGAACAGGAGGATTAACCATGGCATCCTTTAAAACTTGGAAAGCAAACTGATGATTATGATTCCATTGGAAAGGAACATCTTTTCGTAGCAACAAATATAAATCTGAAGCTAAACGAGCAAAATTGCAGTACAAACTTCCTATAATAACCGCATAAACCCGTAAAGGAACGCAATGCAAAGAATCAAGTAGGTACAAAAACCAATCCACAATTGCTTGGACCTTGTTGGGATCAACTTTAAGATCCTCACAAAAACAATATGACCCAAATATTCAATTTCCGATTGAAAAAGATACTTTTCTTAGGATTAAGAGTAATAGACTCCTCCCTTAACCGACGGAAAAACCTCCCATAAAATGCAAGTAATGATCTTCCTCGAACTTACTAAAAACTAATATGTCATCAAAGAACACGACAACATAAACGCCATGCACATCTTCAAATATTCGCCCCATTAGCCTCAAGAAAAGAAGTCGGGCGATTTGTAAGTCCAAATGGCATGACCAAATACTCATAATGTCCAAAGGTTGTCCTAAACGCAGCCTTATGAACATCTTCAAAGCAACCTTAAGTTCGCGAATACCCCGACTTAAGATCAAGACGGCTAAAAACCGTGGCACCTTTGAGTTGATCAAACAAATCATCCGCCCTTGGTATAGGAAACCGATTCTTTATGGTTATCTTATTCAAAGCGCGATAATCTATACACATGCGCCGTGAATTATCTTTTTCTTAACCAACAAGACAGAGCACCAAAAGGTGAAGAACTATGGCGGATCAATCCAAATTTTGAAGTAACTCATCAAGTCGGGCGCCTAATCTCAACTTGTTGGCCATGCATTATCCGATAAGGAGCTTGATTAGGAGGTTCTTTCCCGGAAGAAGATCAATCCTCGATGGTCCTCCAAACGTTAGGGGGCAAAGTTTGTGGAATTTCATTTGAAAAGACATCATCAAAATAATGCAAAAAGATTGTTTGACGCTCATTTAATGGGGATACATCTATCTTAGAACGCAAAACCACCAAATACACAAAATGAGTTTTCATTGCCAAACGTTTAAACTGTACAACAGAAACTGTGGGAATAGGGGACACAATATCATCCTTCACAAACTTGAAGGTCTTTTTACCCCCTTCCAAGGATAACATAACAATACCCGCTTTCCAATCTATAAGAGGATTAATAGCCTTATGCCATGGCATGCCTAGAATAATATCCATACCTCCAAGGTCAGAAACCATGAAAGAACGTTTACAGATATATCCCTGCAATTGAAATTCAACATCCTGGACCATAAATGAAGAAGGTGGAGGGGCAACATTCAAGAAAGCAGAAGATAATTCTACATCACTTGATAAAGGAATAGAAGTTAATTTTAGTTCTTTTACCAAGCGAGCAGAAATAAAATCAAACTCACTGCCTGGATCGAATAAGACATGTACTTTTTGATCTTGAATAGTAGCCCAAAATCGTAAGAGACTACTATTCTCAACAGAATCCATATCCGATTTTTCCCGGACCGTAGCCACCTTCTTCCCTTTTCCATCTCCGCGAACAGAAGCTACTTTCTTACTTTTATCCTCTTTCTTAGTCCCACTTAAGAATAGGTGTAGCTTCCTTTCTTTCCCCTTTCTTCTTCTCCAAATAAGTAGGGCATTCATAAAACTTATGGTCAGTTGAATAACAAACAAAACACTTATTCTCCCTCATCAACCGCTTTTTACGCGCTTGATAAGATTCCTTTGGCTCTTTGGCCCCAACAGGTTCATTATCTGCAACGTCTGTGTGCGGCCGTTTGAATGGCCCGGACCCTGGAGCAGATCCCATTGATTTATCTCGAAAACCACTCGCCTCTTTCATAGAAACTTTGAGGCCACGTTGAGCATTAATGGCTTCCGTGAGGGCCAAACCTTCCTCCTCTACTTTCTCTGCCATCTTATAGAGCTCACCAAAAGAAAGATTGGCAACTTGCAAGTCGAGCTTCGCCCGCACCCAACGATGAACCCCACCCATGACACAAGGAACCCAAAAATGAACCACTATATTTAACTAGTATCATATCATACAAAAACCACTATATACGTGGTTCTTTATGCATGATTTTACTTTGTAGACGAAAACCACATGCAATAGTGGTTTCTCAATACCCATGGTGGTTTATGGTATGAAAACTAATGTCAATTATCCGTGATATAATGGTTTATTACGTAGTTGGTGGTTTTAGCGTATACCATAACGATTTTTAAAAAGTAGTAATGGTCACTTCATGAATTGTGACATGCCAAGATCTAATAACTAAATTATAATTTCGTTAGCATAAACTCATATAGTAGCACTTGAACACATGCCCCATTAGCATTGTACAACCAAGGTAATTCTTAGGCAAACATAAGGAACTACATATAATATGGAGTTGCTAGGCATTTGTGTAAGCCCAAGTGCATGCATGTTGTTAGACCATGAGATTCCTCTATTCTACCTACAAATTTTGTTTATTCGACTTACAAAATAAAAGAAAATGTACGCCATCATAAGATAAGGTATACTTGGCCAACTATTCTTCCCATACCATGATTTAGTTAAAGGGAAGCGACTATATGGTTATTATAGACATACTAACAATACAGAGTGCTACTCTGGTATAAGGAGAGCTATAGCACCAACATGGTTCTGTCCTATATATACACATCCCAATTGTTCTTTTCTAGATAAAGTTCCACCAATAGGAAACTTTTACAGCCTAGAGGAAAATGTCCTATACTAGTTGCCACTAAAAATGTGTAGAATCCTTATATCAAATACGTGAAATATTTTTCAAATTTTTAGCTAATGCAATAATTTGACCATTTCAGCAGTCCCCCAAAAAAAGAAAAACAAACATAAAATTCCATCTAAAACTTTCCTATAATCAATTAACAATTACTTTTATTTTCCCTAACCTAGTCCTAACCCTAAAGCATTCAACGGCCAGTCCTGAATCCGATTTCTTATGAGAAAATTGTGAGGAGGAGGAGCCGACCTAGAATTTTTATGCTCTGGTAAGCGGATTGTTTCCTTTTTATGCATCTTAGCTTGTGCATTGCCTTTTCTGTGATAGCTGCTGGCTTTGCCGGGGCCTAAATCGACATGCATATATCTGGCAAGCCTGAAACAGATCCCCTTTGCCCATACAGAAGCATCAAGGGATTTCCGGACTTGCATTGCCTTGTTGAGATCTCCTTGAAGCACCTTTCGAAAGAACACAACTTTATTTGCAAAGAATTGGTATATGCCAGAACTAGCAGGATGTGCTTCTAGGCCACATTTGTGCAAATGTGAGCTTGTTTTTTTAGACATTTGTGTGTTTTTCTCTGATTTATTGCATTCCTTTTTTTTAACTTTATCACTTCTTTCTAGGATTGGTGTTGAGAAAGATCACATATGAAGCGATGGTTCGGGCAGGACCTTTGATAGATGTCTATATGCTTAGAGATAAGGAGAATACAAAATATGGGTAAGCCTTTACTGCACTAGTGACTATCTGTTGATCTCAAGATAGGTTATTTCCTTCACCCTTTCTTTATAGTATCAGGTGATTTTATTTTAAATACTTATAAATCTGTACGAGTCATGCGAAACTTTGCTCGAAGGTTTGCACGAGTTTTTATCACTAGATATCTGGTAGGAATTTTTCAGCTTAAAATATTATTTGATATGTTCCTGATACTGTAACATGACTATGGCGTTCTTAAAGATTTTCATGAAACGCATATGTGTGTAATTCTCAGATTATTGCAAAAGCCTTTTGAAATATTTACTGTTGTTTGGATCTTTATACGGTCGCAGAAACTTATTTATTGATTGCTGCAGATTATTCAAATGGTTATGTTTGAAAACAGCTTCTAGAGTTTGCTTGCATGGTCTAACTGTATAGTCTTCTTTCTTCTTTCTAGGTTTCTAATCTGTTTCCCTCTTGTTCCTACTAAGATGTGGTGATATTTAGCAGGCTTCTCTTCCTTCATGTAATGCTAATGCACGATTGTGCAGATGATTGCTTCATGGAACCCTTACCATTTGCTCGTAAGAAATGGAAGTGCCATGGAAAGGATGGTTATGAAACCTTCTAGGATCTTTCATGTATGTGTACTGGAGAGGCCACTTCAGAAGTTTAATATTTCAATTTTAAATGTTTAAGTATGATAGCATGTCTCGGATCAAATCTCACTCTGCTTGAAGGGTTATGGGGAGGTTAAATTCAGCCGTAGACCATGTGTTGTCTGGTTCTTATGATTTGTAGATTGCACATTATGCTGAATGGAACTGTCTGGAAATATCAGGGTTCAAATCCCTGAGTCCTCTGAACTAGTTGATATATGTTTTGTTAATCATCTGATATTAATGATTTTTTATATAAAAATGTGATGTTTCCATATAAAAGCTTATATAACAAATTTCTTACTAGTTTTGGTTTTATATAACAATCGATGAAGAAATTCAGGCCACTTACATGTGCAAGATGGCAATGGATTTTAAGTTGGGTATGTCCTACTATAATAAAAAAAACCAATTCTAGTTGCATTGTTTTACTATCGCTATTGTGATATTAAAAGATTGAGACTGCGCAGGTTACTGGAGCGAAGTTGAAGGCTGGTTTGCAATGGTTTAAGTCTGGTGATAGGTGTTCTCATTTCTTTTTTAGGGCGGCAAAACGGAGGAGGATGGCTACTTCTATTAACTCTCTCACTCTCCCAGATGCCTCGGAGGTTTCTGATCCGGTGCACTTAAAGCAGCACCTACATAATCATTTTGCAGTATTCTTTGCTCGACATCACTTACCATTTCAGGAGGACATGCAATCAGCTGTGTTAACTAAAGTGCATTCTATTGTTTCAGCAGAGCAACGTTCAATTTTAGAGACAAATATCACTAGAGACGATCTAGGCGCAGCGGCTCACCTATTGGAGAAAGGAAAATGTCCGTGTCTTGACGGTTTTCCAAGAGAATTTTTCAAGAATATTGGGAGTGGATTGAGATGATATATATAATGCATTTTGTGAATTTAGAAGATATAGAAGTTTGGACAAAATTCTTAACACAGGTGCTATTTCCCTCATTCCCAAGTGTAAAGAGCCCAAGACCATTTCGGATTGGCGTCCTATAACATTGCTTTCTACAGTGTATAAGATTTTTTAAAGAAAAGCTCGCGGAGAAGTTGTGTGTTGTTCTTGCCGAGTCAATTTCGTCCCACCCAAACTGGTTCTTGCCCGAAGGTGTATTCTTGATAATGTTGCAAAATGCCTATGAAGGTATGTATTGGGCAAGGCTAAAGGCCCATCGTATTGTGTATCTCAAACTTGACTTTGCCAAGGCATATGACAAAGGTGGATTGGGGTTTTTAGAGAAGTGTTTATTGGCTTTAGGGTTTGGTATCCCATTCACAAGAGATGTCATGAAGTTGCATACTTCACAAAGATCTACATACTCTTCCGTGGAGAGCCCTCTGTTGTCTTTCCCCTGGTAGAGGAGTTCGGTCAAGGTTGCCCCTTGGCTCCATTGCTTTTTACAATAGTGGCAGGGTGCTTTCACAATTATTTTCTAGTGTTTGCTTGAGGATGATGTGATCAGGGTCTTCCTATGGAAAATGGCTCTCAAGAAATTATTAATCAGTATGCAGATGATACCTTTCTATTTTTGAAAGCAGATTCTGATAATCTCCAAAATGCAAAGCTTCTGCTTGACACATTTTCCTTAGCCTCTCGGTTGGCAAAAGTGTTCTGCTTTGTGGACTCTAGATGATGAAGTCCCACCATGTGTTCTTGCTTACCCCTGGAAGGTGTTGCCTCATGGGAAGGCAACCAAGCTTCTTGGTATCCCAAAGGGTATTCATGTTTCAACTTCCCGATGCTTGGGATGTTATAATCGAGGGGTTGCGGAGGCACCTTTTTTGGTGGGATACGGCTAAGCTATCTATGCCTGGAAGGGTAACAGTTGCTAAGCATGTCTTAAGCAACACACATGTCTATATGGCTTCTGCCATTCTTGCTTCCTACTCAAAGTTTCAGGAGATTGTGGGTGTTGTTTGAAACTTTATCTGGGGTGGAAATGAAGCAGGGGCAGTGGTGAAGGTTGCATGGTCTAAGTGTATAAAACCTAAGTCTGCTGGAGGTTTGGGCATGACAAATTTCCATTTGCAGAGTAAGGTTATGATCTCAAAATTCATTTGGCGGCTTCTCGTAGGTAAGGATGATTCTCCGGTTTACGGCTTATTGCAATGTGCTCTTACCCATCAGATCCCTTTTGGTAAAGTCACACTCAAACCTGTTCTTCCATGGAGTTTATTTTATGAGTTGCGGCCTTATCATAATGCTTCTCCATTCTTAAAGGGATTGTTAGATTCCCCGCACCTGATCAAAACTTTATTTCACATCAGTCCAACCGCTTGTGTGCAGTTGGATTGCGACCTTGTTGGTGGATCCCTCGGTAGACAATCAACCACTTTGCTTTACAATTGCACCCATTGACTCAAAGACGTTGGAAAAGTGCCGGAATCTTAACTATTGCAAAGATGGTATGACTCGTGCCGATTCTTTGACATGGGAGGCTTTTTGATTAAAAGTTTCTATTGGGGCGATGGGATAGAGTTCTTTGGCAAAAGTTGCTGATTTTCTACAGCCTATTCTGCCACACCAAGAAGATATTTTGGTATGGGTTTGTCATGAAGAAATTAAGAAGTGCAAACTTGTGAACTCTATCAGTTGTTGCTTGATACTGATATTCTTCCTCCGTCTAATAAGTGGTCTCTTCAACTTCCTCCTCTTCAATGGCAGAAGGTGTGGTCTTGGGCATGGGACAAGCTACTTCATCCTAAAGTGGCGCCTTTGGTGGCGATTCTTCATAGGTGTCTGCCGGTTAATGTGCTTGTCCATAAGTTTAACCCTAGAATATCAAATCGTCCAAGATGCAAGCGTGGATCCGAGACCATTGAGCATTGCTTTTTCATGTGTGAACACCTTAGATGTGTATGGGACTTGTTGTTTTCCCTTTTCGTGGTTTCACTAACAAGTCAACAACCGCTTTTGGCAATTTACCCAAGTACCGACAGAGTTACAAGGCCGGGCTTTTCATCTAGCAAAGAGGATGGTTGCTTTGGACTATCTGGAAAAGACGAAGATTGGTAATCTTCAAAGGTCTGGATGTGGCAGATAATCGTGTTCTCCAAGAAGCTCAAGGTTACATTGTAAAGTCGTATCATTGTTCTTCACTTGCCCCTCGCAAGAGGCGATTGATTTTTGAGGAGTATTTGGATGTGCACTCTTATGCTTAGGCAGGTTGCTTCACTCGGTGGGTCTCTGCTTATCCGCTGAGATTTTATTCCTGTCTCTGCATTTATACTTGTATTTGACTCTTTGATTGAATAAAGTCTGACGTCCTTCAACAAAAAAAAAATATCGCTATTGTGATAAGGAAAACCATTAGTAATTACGTTGCTTAATATCACCATTTGACGAAAAACAATTAGCACTTAATTGATACAACGTTTAGACATTTTTATTGTGTGAAACAATGTTGGTTTAGATGTAAAATGTAGTAGCTTTATTTAGGTACCACTTTAAATTACATAAACAATTAAAACAAAAAACAATTAGTGGTTAATGGCATGACATACATTCTCAAAGTGTAGTAATAAACCATGGTACTAAACTAAATAAACTAACTATTGTAAAGAACCATGATGGTGAACTGTGCTGAAAAAATATGCGTGGTTATTCAACACATTAACCCACATAGTAACATTATTTTATTATAGTGGTTCCATGTAAAAACAATTGTAAAAAACTAATAATACTTATTTTTTGGGGGCCTTGTGTGAGTTTTTCAGACTTCTCAGTATCATTTTTACTAAGCTGAAGTCCTTTCTTTAAAACTCGTGCGGCGAAGGATCGAACAGTTTCCATGTTTTGTTGGGTCAACTTATTCCATTCAGCGATAAGATCGCACTCCCAATTATGACCCAAAAAACGATTTTTGATTTGCTTTTCAAATTCCACAAAGGTAACAATAGGTTGATCGACTGGCTGGTTCTTCTGGATATCCAGCCACCAGTCCTTCGCAACCCCATCCAGATGACGCTCAGCAAAATATAACTGAGTGTCTTCGTCATCTTTAGTCTTAGCAAAATATGAATTCAAATCCCGGAGCCACGCGAAAAGTTCATCCGCATCACTAGTGGCAGCGAAATACTTTTTGAATTCAATTTTGACATTGGCACCCATTTTAATGCCACTATGTGGACGCCCTGCAGCTTGCTGCAACTGCGCCACCTGCGCTCGCAGAGAATCCAATTCTTGCAGCTCCGCAATTCGAGCCTCGGCAGCTGCAAGTTTTTCTCTCATGAGCGAATTATCATGCTCTAACTCAAAAAGTTTTTCCTTGAGCTCTTCATCCTCAACGTTAGCATTGGCAGGAGAACCGGCCATCAAAACTTGTTGCTCTGATACCACTAAAATGGACTCTTGACGTGGCACGCTATCTCACCACCCAACCACGAGCCCTCAGCTATGACACAGCTGCCCCAGAGCTCTCCCCCGAGCTACTATATAGCATGCACGCCCCCCTTTGGTCCTTCTTTGGACCAAAGGCCCTCTTTGGACCATAGGGCCCCTTTTGAACTAAAAGCCCACTTTGGACCATAAGGCCCCTTTTGGACTAAAGGCCACGTCCTTGGCATATTGCAAGTACGTTTTTATTCATATCTTCCTATTTTGCCACACAGGCTTGCCTTTTGTTTTTTGCTCGGCAAAGGGGTATTACGCTACTGGAAAAACGTCTAGGTGAATCTTGTTTCAGATGCATGCTCTGTTTCTTCTGACATTTTTTGTTTTGGATATAAGGTGATCTAAGGCTATCTAAATTGATGGCCAAATACAAATCTTAAATCGATGATGTTGGATGCCTCTGCATTTTTTCTTGGCAACATCATGTCATGTTGGTCAAACGACAGGTAGATTGTTTCTTCATACTGGAACATTCGTGCTTGAGGTAAAAATCGTTCTTTGTTTTTTAAATTTGTGTGCTTTAAATCTGATTGAAAGTTGCAGGTGAAATCATTTCATTTGCTCTATTATTCCGATAGTTGCAGCAAAAGTGCAAGGCTTAGAGTAACAGATCTTTCTTGCCATTTCTGTTTTTCTCTATTTGTCTCATACAGATTTTTTAAGCATAAGGATTGCGCTATGTCAAAACAGCTCTGCCAAAGCTTCTAGATACTTCCAATTTTTCATTCTTTAAGCGATTTCCATGTGTTGGACCCTTCGTTTACTTTAGTTGGTTCTACGTCTAATATGAAATCTGCAGGTACGAAGAACCGAGGTAAACATCCTGGTTGCAGAGTCATAGTTATATTTGGAGCATGAAGTTGATAAATCTGTAGGGGATCTATTTTCTGTAAATAGAAGAGGTTTCTGGAAAACTACACGGGTACATTTATTGTCTCAAAGAAATTGTTGTAGTAGATATTCTTAATATGCTTTCTTTGAGTCTCATTAAACTATTCGTACCGTCTAGATGAACAGTTTTTTGACATTAAGATTTGTTGCTTTACATGGCATTGTTGCAATATATATTTTCAACATGTTTTCTGTCGCCAATTTTATCAACATGCTTTTCTAATTTTCTTTTCCAGAAAGCTAGGATCCAACATTTGCTTTCACAGGTTTTGCTTCAAAGTTTGATATGGTCAGCCTATTTTCTCCAGGTAATACACAATTTAACAATTAAGTTGTGTGTTCATAATCCTTTCATAAATTGCATTCTCTGGACTCCATATTACTGCAAAAGCTTTGAATATCTAAGTTTAGGAGACTGGTCCTCCTATGCCAACTGCACATAACTGAATATTCTTTTGTCTGAATCAACAAACTTTTCCATCTGTAAGCTCTCTGATTAGATTGTGTTCTTAGAGAACTGGCCCTTCATATGGAATTTTTTCAGCATCTCTAGCTTGAAAAAAATGGATATCAAATTAGCAATGGCATGCTAGATGGAAGCTTTTGCTATGAAGGCATAATGGTTGGGTTGAACTTCACGTAGGCTGGCTGGACATTGTTCCATTGCTAGCAATATTTCATTGTGGTGAGGATTGTTTCTCCATTTTAATGAGTATTTACAGATTTGAGATTTCTTTTGTCAACTATATGTTCCTTTAAAATTGGTTCTTGTTCCTACTTGCAGCAAACAATACGCAGGCATTGCATGTTACTTTAATTGCACCAGTATTATATGCTATGGTTTCCCTTTGCTAATGGCCTTAGCATTTGATTCTGTTGGCCCTGAGAATGCACAAGGGGTATTTTGACTTACAGTAGATCATTTGTGAGCAGGTACCATGTTTTGCTTTTTACATGTGGAACGGATCCATGTTGACATCAAGGCCTTATGTAAAAAACTTTCATGTAACCAATTCCCTTATTTCGTTTGGAAATAGGCAGAGGATGCATCATTCACATCCCTACTCTAAACTTGAGAATGGAATTGTACATCTGCTTCTCAGAAGTAAATATGTTGTTGATTTGTGGCATGACGTTGCACACTTAGAAATAGATAGTTACATTTTTTTATCTTAGGCTAGAGTTTGTTGCTTATATGGACAAAAACCCAACAATTTAAAAAAAACGTATGTACGAAAGTCCAAACTAGAAAATTTATACTTAATCCTTAAACAACTCTCCCTCTCCCTTTGCAAGACTTCGTTGCCCATATGGACAAAACACAACAATTTCAATGGCATTAATTAGAGTTCAAAATTAGAAAATTTACGTAATTCTTGACTAACTTGGCGTTGCTTAGTGCATTTCAATTATAATTTTCACCCTTCAGAAAAGGCTACATTAAAACAGCGTGATGTGCTAGTAGCACCCTTTTAGGGAGCTCGCCCATGCTACACAAGTCCAGGGGCCTTACGGCACAAGGGACATAAATGTATTCTATTCTATTCTATTCTATTACAGACTCCATTTCAAAATGGCTATAAGCCATGGACTAATTATACTACTATGATGTGATCTTATCTTATCTTATCTTCTAAGTTGTAATTGCTTACTACATGATTTGTATTCTTTGCATTTTTTTTTTCTTGAGATGTTGGACAATCTACGGGTGGAACAGTGGCACCCAGAAGGACAATAAGGAGATTAGAAATTCAGTCTGTAGATAATAGAGATAGATAATGTTATCCCTAGCCCTACATTTTTGGATATTTAAGAAGATAGTTGTATAGGATCTGGCAGCAAAGTACGAGTATGTTAAGTATGTGATTTACAACAATAAGATATTCCGAAAAAGCATTAACAAGTCATATAGTCTTTCTACAAAGTTTCAAGTTGCACACGAAGGTTAGCACAGTAAAGCAAGAAGTTGTCTTATCTTATATTTCCTGCTCATCTTCTCTCCAGACTATGATCTCAATATATGCACAGAATGGACTTTAGCAGCTCTTTGGAGCATTTGCATCTGATGGGGAAAGAAGAGCACTTGCCAGACATATTTGCATTTGTCAACCTTGAAAACCTTCTTGAGGGAAATGTAATTCATGCATGGGTTCTTGCAGAAAAGGATATAAATACTTATGTATAGCAAGTGCAAAAATCTCGATGATGCATGTCAAAGGCTTTCTAAAACGTATTGATTGGAAGAAAAAAATGGGTTTTCCAGTCAAGTTTGCCCTTTTTCTGATGATTTTTAATTCCCGACACTAAAAATGCCTGCTTTCATATTTTCCATTCATATTGCAACCACAATAGACTCAACACCACAATTTCACATTGCAGGGGGGTGGATACAAGTATGTCTATATGACCATCTCAGTTTTGAAAACAAAAACATTTCATACTTTTCAAAAAATAAGATTGTTAGGCATGAGTAACAACATCTTAGGCTATATATATCAACATCCCATAGACATATCTTACATGTACATGAAAAAAGAAATAATTCACATTCAATTCTTATGGGCAATTATCCTTTGCCATCTCAATTCGTGAAAACCCCCAACGTTGTTGCTCTAGATTTTACCACATTGTCAAGTGTTACTCTGCTCATCTTCATTGTACATATTGAAGTCACCTGTAATGATTACTGCACATCTTAATGAACATGCACCCTTTTACTTAGTCGCAATAATGTTGGACACTATCATAAAAAATGCATGCTTTTATATACATTATTGATCTAATTTACACTTAAGCATTTAGAAACCAATACCATTGATTGAAATTGGCACACATTTGTGATGAACAATTAACTAGACATTTAAAAAGATGATAACAAATCAAAAATTACATTTGAAAAGTTATCACAAATCAAAAGTGGCAGACAGTTAAGGCATTAGCCCGGCAACGCCGGGCACACATTTACTAGAAATGTTTTTGGGTCACCGGCCTCACGCCGGCGCTAACGCTTTTTTCGACAGATCTAACGCTTTTTCTGGCGAGTTTCTTCATGTTTCATTTTTCCGATCATCGTATTATTTTTCGGCCGAGGCAACAACTCTATGCAAGCATTTTTTTTCCGGGCCAGAGGGCAAGGGCTAAGCGTTTCTTTGGTTATTTCGTAGCAAAGTAGCGATGGCGCTGCCTGAGTCCGAAAAGAAATCTGGGTATCGCCAAGCTAAAAGAGCACCTTGAAATAAATAGCAAGCCAGACATGTCACCCAAAGTATACTTGCTAAGTCCTCTAAGATCCATCGTTAAACAACAGGAGGTGACTCCCCTGGATTTTTTAATATGCTGAGTAATAGTCCGCAAGCTCAGAATATGAAGAAAGAGCAACCGCCATAATCTGCTGAGTCTGGAAGGAGCTAAGGATGAGCACAAAGATAATAAATCAAGCTCATGGATAAAGGCCAGCGCCTTGATGATCGGATCTGTCATCGCCTTTCCGTAGTATTTCACTGATGCAGGTAAAGAGAGCAAAGACCAATTAATCGTCTGAGAAAAATGGCAGAAAGAAATTATAAACAAACCTTAGATTAACCTGGAAAACAGTGATCGATCATGTAGAAGTGACTATCCAAGAGAGGGCTCATCCAGGGCGCACATGAATTTGGCTAGGCGGTTGCTTTTGAGGGAGCTTTGCAGGATTGATGCCTTAGCTCGAAGGCACAACTCTGTTATGAATCATAACTAAGGGGATTTTTGGATGTTGGCTTGTTTTTTATTTGCTTTTGTGTCATTTCTGTGGTTGCTTGCAGGGCTTTCTCTTTGATAAATGGGAAAGGGGATGGCTGGTCTAGTGTGAGGTTAAAATGTAATGAAAACTCAAAAGATTGTAAGTGATTTATAAGTAGATAAGCAACGGGAAATGATGGAAAACGAAACAACAACAACAACAACAACAACAACAACAACAACAACAACAACAACAACAACAACAACAACAACAACAACAGGGAATAGCCCCCCGATCCTCTAAGGGGAGAACATGCCTTAGGTTTGCGCTCTGCACAGGGGGTTCGATTCCCCTGGCCTGTGTGTGTGATGCCACTTCTTCTTCTATGCAACATAGCTTCGAGTGGAAGTTAGAAGGCTTGAATGGGAAGCCAAGAATGTAGAATGAAGCGTACTTTGTATGCATGGAGCAATTGTGTATTTGCTTTATTTCATAAGGTCAAATTGGCCCTAAAAAATAGAGCCATCCAGGTGTATGATCTGGCAGGATCGCTTGCCTTGGCATTTCACATGGTTTAATTTCAAATCTGATGGCCGAGATCTAATAAAACAGGCGTCCACCCATAATACAACCTAAAACTAATAGTCGTATTGTTTACGTAAAATGTAATTTGATAGTAATTTCTACAAAAGTCCTTTGACAACTATAGAATTTGGTAGAATGTTAGACTTTAAAGTGAAATTTCAACAAAATTCAGGTGATTAGGTGATTTAAAAGAACATGTAATTTGGTAGTAATTTCAACAAAACGTCCTTTTACGTTATGTGGAGCAAAGAACAATGAGCGATTCCCTTTCGGAATGGGAGTCGGGCCACCCAGCCGAGGCCGCCGCCGCCGGCTTGCTGCCAGCGGGCTTGCCTTGGCATTTCACATGGTTTAATTTCAAATCTGATGGCCGAGATCTAATAAAACAGGCGTCCACCCATAATACAACCTAAAACTAATAGTCGTATTGTTTACGTAAAATGTAATTTGATAGTAATTTCTACAAAAGTCCTTTGACAACTATAGAATTTGGTAGAATGTTAGACTTTAAAGTGAAATTTCAACAAAATTCAGGTGATTAGGTGATTTAAAAGAACATGTAATTTGGTAGTAATTTCAACAAAACGTACTTTTACGTATATAAGAATGGCGGTTTCGCCGATTCGAGGAGGAATCCTAGCCGTGGATGACTCAGCAACAATGATTCTTATAACGATTCCGCACCTTCTCGAATGGAATCGGAGGTAAAATCTCCGAATCGAAATGAGAGGTAAATCTTCAAGAACGGCGAGTAACTTCAAGAATCGAAGGTAAATCTTCAAGAACGGTGCGTAACTTCAAGAACGGCTGCAGCTCTTAGACTAATAGCAGTTCCGGCAAAGAACCTTCGCCAGATGGCGCAATGCCATTGGCGGATATGGCAGAATGCAACCTAAGTTGCATTTACGTTATGTGGAGCAGCAACAATGAGCAGATTCCTGCTCTGGAATGGGAGCTGGCCACCGGCAGCAGCCAGGAGCGCCAGCAGCAGCCAGGAGCGCGCTCCTGGCTGCTGCCGGTGGCCAGCTCCCATTCCAGAGCAGGAATCTGCGAATTGTTGACGCTCCACGACGTCAAGGTAAGCTTCGGCAGATGAGTTTGGGCAGATGAGCTTCGGCAGACCGGCTGTCTCAGGTTCGTCAAGAATGATCTACCCATTTGTCATTCCTGATTAGTATGATCGCCACATGGCCAGCCTCATTGGACACCAAACAAGAATGAAGACTAACTTACCTTGACGTAATAGAAGGTGTTTTTATAGTCATTCTATCAACAGGAGTAGTTTGGCTATGGCAGAAGCACCATCTTCAGCCATGGCAACTATGCAACGTCGTCTGGACAGGCTCTCTTCTCACTTGCTTACTCTTCCTTATGGCCCTCTGTCTGACAGGGAACTTGTTTCCGTCCAGCATTGTATGTCTTCGGCCTCTTCAGAGCTACCCAAACGGAAATTAAGCAAGTACGAAATTTTGCATGGAGAGGTTTCTAAGACACCAGTGCAATGGGCCAAAGGCCAGCTTCCATCTCCAGAACTGCAAGATGTTTTATACGAGAAGGCAATTGGCGAAGGCATTGCAAAGGTAAATTGTATAATGGGTCTTTCTTTCACAAGAAGTCGGTACTCATATCCTTCAATTTCTTGGCATTATAGTGTCGATGCTATTTTACTGCGTCCTTTCGGAAAGACAGCCTCATAGAGTAGATACTTGATTTCCAGTTTTAATTCTAGTGCAATTCTGACTCGGGTTTTAGTTCAGCTCAAGTCAAGAAGGATGACTTACGTTTATTTGAAATGTTTTGAAATTGTTTGTCAGATACCTCTTTGTCAGCAGGTTGAGCTACTTAGAGACATAGATGGCCTCTGAATTGTGTGTATGTGTGTGTTTTGTTGTCCTTTAAATTGGCTGCATAGTCAAACATCAACTGCCAAGAACAGCGTATGATTTTACTTAATGTCATCTATGCACCGTCCTCCAAGAGCACCAATAGGAACATGTTGAAGTAATTGGATGCATTCCAGAGATTAAAAATGGCATTACTCTACTCCGAGCTTAGGTTAACCGATCTCAATTGGTGTTTCTTCCTCTTATGTGCAAGAAGGGAACATTTTTTAAACAGCATATTGCCAATCGAATGTTTTGCAGATATCCATTAACAGACCACATAAACGAAATGCATTCCGTCCAGAGACGGTCCTTGAACTACAACGAGCATTTTCAGCTGCTAGAGATGATCAAGAAATTGGGGTCATAATCTTTACTGGAGTGGTATGCTATATTCTGGAGTCTGTATGTTGTGGACATAATCTCATCACTATGCGTTGCATCATAGGGTCAAGAAGCATTCTGTAGTGGAGGTGATCAAACTGTACGTGGAAAGCATGGCTACGTTGGCAGCGACAATATTGGGCGTTTAAATGTTCTGGATTTACAGGTACTCCAATCATGTATGATAATACAAACCTGGTGATTACCAACTGAAAAACTGGAGTACTTCCGGTTCCAAGTACACATTGCTCTTGATGATATATCTCTCTTTTACAGCCCAATGCAACAGTGGAGTTCACATTCACACACTAGAGTGACTACAGTCTTAGCATGTGAACCCCATCTTTATGCTGCAGCTATAGCTTGACCTATTCCCTCAATGGTGAAGAGACTACATTATGAATTTGAACTTTCTGCAACTTGCAACAGCTTCCCAATTTTCTGAACATGGTTCTCTCTGTAACGCGACATCGTTTTAATAATATGTCCGCCCTCCTCCTTTAATGCATGGTGGCCTCACAAACGTAAGCAGGACAATGATTCAGAAAGAAAGCAGGAAAGTACATCTATGGAATTGGAACTTGGAAGCGATTCCTTATAAAACAGTAGTACAAACGGAAAAAAAACCTTATGAAACAATAGACAAACTGAAAAAATGCATAGCACAGCGAATGGGGACTAAGATAAAAACTTCAGACAAGATCATGCACACAGCAATGTCATGCAGTATCTTCCTCCATTAAACATAGAAGTAATCTTTGTTTAAAACTGCGGATGGACCAAACTGTGCCTCCATTAAACATAGAAGTAATCTTTGTTTAAAATGCGGATGGACCAAACTGTGCTTAGTGGGGTAAGATACCATGCCAATTGCTGGTTTCCGAACCCATGATCTCCTGCTTACAAGGCAGGTGTTTTACCACTAAGCTACTAATCCTACTTTCTGCCAAATAGCTCCTTACGAGAATCATATTTCCTTTCCAACAACAGGAAGATTCAGTTTGAGAAATGTGGACAATTAATTCCTAAGTTTTTAGATGATGTTCATTTGCAGGTACAAATACGGAGACTTCCTAAGCCAGTAATTGCAATGGTAAGCAGTTAAATTATTCTTAATTTTACAGATGCTTCTTGTGCCCAAATTCATCTTGAACAGACTGTGCTTTGAAATTCTAGGTTGCTGGATATGCTGTTGGTGGTGGGCACATTCTTCACATGGTTTGTGATCTTACAATAGCAGCAGAAAATGCTATGTTTGGTCAGACTGGCCCAAAGGTTAATAAAAATCTGACCCTGTGCCTTCCGTCTAATTAAGTTTGTTCTTATTGATAAGCTTCCATTCACATTGCAAATTTCAATGTCATTGTACGTCTCAGCCCCCTTAGCAATCTGCCTTACTTTCAGATAATATAGATGAAGAAATTCAAAGAGAATGAATGAATTCATTGTTAAAATGATTGTTTATATGAAAGCCATCTGTCTAATTGTTTATCCTGAGCACCTTTCTGCATGAAACCAAGTAAGCTAGACAGTTTTGAAAAGCAGTATCCACTCTGCTGTGAAGCAACAATCTGAAGTCTGTAATTTACTTCTCCACCTAATTGTTCAAGTCATATGAAACTTTATGAAGTTGGGGAGTCAGGATGGCTCGAAAGAAGAAGTCATACATGATGAAGGCTTGGCATATGACATGAAGAATTGGATCATTCCACCATGCTCACATATATCCATAATTTGGCTTTTGGAAATGTAGGAACTGATAGAGGAAGCTTTTATGGCAATTTCACTATTTAGTCCTTATAATATATTTTTCCTTAATATTTCTCATTTCATACTCTTCTGTAGGTTGGGAGTTTTGATGCTGGATATGGTTCAAGCATAATGACTCGCTTAGTAAGTATCTTTTCTGCGCAGGAAAAAGAATCATGGCTGTGGATTGGAAAGACAACATTGTTTCTTTTTGATAGAATGTAGAGGGAATTTGAGTTGTCCCTAGAAGTACGAAGGAATCCTATTTAGTATTTCTATTACATCTATGCAAGCGACCCAAATCATGTAACACCTGTAGGATTAGAATAATACTCATGCCCTAGAATGATGAATAATAGGGCTATCTCGCGATTGTCATTACAGTGCTTCGTAAGAATTATATCAAGAGATCTCCAATGATGGGGTTAAAAAACATCCTATTCCACAAGACCTTTACATGTCAATGTACGTCAAGACCTGCCCCATTGGGCTTTGTAGATTATGAAAGAAGCCTACTGGCCTTTTATTTAAAAAATATCTTTGTAGCAAACTAAGCATCTCAGGGCGGGAAGCCTATTTTGATAGTATGAAGGAGAAAAAGAATTTTTTTCCCAACCAAGGCATTGGTCTGATAGTGCGTTATGCAGTCAATTATATTTATATTTTCTATATCTTCTGCTTTTAGTATTGAAGTGCACAACCGTCAGATCTGTTGCTGAGTTCTTACATTTCTTATAATTCTACAGATAGGCCAAAAAAAAGCTCGAGAAATGTGGTTTCTTGCAAGACTGTACAGTGCACAAGAAGCATTTGCAATGGGGCTCCTAAATTGTGTGGTACCTGTGAGTATTTGGATGTTAAAGGGTCATCTTAGAGGCAATTGAGCTTTGAGTGGCTATGGAACCACCTGTCATGCTTTCATATTTGCAAACTTCAATTGCAATTACTAATCATTGTAATTCCTGTGATACATAACTTTTCAGCTTGAGAATTTGGAGGAAGAAACGGTTAAATGGTGCAGGGAAATATTGCAGAATAGTCCAACTGCGCTTCGGGTTCTTAAGTCTGCCATGAATGCTGTGGATGATGGACATGCTGGTTTACAGGTAGCCTCTTCAAGCTTTTCTAATATCTTCTTGTTGATGAATATACCATCATCTGTAAGGAGCTTCACTAGATCAATGTACTTTGGAAGATGGAACCTGTTGAATAGGATGACAGAACATGCACTTCAAATAATCAAAATAGCCTAGGGAAGAGTAAAAAAACTAGCCGACTTGAGAATCTCTGTAAAGGATAGAATTTTTATTCTCATAAAAGATGAAAGGCGTTCTTTGATATGAACAACTGGGCTAAATATTGGCATCATTATTGTTGCCTTATTGTTCTCTGATATCTGAGATAGTGGTAGCCTTAGATTGGTTATAATTTTCCAACGCTATGAAATGACATAATATTTGATACTCAGGAACTTGCTGGGAATGCTACCTTGCTATTTTACGGAAGCGAAGAAGGCGAAGAAGGAAAACAAGCATATTTAAACGGGTGCAAACCTAATTTTTTAAAATTTCCAAGATTACCTTGAAATTTAATGATGTATCATGGTGGGTCCTATCGTACTTGATGGACGAGGTATGGAGCCCTTGTTATATCATAAGAAAATGTAGTTATTCTTTTCGCGTCAAATTGTTCCTTAGTTGGGGACACGTTTTCTCTTTTATGAGTTTCAAGTAGACATATCTGACAAATCAAATGTAGCAAAAACGTTTGATAGCAATACATATGGCGAAGCAGTCAGGGGATCCAGTTCGGAGGCATGATTTGCGACACGCATTCCTCGCTCTATATCTAAGTGGAGCCTGCATGTTCCCAATAAAGAGATCCATGTTTTAGCAGAAGGTTGAAATGGCATGTTATTAACTAATGCCTCGGCCTCGTCCAACCAATCTACATGTCCAAGTTGAACTACTATGCAGTTCAGTTGTTCTGATGTTTGTATGGTGCCATAATCCTTTCCCATGGAAACAAAACAATTACAGGTTTCATCAATTAGACCAGCACAGCTATATGCAGACAGGATGCTACATACTATAAATTCATCTACCATCATTCCCTCCATATGCATTTGCTGGACAATTTTTGGAAGTAGCTTACCATGTCCATGTTGGGCATATGCTGAAATTATGGCAGTCCATGATATTGCATCCCGTTCAGGCATATCGTTGAAAACGTGGCATGCATGTTTCAAGCACCCACACTTGGAGTACATGTTAATAAGAGAAGTCTGTACAGAAGTTTCTGACTTAAATTTACTATTTGCAATACAAGAATGAACCCACATTCCTCTCATGAGGGCTGCCTTCCTTGTGCACACATCTAGGATGTTGATGAAAGTCACTTTATCTGGGGTCACATCTTCTATCTTCATCTGATGAAAAAATTGGAAGGCTTCCTCAAAGTGTGCTTTCTGTGCATAAGCTTGAATCATTACAGTCCAGGAGATGGCATTTAGTACAGGCATTTCTTGAAAGATTTGCAAAGCCTCCATGAGCTTCCCATGCTGAGCATAGCCTAAAATCATGAGAGTCCATGAGACAACATTGCGTTCTGGCATCCTGTGAAAAAATTCAAGAGCCCCACTTACCTGCCCATCTTTATTATAAGCTGCAATGATGGCATTCCATGAGAACAGATTTGGCTCAGGCATTTGCTCAACAAGTTCGATGGCCTCCTTCAGATGTCCACGTTGTCCATAACCTGCAATTATGGAATTCCATGAGACCACGTCCTTGTAAGGCAATTGTTGAAATAACTGAGAAGCTTCTTCAACCCTCCCATGTTGGACATATGCTGAGATCATAATATTCCAGGATACTGAATTCCTTTCAGGCATTTGCTGAAATACTTGGAAGGCATCTCTTAATAGTCCCTGCCTAGCATAACATGCAATAACAACATTCCAGGAAACCACATTTCTGTGAGGCATCTCATGAAAAATTTTAAGAGCTTCCTTAAGCTGGCCTTGTTGGGCATAACATGTGATCATGGCGTTCCAAGAGACAACATTCCGTGCAGGCATTTGTCTAAAGAGATCCAATGCATCCTTCAATTGCCCATGTTGGGCATAGGCTGATAACATAGAAGTCCATGATACCACATCTCTTTCAGGCATCTGCTTGAATAGCTTTAATGCCTCGTGTAGTTCTCCTTGTTGGGCATGAATTGACAACATAATGTTCCAAGTAAAAATATTTCGATTTCTCATGCAATCAAACACACTTCTTGCACTTTCTGATGCTCCACATTTTCCATACATCTGTAAAACAAGGTTGCCAAGAAATCTATCATCGCCTTGACCACATTTTAGAATGTATTTATGAATTCGCTTACCTTGCACAAGGTCCTTTATGTCCATGCATCTTCTCAACAGAGAAACAATGGCAGATCTATTCCAAGTATGCTCATTCAGCCAGTCTCTTTCTTGGCACACACTCATCTTGTTCCCATCCAAACACCTTACCATTTCGCTCTGATTTTCATCCTCACGATTTAAATTGCAGTCATAGGCTGATGTTTGTCTACATAGTGTGCTGATTAGCATACAAAAACCAAGTTGCTTGCCTATAAGCAATATATCGTGTCCATGGGCGCAGGTTTGAAACAGAGCTCGGTTGGAGACGACCCACGAGATGATCATCGCTGCCAGTTCGAAACATTTCCAGGGAAATCCTTGGCTCCAAGGAAATGCTTTTGATTTCGACCTTTTAGCGCACAGAAAAGCTCCAAGACTGCCTCAGAATTCTTCCACCATTGTAGTCCTTGTATTGCAATGGAACTGCCATCCAAAGGTAAACTATCGCTGCCGCAGGTCGAATCTCGCCCTTTGTGTTCTTCACCCTTTTGTTGACGTGTAACATACTAATTATTATTATGTAGGTGAAATGTTTAGCCCTCACTTTTAATTGGAGCCCTTCGTATAGAGAATATTCCATGTTATATCTCAAATCAAAGGCCAATAGAATTTTGAGACGGAAAACGCATTCCAGAGTCAATAGTGTAAAACAATTCAGAAAAGTAAAACAACCAAAAAAAAGACTTGAAAAAGTGAAACAACAATTGAACCTACAACAAGTTTGTCCTGGCGGCAACATTTCCTTGGTTCCTTGGCTGTTCAATTAGATCTATTATAACGTTCCACTATTACATCGAACGGCGAGAAATTCCCAATTAGTGAACTAAATTATGGATGGTTTCTTTTTCGGTTGCTCCTAAAGGGGCAAATTCTCGTCCATGTGGGTTTGTGGATATGCCCAGAATATGCCAATAAACATTCCAAACCCACTATTGTCTGTAAACTATTGGTCGCTTCTGTTGCTCGGCAGCCACTTTGGAAACCGGCTAACTGGTGCTCCTTGCTCACATGAATTTTGATGTTGTGCAAGGATCAAGCATCTGAAGTAAGTGCGGTGAAAATAACTTATTTCCGAAGCATGCCATAGTAGCTTCAACTATCAAATCATCTTTGCAGGATTTAGAAGCTCAAGACGAACACCCACGATTTTTTTCAAGCGGTGCATTTTGCAGCAGAGCATGAGCCAAAGGAGCGCGTGCCTTTTCATAATATCATGGAGTCCAGCATCTGTTGAAGTGCGCTTTTGCAGGTAATCAGACATGCAGGTGCATGTTTTAGGGTCAAGTATCGAACCCTATCATTTTAAGTTTCTTTTCATGTTTTTCCTCTCGAACTGTCTGCTTCTCAAAATCGTCTGCTCTTAAAATCGTCTGCTCAGAACCGTCTGCTCTTAGAATCGTCTGCTTAACAAATGTTAAGAAGTTTATATCAAGCAAATCTGTTGTTCCATTGGATGTGTCAGCTCTTCAGAATGAGAACTTATAGCGAAGCTAAAATACTACATTTTGGTAAGGGGCTGGCCCACTTTCTGGGTGTAGCTATGACAACCATTGCTAGGGTGTCATGCCCCCTTTATTCCCAAATCCGTTCAGTTCCTTCCTCACTATCTTGCCCTTCCTCATTTTCACTCTGCACATTCAGCCACCTCTCGGAAATTCAATGTTCTCTTTTGGTCAGTCACAGACAATTCATGATTTGTTTTCTAGGACACTCTTAATTGCTTTTGTCATGTACATTTGGTGGCGGATATCTGTTTTAAGGGTTTTTATCAAGCTTGATAAACTTGCAAAGCCATACATGAAAGCAACGGCAGGCGCATGAGGCTGCTGGAAGCAGTGAAATTAATTCTTCATACTAACATCCAGACAATGAAGAATGCAATTCCTGTCATCAGAGGCCTAAAGGAAGTTGGTCTACATGTAATGGAAGTGTACAAGTCAGATGGTAAAGATGCGGGTAAGGCCTCTTATAGAAGGAAATATATCAAAATTGTTGCCAGCTAAATCTAAGATTTTGATTCAAACTCGGATGATATGCTTTGCATGCAAGATTTTAGTTTTAATATTGTGACTACTTGTATATTTGGCTATAACGTTTCTGCCATTAGCTTATAGGGTCGATCGCTTTAGTGGGGCCTATGATATTATAAGACATATTATGGTTAGTGGAAGAATAAGAATTGATAAACCACATGCTAGATCAGGCTTTGTCAAGTCTATTAAAAGGAACTGGATGCAAGGTCCATCAAAAAAGATTCGTTTATCAAATTGCACTTACTAAACAGTCTGCAAAGGGTACTTGAAAGAGAGAGAGGGATGGATTAGCCTCAGATGGTCATTTGCTTGTTATGTTGACTTATTTATGATCAAGGCTATGCCTTTTATATTTTCACATTCCAACGTGGATGTCAAGCATATAATTTTTGCATTTTTTTGTTTTCCTTTTGGCCAATAAGACTTACGTAACATTTTTTGAATTCTTTGCAGGATTTGTTGAATTGACAAGCTGTTATCATCTTCTAATGCTTGGAGATTTCGATTTCCATGGGATAGGATCTCCTGGAGATGTTTTGATGGGTTTTATTCATCTACAAATTAAGGCTGGGCCTTTCTGAACCAATGTGGTGGAATGCTTTAAGGCAGATATTGCAAGAATATGCAGAATTAAAATAGGAAGGATATAATTTTAATAAGTAGATATGGTTGGAGGATATATCTTTATAGAAGGACTCTGTCTCCCACGGTGGTTGAGACAAGATGAAAGAATTCATCTTAGCAGATGAATTTAAATTGGAAGGGGCAACTGAAAGTGAAAATGGAAATCTAGCTTTCAGTTAGTTGGTAACGCAGCATTTCACTTGGAGAAATAAAATTGCTCAAGTAAGGTACCATGCAGAGAGGAGATATGCCAGTAAATGTGTGTCTTTTATGGTAAAATAGCCATGTGTTCTTTAAACTGTCTGTATTGTTGCAAGTGATGTGCATATGGCTATTATAAAGCATTGGCATTGTTTACATGCGGAACCACATGCCTGAGAATATCTTGACTAGAAACAAGAAGTTGAACAACTTAGATTGATCATTGGTTGATTTATGTTCTTTATGCAACATGGTAAGTTTTTTATCATTACATGTATCCAGCTATGATGGCATGATAGATTTGTCTAGAAAGTTAAACTACAACAAATAAACAGATCATGTAATGTGTAAAAGGTAAAGCCCGGTTGAAAAAATTGAGGTGTGCAAGTCTGCAAACCAAAAGGTAGGCATGTTTTTAGGAAATTTCATTGGCAATTGCTGGTTGGGAAAGAATTTGTAAATTCATAGTTATAAAAAAAGCCATTTCAGGCAATTGCTGGTTGTGAAAGAATGTAAGTTTATAAGTTTTGAAAAAGTTAGTTCAATTCAAAGTGGCTATGGCGAGTGGAAAAAAAATAGATGGAGGGGTTAAAAGTGCATCTAGCAGCATCGGTCGGGAAATCGTCCTTGCACTTTCTTTCCATGGCTCTAGAGTTGTAGTCAGCTACCAAGGCAATGCTTCCAAAGCAGCAGATGGTGTTTCAGAAATAAAAGCCCTTAATGGTTCTAATTTTCTAATATTGAACCATCTACATTATAAACATATGGATTCTAGATATTTGCAACTTTCTTCAAATCACCATTTACATTTCCTTCCAATTTTCTCCATCTTACGACTACAATATAGTAGTTTTTAAGATTTCTAGCCATCATAGCATAAGTTGAAGCGTGCCTTATTTTACAAAAAGTTAAGATTTGTATTTGTCACCAATATAGAAACTTTGAACAAGACTTATATATATGGTTATGTCTCTCGCTTATCTTGGCCCACTGTAAGAAAAGAACTACAGTGGAGTATGAAATTCTTCCCTAAGATTTTAGAATATCAATCTTTATCGATCTCTATTGTCAAGTTGCTTGTGAACCCTTGGATTGAGGAAGATTTGTTGGAATCTTTCTGATCCATAGATTTTTCTGATTGAAGCCTCATCTAAAATAATAGAGAATTAAACCAGATGCCTCTGATTTAAAGAAAGTTGCAAACATATGTATCCCAACACGAAAGTACAAAATAAGAAACATCTAAACACACCCTCGGGGCACTGGAGGGCTGCAACACGTTTTGTTTTTAAACATGTGCAGTTAGACTCATTATTAACTAATCCTTCTAATTTAGCTCGTCTATAGATTAGAATTGCTAGGACTACTTGATGCATCAATTCCAACAGATAGCTTGAAAACATGCAAGATTGACTTCTGTTTTGTGCCCGTAAGATAGGTGCTATGGTCGACCACCATGGGATTCCCACTATTGTTTGTCCCGTCCTATTTTGTTTCTAGTATCCTTGATGACAATCAATGGTTTTTTAGCCTGGGTGGGGATCGCCCTTACCAATACTATCTATATAGAGGTGCAAGGTAGTCATTTGTGTTTTTTTACTTTTTGGTTTTTTTCTCCTATGATTGGATTTGCACCCTTTCAATGTTGATTGCTAAGTAAGATAATGTAGGTCACAATTGTTTTTCTTAACGAAAACTAGATACACCTGGATCACTACAATACTATCCATAGGGGGTGGACGACGCTCACTTGTGTTTTTTTTTTTTTATAATAATGATCTGCATATTCCATGTTTTGGGAGAAGCAATTATATTGGAAGGGTACAGTCTGCACGGTTGTAATAACCAAATTAGACAGTGCTCAAAATAATGTTTAAACATAATAAGGTCTCTTCTTTAGTACTTGGGTTCTTTTTGGAAAGAAAATGAAAACTAACTTGTTATTAAGTATAGACATGGCCAAGTAGTTGGTATAACCATGGATATTATTCAGTCTCTCCATTCATAAAATTTAATGGATAAAATATGTCGCCGTAATAATTTATGGCCTAAGCTAGGGTTTGGACCAAGAAAGTAAAGCCAAGCCTCGATCCTTAATTGTGCTGGGCAGACCTCGTAAGACCCAAATATTGTGTAGGATTTTGGCAGACAGCTGACCCATGGGATTTAATTCGGATGGCTGGTCCGGAAGCCATAGTTCTGAGGAGGAGTTTTCACTTGATACAGAGACGGAGAGAGAGCTCCTATGGTGCAGAAACTCTGAAAAATTTGATAAATTAAATATGAATAGAAGAGGGGCTGGTCGAGGCTTTGATTCTAAGCGAAGCTTTGAGGATAACAAGGCTGGCTATATGGCTAAAATAGAATAGAATAGGGGTGGAGGGTTTAATCGAAACCCTGGAGGATATTACAGAGGCAATAGCAATAGTGAGCTGTACGTGCCTGAGACACAACCAAATGAAGACGACATGGGCTCTGATAATGAAGACTTACAGGTATAAAATATGCTAGTTATCTCTGCATAAATATGGCCTTTCCTGCCCTAGATACATGGTACAGGTTTAATTCATAAGGCCAGACCTGGCGTTGGATTGAACCTATGATTATGGATTGCAAGGTATGATGTTTGAATAAAGGGAAAGCTTAAGCTGTCTAAGCACTAAAAGATGATACAAGGGCAGCATAATGGCTAGGCTGTAGCATTTTAAATAAGTCTCTGATTCTTTAGATGAGAGATTTAAAGATAAGGAGAGTATAAGCAGATTGCCTAGCGGATTGGAGCACTAAAGTTGGTTACAGAAATAGTTTAAATGCTGGAATATAAGATCTTAAATAGATCTTGGTTTTGTAAAATAGATTAACGAATTCCTAAGCCTATTCCTAACCATATGAATAGAAAATCGGCCAATAAAAGTCATATGGGTACAGCCTAAAGGCCAGCTATGTATAACAGTCTGAAATACTTGTAGTGAATTAGTGTTCTAATTCAATGTAGTTTAGATACGTTGCATATGATTAGGAAGGGATTCTGGTTGTGAATTGTATTGTTACTGTTTGTTGTTATTGTTTGATGTACTATTTAGACTGTACATAATTAGTAGATGATCGGACATCAAGAGCAAAGGGTACATTAGGTGATGGGCGAAGAGCCAAGAATCACCTGATGTACCTTTTGGCCCTTGGGTCGTTACCGAGTCTATCGCTAACGTTCTCATGATTGGCTGCAGGTACGGGGTGATTCTTCTCCTAATGTATCTTCTTTGTTGTTATGGTGTCTGGTCGATCGAAATGGATGTACAGGTCTAAGATAGTTACAGTAACTTATGGACTGATTCAGCCATAATAGTTAACTCAAATTTCGGGCATATTTCTGAAAAAACCATGGCATAAGGGGTAAGGCCTAGTGTAATTTTTGTTAAACTCTGTGGCGTGCTGTGGTAATAGTAAATGATGATTTAAGGCATACAAGTAATGGGGCTCAAACTGCCAGCAGGTATGAATACAATCCTTATTACATTTTGTAATCGGATATTTATGTAAGAGACAGCTATCTACCTTATTTTCAAATGAAAAATAAAGTACTGGAACGGCTTTATATAGTTATCATGGCTTCACATAGGTACTATCATAAGTGTATCCTTAAATCTGGCTAAGAATGTGATTGTTTTACTGCAATAAAGTGGATTTAGGGAATAGTCTCCAGATATATGAGATATAGTGGATATTTTATGTTGAATGATAAGAAAAGAGCAGGATAATGACATAAATATGCTGAAGAAAAGGTCAAACTCTTACTGTTATAGGCAGCCAGAAATATTGCTGTTTGAAGGAGTATATTAAATAGAGACATATGTTCTTATAGGTCGAAAGCTGAAAAGAAGCATTCCTTATATGCTAAATGATAAACAGTGACTGCAAAAAATACCTTCGTAATAAGGACTATAGTGATAAATTAAAAAAGGAAATACATGGTTTGCATTAAAGTTGCAGGACATGCAAATGGATCTATGACTTTAAAATTTCCTTTTGTTTCTTTTGTTAAAAAAGCAAGTTATGGTCGGTTGCATGCATGTGCATGTAACTAACAGTTATAAAGCCACAAAATTTGAAGACCTATTTCTTTTTGCTTTTATTTGAGAAATATGACAAAGAACTTTAAAGAAGGCAGAAAAGTTCCTATTGGTTGCATGCAAGTGCAGATATAGATTGTAAATCTTTATGCATGCAAACATATCTTAGTCTATGTATCTTTATTTAAAAATAAAAAAGGATGGCTGTGTAGACTAATAGACCAACACGATTTAATATGGTTATTGACTGGTCTGCATGTAATTTAAAGATTGCATGATATTGGGTCTTCACGTAATTGAGGATCTTTACATGTTTTTCTTTAAAGGAGACTGAAAGGTGGCTGCGTACAGACCCACATAAACCATTAACACAAACCATTAACATCCAACATATAAAAATTAAATTCCCCAACACATAACAACCAACACATAACAACATTGACATTAACAACCAACACATAACTACCATTGACATTAATTAACACAACCATTGGGTCCAACACATTTAAATTAAAATCCCCCTTAAACCCCCTTTGGTTTGGGTGCATATTCACACGGGGGGTGACTCTGGGCAACGAGAGCTGTTGGATAGGCATATTCACCCCTTATTCCTTAATCTATACCGTACGTAAAGTTCCTCGTTTGTGGGGTATGCAAGTACAAAATTTGCTATACTGTATAACAAGATTCGCAAAATACTATAAGATTTCAAGCGGAATACTATATGGTGTTGATTTCGTACGTGCAAAATACAATTATGAGGGCTCTCGCTGCCCTACGTCACCCTCCGTGTGAATATGCACCCAAACCAAAGGGGGTTTAAGGGGGATTTTAATTTAAATGTGTTGGACCCAATGGTTGTGTTAATTAATGTCAATGGTAGTTATGTGTTGGTTGTTAATGTCAATGGTTGTTATGTGTTGGTTGTTATGTGTTGGGGAATTTAATTTTTATATGTTGGATGTTAATGGTTTGTGTTACAAAAAATTTTTTTTGGCCCCTTCGGGGCCTTAGGGACGTCACCCCACCCCCCCTGGTGTGACAAAAATTTTAGAATTCAAACCAGAAAAAAACTAGAATTCATTTGAGGCTTTCATCATCTGTAGCTTTTGAATTTGATCACAATAAAACAAATAGAACATAAGTAAAAGTTACCATACCGCTACAACTATTTCTCTTTCACAATGACACCATTGTTTATCAATCCATATGATTTTGGATGCTCCATCTCTAGCTTAAAGATAATGCATGATTCACCTTATGGTTCGATTAAAGTTCCAAACCTACAATATAAATGCATACTTGTGGCCACTGTTTGACTGATCTGCATGACATGGAAAAGGGCGTGGAATAATCCACCTGTTGTGTGCATAAGAATCTGTTTGTTGATTGAAGCTAAAGGCTGGCTGCTATGAACAATCCGGCAGCCAGGAATATCCAAGAGTTGGAAGCAAACAGAGGGCCTAAACTGTAAACTCTTTTTGAATTTGCAGCAAATCTTAGGAAGGAAACAAAAGGGGGTTTTGCAGCACTACATTGTAGAATCAGGAAATCAATACCTTGTAAAAAAAAACATTATGCTAACTGAAGAAACATTAAAAAACAAATACCTTTGTAAGTGTGAGCAAAAAATCCATCTCGTGGTAGTAAAATCCACTCGGGCAATAAGAATCCAAGAGTGCAGTGCAAGTACACATGCATATGCACACATGCACACATGCACATGCACATGCACTTGCACATGCAATGCACATGCATATACATTCACATGCACATGAGCATGCACATGCACACACATGCACATGCATGTGCACATGCACATGCATACACATGCACAGTGCTCATGCACAAACACATGCAGAGAAAGACAACAATCCTCGGATTGTTCCAATCAACGAAAATCAACGGCCCATAAAGGTTATTATGCTACATATTATGCTACATATTGATCTTCATATATTCTATGGGGTTTTGTTTAGAAAAAAGTTGTAAGTCTAAGGACCTGTTACCAGTAGATAGATGCACCAGACTATGATCTCTTGATCATAGGATGGAATGATTAAGCTATGGAGGGATTGACCGAAATAGTTAGATGTGCTAGTAGGATTGTTGTCCAAACTAGTTATGTCCGGGTTTTTTTTAGACATTTCATTTCTCTAGTTTAACTGGAGTTGCATCACATCTATTGGTTTTAACAGGGACAAAGTATTTGATTCTATCTTGTACTCACAAGATGGATGATGAGGAGGCACAAGCAGACACTGTTGAGTTTGTACCTCCTGTTTGGAATAGGGACCTTGGACCAATTGGTTATGCCACGAGCAAAATTACTTGTCCAAGCAATGCTGTGCAGACAGTACTATGTTGCATCAAGAATCATCAGGTACACATTCAATTACTTGAAAAAGAGGCTACTAGAAAACCTGAGGAGCTCTCGGCTATCTCCCACTTGGGTTTTAATGATTGGCTGGAGCTAGTTCCAAAGCTAAATAAGCTTGACAATGACTGGGATGAAATCAGCAAGTTTATAGACGAGATATATGCTGGTCTACCAACAAAAGTATACCACTGCACCATGGAGGAGGATACAGCCAAGAATCATTTCTTCAAAGGAGTGTTGGCTCTTGAAAAAGCCCATAAGATAA
This sequence comes from Isoetes taiwanensis, assembly GCA_021234155.1. Classification (NCBI taxonomy): domain Eukaryota; kingdom Viridiplantae; phylum Streptophyta; class Lycopodiopsida; order Isoetales; family Isoetaceae; genus Isoetes; species Isoetes taiwanensis. Next base: position 6,622,426 of record JAJEKV010000072.1, read on the forward strand.
AAAAATCCAGCCTCAGTGATGTCATTATCCAAAAGACAGCACTTAGTAACGATCCAGATGATGAAGACGACCCCTTTGGGGAATCTCTGCTTTCTGAAGAAGATAAAATTGCTATGAGCAAAAAAGGAACCAGCAGTGGTAATGGGGAGGATGATATGGATTTCAGTTTTACTTTACACAACTGTCACCTTTTTCCCATTATTTCTGAAAGGCTTGTTGAAAGCCATGCCATGTTCTGTAATCAAGGGATCTGGAGGACAACGAATTTTGGGGCCTTAGCTCCGATCAGCCGAGAATCATGGATCATGCTGGGAGGGTTAACACCCGAGCAAGAAAAAATGGCTAAGGTAGCAGCAGAAAAAATGGAGAAAATAGTGCACAGAGAGAAGTTTAAGCTGAAGATAGACCATCGTTTTTTTGATAAAAAATGTAACAAAGAATGTAAAGCAGAAACGACACATGGCGTATTCCACGATCAGGAGGGATGCATTCTATATTAAAAGGGTATGGAGAAGCATGTGCCCATATTTTAAATGTGTATGTGAACCGAGGGTTAAAGGTAATGCTTGTAAGGACAATATGACTTGGATTGACCATGCAGTGTGGTACATGTTAAACAACCTAGACTATATTTTCCCTGATATGTCGGTGGTAGCACAAATGGTGTCTATGAGAAAGTTTTTGAAGACCACTCTAAAAGAAAGCATAATTGCATACATTTCATGTTTGGAAGTGAGAAATACACTTATTAGCATGACACTGTTGATGGCAGCAGACCCATGGGCAGACCTAAAGCTGAACTTCCCCGTATGCAAAATGGCTACTATATGCGAGAAGAGCATAAAATCAGTGTCACTGATGCAAAGTGTGGAAGCTGGATCCAGCAATGTAGCAGAAAGGAAAACGAAGCAAATTAAACCCAGAACACCTTCTTATGGTACAGTCATGGGTTATGCCCCACCTCGGATTACAGTTCGACCAGTACAAAGTGGCTCAAGCATGGCCGATAATTCCAACATTGAGCAGATCTGCACTCCAAGTGGCATAGGAGGTTCAGTCTCTAAGCAAAAACAGGAACCTATTGTTAAGGATGGAGATGGAGTCGTCCAACAACTCACATATGACAAATAGGTATGGATACCTTTATTTACAATATGCTTTTCCTGTACAAATTCATTGCTCTTTGATGATAATTTGTACTATAAATGCTCGGGTCATATAATGACACCATTAACAGATTATGTCTGGCCTTTCTAAGTTTAGAAAGCACCATATGACAAGTAGAGCTGACATGCCATTGTTCATGTCATGCTAATACACTCCTTTCTCTTATTTTGAGAAAAAATAAAGAATAATGACCAATCCAAGATGACCATGATACCAACCAGATTATTTAATAGATATCTGCTTAATAACATAATGTTTGACTGTGCACAGATCTCTAGAACAATCACCAAGGATTGCCAAGGCAGAAATCATATGTTGGAGAATAAGGAAAAAAGTAAACGTAAAGTGGTGCACTGTTTATTTTTGTCCAAGATACTGGATAAAATCTGCATTCCAAAAATAGTGCACAGACATATGACTAAAAATCTAGGGGAGGTGGGTGAGCAGATCATGAATATGTAGCATTATAACAGGGGGTTTTTTTTATGTTTTTGTACTGTTTTCTCTAAGGTTTTCATATGATTTGGTGGCCGTATTCATCCAGATGTACTAAAGAGTATTTCTAGAGTGCAATCTTTTGTTAGCCATTGATTTTAGAAAAGGGGGCAAATCCTGTGGTGGGGGCTTTTAGGGTTCTTTTTAGGGTTTTTAGGGTTGTGTAGATTAGGGTCGTGGTCTTCCGTTGTTGTGGTTTAATATTAGGGCTAGCATGCATGAGCTTATTGTTGCAGGGAAAGGCTTGGTGATTTTCAAAGGAATCCGGAAGGGAACTGCTCAAATGACTAGAATATGAACGACAGAGTTTCTTCCAGACCTATGACATGGAGGGAAACGAGTTTGGGCCATGTAACTTACCTTGTCAATGAAATAGCCGCTGCCCTGTAATCGTTGTTTTGTTCGGATCATATTGCAGAGAAATCGGCGTGAGACAAGGCTTGTATGGTAGTGGCGGATGGTTGTGCTTAGGCCATTCTGCAAGCTTAAACCTGAGAAATGGAAGCTTGGCCATGGTTTGAAGATTCACGCCTTCGTTACACCCGAGAGGAAGAAGCCCCCATTTTTTTTTTCATTGCAGCGCCTCCCTTTTTGTGAAATGGAATCACAATCCAAGACTTGTGATTTGCCCAAACTGTGCTTGAATTCTGCTCTAGCTCCATGTCCCAAGCTCGTGGTGTTGAAATATTCTCGCAACCGAATCTCGAATTCCAAAACAAAGTTCTCATTGTGATTGCCATTAGTTCTTGAGCTATCTTTGGAGATAGCCGTTGGGGCTTCACCGACATCCACTTGCAGCCGGCATTCTATTTTGCAGGGAATATCGCACAGCAAGCATCTGTGGGTTATGCTTTCGAGAATACCTCTGCACCCAGCAGATCAAGTGAGTGGATTGGACCCTGCTTCTCTGGCTGCTTCTCTGGATTTGAAGATGGGAGGAGGAAAAATTGCATCTCAGTGTGCACGTACGTGTTTGCTAATTAGCTTATAAAACGCTTTGTTTTTTTCTTTCATTTGTTCAATCGTTCTTTTTGGTTACTTGATTATTTGCCTGCTTCAATATTGCCTTTCCAGATGCAGCTGTTGGCATCTACGGTGAGCTCCAAAGAAGGTTTGCACCAAGTCATTCATATGTGTATTAGAAATAAATCGGTGTTTTGACTAATTTTCTGTACCAATTTACTTCTGGGGTTAGTCAGCGGACATTGCTATACAAATGGGAAGCATGTGGACAGCCAAAGATTGCGCAGGTTCAGACCATCCCATCTAGCCCATTATTATCAGGAATGATATTAGAATGAAAGCTGAAAAAGCTGGTCTACCAACATTCACAAGATTCATGCAGCCGCATACGTTTTGTATTTGAAGTGATTATGCATGACATGTTGGAGCTCGTATTCCTAACAAGTATAATGAGAAACTATAGTCTGTCACTGCCCTGATCAAGCTTTACAAGATTTGTTGATGAAACGCGATATGCAATAACTATAACTGGATTGTATCGTGCTAATTTTTGCATTATGCTTTTCAACTCCAATATATTAGGCCACAATTGTGCTACATATCCAGTAAGTGTAGCTTTCATTATTTCTTTGCAAATAAATGGATGATATTAATTGAATTCTTGTTTGTTCTCCTAAGACATATTTTATGCAAGAATGAAGCTTCAAACACTCTATTTTGCTCCAATTGACCAGCCCTGTTATGTTATGTAGCACTGTAAACAACTCACATCATGATGGATGGTTAACTCTGGGTTCAAATTCCAGACCAAAGCTATCGCTCCACCCAGGAATTTCATACACATGAATTGGATGCATAACTATTCCAAAAATTGCAGTTGCTCTTCTCATTATGTATTCTAAATGTACACTTGTTTTGTTTTGTTTTGCTTATATTCACAACATCAACTCATCCAAGTGTCATGTAACGTTGTTTGTTTTTGGCCCCGAAGGGGCAAAAAAAAATTTTAACGTATAATACAAACCATTACATTACACGCATTAAAATTAAATTCCCCCTTAAACCCCCTTTTGTTTGGGTGCATATTCACACGGGGGGTGACGTAGGGCAGCGAGAGCCCTTATAATTATGTTTTGCACGTACAAAATCAACACCATATAGTATATTTCCTGAAATCTTATAGTATTTTGTAAATCTTGTTATATAGTATAACAAATTTTGTACATCCATACCCCACAAACGAGGAACTTTGTGTACGGTGTAGATTAAGGAATAAGGGGCGAATATGCCTATCCTGGAGATACACTGAAAGCTTGAAAGAAATAAGCTACAAACCATATTACATTTTTGCACAAGACATTGAAGCAGTATGTCCATGCAGTAATCCAAGCTTAAGGGAATTTATAGATCCCAAGATTGGGCATATCAGGACTACAAATCTCAAAATTGTTAAAAGCAGAATTCTTAGGAACCTTTTTAGTAAAGGACTTGGACATATTCCGGACAGGCCACTGATATGGAGAGACTTGAAAGCAGAATTAAGAAAAATCTGTGATGCCATATTTGAGTGGCACAAATATCAATTCCCAGATATTTGTGAAAATGATAAGATTGATGTTATTAATGGTATATTAGAGCAAGCTGGCTCTGAAATTAAAGAGGCATGTGAAAAAAGTAAATCTATAAAGTTCCCACTAAATGACCCTACGGTCATAAAAAAATATGGAGTGGCTGACTAAAAACCTATACATTTCTGGGGTGGATAAAGCATCCAATAACCCGTCCTTCATATGCCCAAAACACATAAAGGACATGGCCTTTAAGAGGCTGGACAGTGAGGATTTTATGCCATTAGGAAGTGAGAAGGAAAATCTGATACAGGACCTTAATAGGACCATTGAAGAATATATCAAAGGCATACCGCATTTTTCTAATAAACTACCTTATCTCTTGGGCTTATTTAAAGCCCACAAATCAGAGTATAGATGGATAACTAATGCCCATGGCACCCTGTATACGGAATTAGCACAAATCATTACGGTGGTACTTAATGAAATGCTGAACTTATGGCCTGAGGTATCTAAAGATTTATGTGCCAATATCAGCACATTTGTGGGCAGCAAATTAAATGTGAACTGGATTATTAACTCGGTTTATGATGTAGCAATAAATTTACCCACCAGGATTGAGGAAGTGTATGTGGCAGACATTACCAAACGCTACGAGAGCATTCCATTACTCGGGGATCATGGTATTTGCAATACTAGTGAAAAGGTAATCCATGCGACCTGGAATTATATGAAAAATAAAAATCAGAAATTTGAACTATGGATCAAGCATTCCAGTGGGTAATGTAACTACTAAATGGTTTAAGGCTGCCCCAAAGAGAAAATGCTGGTCTATGATGAGCAGAAAAAAGTTTATTACCATTAACAATTGGTTGTTAGCTAATTGCTATGTCCAAATGGGGAAAGGGATTTGGCAGCAGGTCAAGGGTATCCCAATGGGATTCTCCTGTAGCCCTAATTGGTGCAATATTTATCTTGCATGGTTCGAATTGGATTTCATCAGAAATTTAGCAAGGCAGGGGAGATTTGAGGAAGTTAAAAAATTTAAATATGTATTCCGTTATATGGATGATCTTCTCGCCATTAACTGTCCTAATATTAAGAGCTTCCTTAATAAAGATGGACTGGAAAACGGACAAGAATTACAAATATATGACCTCAGTATACTGGACATTAAGGAAGAAACTGGATATACAGAATTTGCACCTGGAATACATTGTGGTAGCCATGCAAACTTTCTTAATATGACGATACAAGTATTTGACAGAACATTAGGCATATTTCAGACAGTGAAATATGATAAAAGGCTAGCACTACCCTTTAATTCTATAAGGTTTGTGCATGCATGCAAACAAGCAGCCATATTTCCAAGCCAGGAATGTGGTCATCTCACAGATTATGCCATGTCTATACGTAAACTCTAATCCCAGCAAAGCAGCAAAAGATATTATGGAGTTGGTACAACAGTTTGTCTCCAACGGATTTGATGAAGCTGGTATGAAGAAAAGAATTGTCAAGTATATTAAAGCCGCTGATTTCCACGAATCAAATTTGACATCAACGTCCTGCTAGAAATGATCAAAGAATACTAAAGGTACGCCTATGATTTTACTTGGTAATTGGATATTGTTTCTAATATAATAAACATTCTGGAGCAAACTATAGGGTTGTAAAAGACCCCTACTGTAACAAGTAGGGGTCTGCTCACCCTATAAGTTACAGTGTTAAAAGTTTTTCCTTTTTTGAAAAATACAGGGGTCTTATATAACCTTACGGCAGGAGGTAGGGTTTTTTTTATAATAATGATCTGCATATTCCATGTTTTGGGAGAAGCAATTATATTGGAAGGGTACAAACCTGACGGTTGTAATAACCAAATTAGACAGTGCTCAAAATAATGTTTAAACATAATAAGGTCTCTTCTTTAGTACTTGGGTTCTTTTTGGAAAGAAAATGAAAACTAACTTAAGTTATTAAGTATAGACAATGACCAAGTAGTTGATATAACTATGATATTATTCAGTCTCTCAATTCATAAAATTTAATGGATAAAATATGTCGCCGTAATAATTTATGGTCTAAGCTAGGGTTTGGACCAAGAAAGTAAAGCCAAGCCTCGATCCTTAATTGTGCTGGGCAGACCTCGTAAGACCCAAATATTGTGTAGGATTCTGGCAGACAGCTGACCCATGGGATTTAATTCGGATGGCTGGTCCGGAAGCCATAGTTCTGAGGAGGAGTTTTCACTTGATACAGAGACGGAGAGAGAGCTCCTATGGTGCAGAAACTCTGAAAAACTTGATAAATTAAGTATGAATAGAAGAGGGGCTGGTCGAGGCTTTGATTCTAAGCGAAGCTTTGAGGATAACAAAGCTGGCTATATGGCTAAAAGGGGTGGAGGGTTTAATCGAAACCCTGGAGGATATTACAGAGGCAATAGCAATAGTGAGCTGTACGTGCCTGAGACACAATCAAATGAAGACGACATGGGCTCTGATAATGAAGACTTACAGGTATAAAATATGCTAGTTATCTCTGCATAAATATGGCCTTTCCTGCCCTAGATACATGGTACAGGTTTAATTCATAAGGCCAGACCTGGCGTTGGATTGAACCTATGATTATGGATTGCAAGGTATGATGTTTGAATAAAGGGAAAGCTTAAGCTATCTAAGCACTAAAAGATGATACAAGGGCAGCATAATGGCTAGGCTGTAGCATTTTAAATAAGTCTCTGATTCTTTAGATGAGAGATTTAAAGATAAGGAGAGTATAAGCAGATTGCCTTGCGGATTGGAGCACTAAAGTTGGTTACAAAAATAGTTTAAATGCTGGAATATAAGATCTTAAATAGATCTTGGTTTTGTAAAATAGATTAACGAATTCCTAAGCCTATTCCTAACCATATGAATAGAAAATCGGCCAATAAAAGTCATATGGGTACAGCCTAAAGGCCAGCTATGTATAACAGTCTGAAATACTTGTAGTGAATTAGTGTTCTAATTCAATGTAGTTTAGATACGTTGCATATGATTAGGAAGGGATTCTGGTTGTGAATTGTATTGTTACTGTTTGTTGTTATTGTTTGATGTACTATTTAGACTGTACATAATTAGTAGATGATCGGACATCAAGAGCAAAGGGTACATTAGGTGATGGGCGAAGAGCCAAGAATCACCTGATGTACCTTTTGGCCCTTGGGTCGTTACCGAGTCTATCGCTAACGTTCTCATGATTGGCTGCAGGTACGTGGTGATTCTTCTCCTAATGTATCTTCTTTGCTGTTATGGTGTCTGGTCGATCGAAATGGATGTACAGGTCTAAGATAGTTACAGTAACTTATGGACTGATTCAGCCATAATAGTTAACTCAAATTTCGGGCATATTTCTGAAAAAACCATGGCATAAGGTACTTACTTATAGGGTAAGGCCTAGTGTAATTTTTGTTAAACTCTGTGGCGTGCTGTGGTAATAGTAAATGATGATTTAAGACATACAAGTAATGGGGCTCAAACTGCCAGCAGGTATGAATACAATCCTTATTACATTTTGTAATCGGATATTTATGTAAGAGACAGCTATCTACCTTATTTTCAAATGAAATATAAAGTACTGGAACGGCTTTATATAGTTATCATGGCTTCACATAGGTACTATCATAAGTGTATCCTTAAATCTGGCTAAGAATGTGATTGTTTTACTGCAATAAAGTGGATTTAGGGAATAGTCTCCAGATATATGAGATATAGTGGATATTTTATGTTGAATGATAAGAAAAGAGCAGGATAATGACATAAATATGCTGAAGAAAAGGTCAAACTCTTACTGTTATAGGCAGCCAGAAATATTGCTGTTTGAAGGAGTATATTAAATAGAGACATATGTTCTTATAGGTCGAAAGCTGAAAAGAAGCATTCCTTATATGCTAAATGATAAACAGTGACTGCAAAAAATACCTTCGTAATAAGGACTATAGTGAAAAATTAAAAAAGGAAATACATGGTTTGCATTAAAGTTGCAGGACATGCAAATGGATCTATGACTTTAAAATTTCCTTTTGTTTCTTTTGTTAAAAAAGCCCAAGAAAAGTATGAAGCCCAAGAAGACTATAGTACGGACTATGCACCACCAGTTTGGAATAAGGAACTAGTGGAGATCGGATATGACAAACTGAAAGTTGGATGTCCCAACAATGCTGTACAAACATTGATGTGCTGTATAAAGAATATGTTTATACATCAACTTATCATGGAGAAGGAAAGCACCATCCGAGAAGGACAATACTCAGCTATAGAGCACCTGGGCTTTAATGGATGGCTGGCAGCCATTATTGACATAGGAAAGATTGGAAAACAATGGGATGATGCTGTTGCATTGGTGGATAAAATTTACATGGAACTGCCACAAAGGATTTATCAGCATACTATTGAGGAGGATCGGGCTAAGGAGGAATTTCACTTTGGGGTTGCTGCTCTAGAGAAGGCGAATAACATCAAGAAACCCCCAGGTAGTAAATCCCGGGCACCGGTTAACAATGAAATATGTGTGCTTAATGCAAACACAGATGAAGATTCTGATCCATTTGGAGCTGCTTTATTATCTGAGGAGGACAAGGCTGCACTTAAGGTACCCAAGAAGACATGTAATAATGATGAGGACAGTGACTTTGAGTTTACACTCTATAATTGCCAAAGATTCCCGCTTATTACTGAAAGACTAGTAGAAGGGCATGCTGCTTTTTGTAATCAAGGCATATGGCGAACCAAAAATTTTGGGGCTTTGGCACCCATAAACGAAGAGTCCTGGATGTTCTTAGCTGACATTTCGGTAGGGCAGGTTAAGGAGGCTAAAGTGGCTGCTGGGAATATGGAAAAAATGATCCGAAAGGAAAGGTTAAAATTATGCTTTGACCACAGGTTTTTTGACAAACATTGTAACAAAGATGACTGCATCTATGTTAAGCAAAAGGGGCACATGGCATACCCTTACTTGGAAAGAGGTGACTTCTATCTAAAACGGATTTGGAGGACTATGTGTCCATACTTTAAGTGTGTCTGTGAGCCAATGGCCAAAGGAAACACATGCAAGGAGAATATGACATGGCTCGATCAAGGGATATGGTTCATGTTCAACAATCTCGACCGGATCTACCCTGAAGTTTCAGACAGTCGATGTTCCTTTTAAGAAACTGCCTCAAAACAGTTCTGAAATCTAGTATTGTCTCCTATATTTCGTATCTTGAGATAAGGAAAACTATGATTGACATGGCTTTGAAACAAGCTGCTGACCCCAATAGTGATTTAAAAATTGGGGGCCAGAAAAATATGATGGCCATTATTTGTGAAAGGACCATAAAACCTATGTCCTTTTTACGTGGCGACTTGAAGCACCAAAGAAGTATTAGTGACAAAGACAAAGAACAAAAAGATGGCCCTGATAAAAGTAAAGGTGTCTATGGTACACCTAGTGCAGGCTATAAGCCCCCTAGAATTACAAAGCTACCAGGTCCGGAGGACACAAGTACATCTTACAGTCAATCAGTGGAAATTATTGGGACGCCAAGTAACATCGGACACTCACCACAAAAGAATCAGAATCGAGCAAACAAGGATGGACCTATGATCGGACGAAAGCTCAATCTGTAAACTGGTATGTTGTTTTCAATCAACGAATGACACGTATATATATAATACTGTCTTTGCATTTATTTGATGACATTATCTTATGAAATGATACATGTATGATTAGTGACTGTATAATACAGTTCTAATGTCCTAGTCGTATGACTATGGACTTATCTAAAGACGAGAGTCTTACTGGCCAAATGGCAATGCACAGTTTAAGTGCACGGACACTTTTAATGATAATACTCCTGACCTTAAGTGATAGGGATAAATATATAATATGACTTTACTAATATGGCCCTCTGAATTATAGTATTAATGACTGGTGCAGAATAACAGGATGCTCGTTAAGGACTGCCTAGGAAGAGTACGCATGACAAAGGAAAAAGAAAAAAACAAGAAAAAGATTGTGCACATTATGTTTCTAGCTAAGGTTATGGATAAATTCTGTATACCAAAAGTAATTCATAAGAGGACAGTAGAGGCTTTGGGGGATATAGGTGTTGAAATCATGAACGACACCATGTTTGCATGGAAGTACACTGAAAGCTTGAGAGACATATTATATAAACCATTTTATGTATTTGCCCAGGTTAAGGAACCTGTATGCCCTTGCCAGAATCCGAGTTTAAAGGATTATATTGATGATAAGATAGGACATGTCAGAACAACTAAGTTGGACATCATTAAGAATATAACTTTGAGAAATATGATACATAAGGGGCTGAGCCACATCCCAGATAAATATCTGGTAGAGAAAGATTTAAAAGATGAAATTGAGGGGGCTGTGAGAAATATATTTGAACTGCACAAATTCAGTTTTGCGCACATAAGTTATGAGGATAAAGAATACATCAAAAAGAATGTATGGGAAGACATAAAGTTGCTGTGTAAAGAAGCATGCAGAAGTGATTGCAATAGGAGGTTTGCACTTAATGATATGAATGTAGCTGCTAATATAATTTGGCTGAATAAAAACATGTATATAGCTGGAGTGGATAAAGCATCCAATAATCCCGCATTCATCTGTCCTAAGCACATTAGAGATATGGCCATTGCTAGGCTCAATAGCAAGGATTTTCAAGCAGTTGACACCATCGAGATGGAATTGACACCAGTTCTAAAATTTGAGATCCAAGAGCTGATTGGGGAGATGGAATTTGGATCTACAAGACTCCCATACCTTTTAGGAATATATAAAGCTCATAAAAGTGATTATAGATGGATCACAAATGCTCACGGAACAATATACACTGAAATTTCCGAGATGATTACAGCAGTCCTCAATGGTATTTTAGAAATTTGGCCTGATGTATCTAAAGATTTATGTGCGAACATTTGCACTCTTATCCCTGGAAAGGTGAACCCTAATTGGATAGCTGGGTCAGTATATGAAGTTATACTTAATCTGCCAAAGGTTATCAACGAGGTTTTTGTTGCTGACATAACACGATGTTATGAAAATATACCCTTAAAGGGGGACAATGGAATATGTGCTGTTATGCAGAATTTGGCAAGGGCAGCATGGAAATACATGATCAAACAAAACAGAAGAAACGAGCTCTGGCTGAAAAGGATGCCTGATGGTAAGTACAAAACTAAGTGGTTCAAATACATACCTCAAGGTAAATGCTGGATTATAATGAATTTAGAGAGATTCTGTAGTGCCAATAAATGGTTATTGGAAAATTGCTATGTTCTAATGGGATGCAAGATTTGGAGGCAGATTAGTGGAATACCCATGGGCTTCGCATCCAGTCCCTGCTGGTGTAATATGTACCTAGCATGGTTTGAAATGGAGTTCATCAAGAACCTGGCTAAGAAAGGTGAATATGAAGAAATAAAATTATTCAGGCACATGTTCAGATACATTGATGACCTTTTGGCAGTTAATTGCCCTAACATTAGAAAATTTCTGACCAAACTGAATGACACGGATGACAATACACTGCAGATATATGACATGCAATTTCTTGGTATAAAAGAAGAAACCAGACTGGCATGGCTGGGTAACAATAAAGCACAGATTGGCATTGAGGCCAACTTTTTAAATATGACCATACAGATTGCCAATAGGCACCTTGGAATCTACAGAACGATAAAATATGATAAGAGGGATTTATTACCTTTTGAAGCTATCAAGTTTGTGCATGCTAACAGCTGCAGGCCCTATTTATATGTCAATTCCAGTCCTAGGGGAGCTGCAGATGACATTATCAATCTAATGAATAAGTTCAGGCATAATGGATTTGACAAAGGAGGACTTAAAACTCGTGTTATCAAGTATATCCAAAATGGTCAATTTCCAGGACTTAATTATGATGCGGAGGAGGTTGTACTGATATTGATGCACTACTAAGGTAAGCCAATACATTTTTAGTGGATTTCAGTGATGAAAATAGATCAATTTGGGTCGTAAATAATTATGGGATGGTGCCAGACCCCTACTGTAATAGTAGGGGTCAGCCCGTCCTATTATTATAGTAAAAATCAAATTATGGGGGTGCAACACGGAAGGAGGTAGGATTTTTTTTCTATTTTGAGACTTAGACTTCTATGTCTAGACCTCTTGTGTATTTAATCTACAATATCTAGTACTTTGCTTGGGCAAGTAACATGCTAAACGAAATGTTGAATACTATAGAAATGGTAAGTTTGTACTTAGGCTGATAATTGCTTAAAACAAAAAAATAAAGTATAGGTGGAATATGGTATGGTTAAGCCAGACCACTGTAGCACACGAATATGGCGCAGCCGGAATTTAAAACGGATGCCAGACATGCTCCTGACCGAGATTTTTTGAGTGGATTAAGATAAGAAGTAATGTGGCTGAATCGTGTAAGATATGGCAGATGGGGATATTTCCCAATGTTTGATGGGATGCCCTAAGGATTAAATTTTGGGGTTTGGCGGAAAAAAGGTGAATAGGGTATCGAATATAGACTAAAGCAAAGAAATTGCAGTAATGGGTGGCTATTCAAGTGATGAAGACGATGCCAAGGCTTGGCGGGAGGAGTTAGATAAGCTCCAGTTGAATAGGGAACTTGAGTGGTGTGCCCTCAACTCTGATAGCGGTTGCATAGGAATGGATAGATCTGGTAGAGGAAGGGGTTTTGATAACAAACGTAGTTATGGGGATGGTAGTGGAGATGTCTTCAACAGAAGAAATAGTGCCTATAATCGAAATAGGCGTAATAACTATAGATATGGAGGCCGCTGAAACGATGAATATGTCCCAGAATCTCAAGATGAGGATGGTCTTTACCAAGAGCATGGCGAGAATCAGGTACTGATTTAATTCGTGTGTATGGCTCTACAATAAAGCTTCCGAATATTAACAAAGGTAAACTGATATTGTAAGCCTAGGGGAGTATGGACAAGATAATTTGTCTTCTCTTTGAAACAGATATGAATAATGCGCAAATGGGAAGCTTAGGACTACTAAAAATGGTAGTGTAAGTAGCAGGAAAGATAAAGTACGGGATTAATGTTACTTTATTTGCTGATATGAACAGGGCATAAAATGCCCACTTAGAATATATGTGTATATGCTGAAGTTTTACTGTTTGCTTTGAATGGCATGTAGACCAACCATAGGCTGAAACCTGATCTATGGTTATTGCATTTAACTTATTATGATAGTAATTTCGATCAAGGGCATAAAAGGTACAAATGGTGAAAGGCGATAAGCCAAGAAACACCAATGTACCTTTTGGCCCTTGCATCGTTACCAAGATTATTGCTAATGTTTGCTTGTGGCCGGCAGTACGGTGTTTCTTCTCCATTTGTGTTTTTTTATGTCCCAAGATCGAGAGTATTATCCGGGTGATACATGGTTTACTTAGCGGCCAGAGTTCCCATTTTTGATCAAGCCCGCACTTACATAAAAACAAAGGTTTATAGTTGTAATGAAAACAGTAGTAATGGTAAGAGACCATTTTCTTAAGGCTTTAAACAGGATATGCAAATGGAGTAAGTAATCTTGCTGAAAAACTTGAATGAAAAATTTATTTTGATCGTGTCTATACATTGCAGCTAATATTGCACATGATAGACTAGTATGCAAAGTGTTTGTATCTTGGAACTTTTTTTAAGAAAAATGATATCTATCAGTATTTTCTGTGTAACAGCAGTGCATATGATATTAGTGATAATGATTGAGTCCTAAATTCCATATATTGCATGAAGATGTATTGGTAAAACTCTGCCATATATGATCTTAAGATCGGATATGAATAATAGTGAAAGCAATAGTGAAACATTCCCATTAAATTGGGTACAGGAAATATGCTGATTCAGGCTATATTAACCATTGGTATAAGTTACATGGTAGTAAAGATAAGGAGGTTTTAAAATGATTAAAGTTAATGGCATCAACATTTGAGGAATGAGAATACATGAGAATTAGATAATGATTTTGAAAATTGAATTTAAAATCTGAAGACATAGGTTGATTGACATGCAGGAATGCATAAATGTAATCAAGATATTACACTAACGGGTAAAGTTAGTTAGGTTTTGGAGATGGTTTCTCATGTGCTTATATTGGCTGATAAATGTCCATGTGTATGGGATATGTCTTTCAGACTTAAAATATACATTATGTAAACATTAAACATTTAAAATAGAAATCCAGGGAAACAGATGTGCCAATCTAAGTTAGCTCGGCTTAGTTTGGGATGATAACAGTGCCAAGGGATTGACTAAGGTATGTAGAGGCGGCTAGTAAGGCTTATGTCAAGGCTAGTGCTGTCTAGGTTTTTTTTTTTTTTTTTTTTCATATTTTGGTTCCTTGTCCAAACTTTTCTTTATGGTGTCAACGTGTAGACATAAACCTTGCATATTTATGAGCACACAGGGTCAAATGGCAAACACTTTAACAAACTTTTCTTTTAATGGTGTCGACGAGCAGACATAAACCTTGGATATTTATGAACACACATTTAGAGTCAAATGGCAAACACTTTATCTCTGCTTGTTTACTTAAATATCCAAAAACAAGAATTTCCCAATTTCTCTTTGAGATGTGTTTGACGTCATGTACATGAATCTAGAGTTACCATGATGTTAAGAAAATGCATTGGTATTGCATGTGGGAAAATTTTATAATGATGATCGGAAAATCTTATAATGATAGATAGATAGATAGATAGATAGATAGATAGATAGATAGATAGATAGATAGATAGATAGATAGATAGATAGATAGATAGATAGATAGATAGATAGATAGATAGATAGATAGATAGATAGATAGATAGATAGATAGATAGATAGATAGATAGATAGTATTTTAACGTCATGCCACTATAGTCATTGTACTCCTCTAGGCAAGAAGGCAGTCAAAGCAGTTCTTCCCTAGGCTCTATTTCACTCTCTTGAGCCTTTTCCAAATGCATCTCCTTTTCTTCGAGGATTATTGGCAGCACAGAATACAGTTAGACATCTATTTTGGCCGTGTCCATCCACTTATGCTCTCTTAGATATTTCGTGGTGGTGGGCGCCATTGCCGTCAGACCCCTTAGCTCCCCCACTCGCTGCATCTGTTCATCCCCTTACACATAGACGATGGGCCCTAGCAGGTGTGGTCTCAATTCAAGTATGGTATGCAGGTGGCCGCCTCTTGTCATGGCTGGCATTTCAAGCAAAATTCTTACTCTCACGTTGGGATGTAAATGTATGGGAGAGGTGGCATAGAGCTTGCCTTTCATAGTAGAAGTCAGCATCACGGAAAGGTTGCCATGGGGTTGTGATGAGGATATTCACAAAGGCAAGTACTTTTTCGCTCTATATACCGTCTGCTCTTAGCTCCACGTCCCCTCCCATTGCCAAATGGATGGCAATTACAGATCCCAGAACCCATGCAGGCTCGCACATGGCGCTGGTTTTGGGATCAGTTGCTCCACCCTAAAGTTTCTGTGTACTTTGGTGGCAAGTCTTACATAGGTGTTTATGTGTAAACACCTTCCGGCATTATTATGATCCTCGCAACTCTTCAGTATATTCACTTTGCCTCTTAGATGTTGAAACACTTGAGCATTGCCTCTTTTCTTGTCCAGAAGTTCAACCAGCACGGTCCTGGTTTCAAGCATTATTTAACAGTACACTGGATTGCCAATCTATTCTCCTAGCATCCTACCTAAGTGCATGGGCCCCAAATATACGGAAGGCATTTCATCTCGGGTCTAGATGGTTACTGTGGTCAATCTAGGAGCATTGTAGGCTGCACATTTTTCAAGGCATTTCAAGACATTGTTCGTTTAATATTGCTCAATCCATGCACCGAGTTCCTCGTCCTCAACTTGTCAAGTAGTTGCACTATGCCACCTCATACAAGTATTCTTACATCATGGGCATATTTAGTAAATGGCAGGTTCGTGTCTCCTTGACAACAGGATGAAATTTTGATGGGTTGGAGGACACTATTTTTAAGTACTTATTTAATTTTGCTCTTTGGTCTTTGCATTTTCTATAGGTAAATTCACTTTGCACATGGTCTTTGGATAAAAGCATCCATTTGGGCATATAGTAACTCCTGTTGAATGTCTGATTCATTGCTTGGCTAATCCATGAACTTTTCTATCTTCGCGGTCTAGGTAGCGTCATGTGCATCCTAGGTTTCAGTTGTGGGATGTGCATCTGTTTTCCATTTCACATCATTTTCTCCTTGGTATTTGATCTTGTTCTGCAAGTTAAGAGGAGGATAACCCTCCCCTTGAATGGATTATGACAAATAACCCTTGGGTTATATTGCCATGATCCACTCGAGGGGAGGGTTGGCCTCCCTTAAACCCTAGTCCGAGCAGGTTCTCCATATCCAGCTTAAGCCTGTGAATGAATGGAGATGGATTAAATTGCCTCTGTGACAGCCTCTGAGAAGAAAACATCTTCGTATTTATAAATAAGATTTCGTAGCTCCTTCCAAGGGTCACCAAATACTTATGATAGGCTAAGCTCTGTCATAGATGAGCTCTGGAGCAAGTAAAGGAAAGGTTGAGACAATGATGACAGAAGTGGTAAGCGCATATGCAAAGCTTCTACCCTTAATCCGTCGCTTGCCTCATGATTCGCGTTCCTGCTATGCTCAATTTGCTCGTGAAAAGTTCGTAACATCCAATGAAGTCACCGAACCTGTTGCTTTGCATGGTCTACTTTGCCGGACATATGATTTTGCACGCCATAACAGCCATATTTGCTATAACCTGCTTGCTCTGCAACCATATTTTCCATAAGATGTTTGCAATAGCTAAGCTCTACAACAAATCCACAAATTCAGCTTGAGAAATGCAAATGGCTTGTGTGTACCTGCCGGAATTGAAATTTGTAAGAAGCAACTGCGACTTCTCCAATATTACCTAGTCCATAGATCAATTTGTCGAAGCAACCATGTCAAAACAGAGTCACAATGTCGAAGCAGATCTATGCCGGAAGCACCAGAAGAGTCATGCCGGAGGAGTCATGCCGAAGTAGAGCTATGCGCCAGAGTTGTGCCAGAAAGAGCCGAATATTCTCTGTAAGGAATATTCGAGGCGTTATTACAGTAATCATTCGAATATTCTAATAAAAGGAATATTCGGGAGGTTCTGGAAAATAACTCTCTCTGATCCAACGGTGGATAACAGTTGGATCTTTAGAATCTACGAGGACTAGGGTTTACGGGATTCCCAATCCATGCTAATTTATTTCTGCAGTTCGATGGTTCATTGGTTTAGTTAGAAGTGGCTCTTTTTTCTCCATTCTTTCTTGCTTGTAATTTCATTTGAAATTTACTATGCTTGCTCTATTTGTTTTACCTCATGACTTCACCCCTTCTTCTCTCCTTTTTTTGGTCTCGTCCCACTCAACTTTTGTTGCAACCAGTAGTCCCAATTGCTCTCTTTGTTCTCTTGCTCCATGTATCTCATGATGTCCCCTTCGTTTGTTTTTTGTTCCTCGATATCTTCTGATTTATTGTGCTCTGGTCCTCTTTACTTGATCCCATTTCTCAGTCCACATTTCTTTTTGTTTTTATTCTTTTTTGCTCTAAGGTTCTTGAGCTTTGTTTCTAGTAATAGGCGTAGGTAGGTGAGTGCATGCTCTTTCTCATATGTTCTCAGTGGTTTTCATGGATGCCTTTATGAGGGCCTATACTCTCTCTTTGTCATAGATTCTTAGTGTCTCATTAGTGCCTTTGAGGTTCCCTTGGCCATTTGCTTTTTGTGGCCTTGGTCACTTTGACTCATTTTGTCCAGTTCCTCTATTCTCGACCCCTTTTTCCATCTATTTTATTCTGGTCTCCTGTTTGTCTTTTCCCCCCTGCGTTTGTTCGTTCCTCTTTTTATCCATTTTATCCCTTGAAAGACACCTTTGCTCTGCTATTGTCTTGACTCTCTCCTTTGTCTGCCTCTTGACTCGTCGTAGTTCTCCTTGCCTTGTTGGTCCAGTCCTCATGCCTTTCTATGTTGACCCTTTATGGAATGGAAAGAGTTTGTTTAGTATATGTTCATGCTGCATGTTGTTCACAAGATATTCCCTTTTTCGGCTTGCATTTTAAATTTCCAAACGTGGTTGCATCATCGCACATTCATACAATGTTGTAGTGGTTCCTCTTGTCAGTTGTCTTGCATTTCTATATGGTATTTCTATATGGTTTTTGTTCTTGTTTCAGGTTGCACTCAGTTTTCTTCATGTATTCCTCATCTTGGCATTGACCCATCCTCATTACTCTGCGGCATCATCTACCGCCATTCTCAATCGCCTCCTCTATACCTTGTCTTTTTTTGTAGCCTTTCTATTCCTCCCAGCAAGTGCTGAGTTGAATTCATTTTTGGCTATCATTTGCCCTGGCTCAACAATCCCCCTGCCAACCCCTTCTTTTGTTAGCAATCATTCATCCCCTATTTGTCTGTTGAAGGTTATCCTGGCACACCTTCAACCTCACTGGTACAGGACTGAAATTGCTGAACTAGAACTCAAATATCAAGTTAAGACTATTTTCCCAAAACAAAAATATAGTGATCTTAGTAAAACTGATGCCAAATGGTTGTGGAAACGAATTTTAACTCCAAACCACTTCCTTGAATTGCTTAGTTGTGCTAAGTTACCACTTGCAAAAGTCGGGAGTCAAATCTCCCAAGAGTATTGTTCAAAAAAGATGGTCCTAACCGAGTCAAAATAAAGTCAATAGCCCTGGCAGAGAGTTAATTTGTGCAGGTAGTAATATACGGATCCTTTTGAACTTTTATAACTTTGTACAATCTCCGTCAACTCTGTAGACTCTGTGCATGTGGTTTCTGATTGGATCTCTCACACCTTTGGCTCAAGAAATCCTGACAGGTTAGTTTGCTCAAGAACATAATGGGATATTTTTTGCAGAATAGATTGCTAGCTATCTTTAGTGGATTTTCTCAACTAATGCAGATAATGGCATGCCCATATATTGTGTGCATCAAGTAAACAGCCACGATAGCCTTACTATGAGAAGATGATTAATGTAGCATAACCTGATGAACATGTGAATATTCTATATTTCGCAAGGGTAATTAGAGTAGCATAGAATGTTGAATATTACATTTCACACAGGAATCACTCGTAGAAACTAATTTTTTGGGAAAATTTTCTTTGGAAAATCAGTCTCAGATCAAGCTAAAGTGTAGGACACCATTTCTCACCAAGCTCGAATTTTCTCTTTCTCAAACATCATATTAAAGTTGTACAATAATTTCCAAGCTCTGGATCTTGGGCAAGGATCAAAATTCATAGAATCAAGTCAAATAATCATAGTTTGCATCAAAATTCTTACGAATTACGAAGCAAGAAAGCTCAAACACTCTGGTCAGTCATCAATCTGGTGCGATTAGATGCTCCAGACATCAGTAGTATCGCATCCAAGCCCTCACTTCTTCTGTAACAAAAAACCCCTTCATTGAAATCCTCTGTTTCATTCAGTTCTTGGCAGATTAGAACCAATTCTCTGTCTTTTTGCATGGATACATGTTTCTTGATGTGTACAGAGGCAAATCAATTAATACACGTGGAATTTATAATATTTATGTGCTACCTCCACGTGGGTAATGGCCCGTTGCCACTCCACATGCCTGGGTGTACCACGTGGCGAGGGCTGATTGGATGGGAGGAGTGACTAGGCCGGGAGATAAATAGGAGAACTTTTTTCTATTCTTCAAACTTGGCACGAATCCCAAGAAATGGAAAATAGAGGTCATGACAACGTCTTTTTTGAAAATTATTTTTTCCACGAGGTATCTTTTTTTAGGCTCTACAAGATGGGAGAATCTTTTTGCAAAAATGAACATCTTGATTCTTAGGCTAAAAAGGGGCTAAACATGGTGAGGTGGCATGTTTGTGGAGTGACATGGCAAATGGATGCTGACATGGCATTATGAAGTGATAATGTGTCAAGCAAGGTGGCAAAATGACTTTTTTCTAGTCAAAACTTTTTGTGAAGTGGTGATGATGTAGATGGCATGTATATGATGATGTGGATGTACTTGGGTGATGATGTGGCACAATGAACTGATAACATGTCACATAAGGTATCAAAATGACTTTTCTTAGGTCAAAACTTTTTGAAAGTAGGTGATGAGGTGAGTGACATCTGTATGATGATGTGGATGTACTTGGGTGATGATGTGGATGATGTTTGACATTTTTGAAGATGATGTGGAAATTTGGCATCAAATTTGGCACTTGTGCACATACCATTAGAACTTTTATGCAATGACTTGGAGAATTTACTCTCACACACTTGCACAAGAACATGCAGTGTTTCAAGGTCTCAGCACAGCGACTACACATTGGACATAGTTCATTGACAAACGGTTTCATCCTGTGAACCCACGTCTTCACCCTCAAAGAACGGTGCACTATTCGCCACAATAACGTGCGAGTTTTGGGAGGCAAAATTGGATTCCTCACCCATCTCCAACTCTTTCCCCAATCGTCTCCTGGTACCTGCAGCTCATCCTGAGCCAGCAGCTTGTAACAGGACTTAACAAAGTTTGAGGGGTCGATCTTCGGATTACACGGCCACACCCGTCTTGTCCCTTGTAGGGGGGGTCTAGCGGTAAATTATTTGCCACTCGAGCCTAGATCGCATTACCTCGTTCCTTAAAGCAAAAGCGGTTACGAAATAATTGCCAGAGTGCCAATTGTCCATCAAGATACCAATCCTCCACCGAAAAAACCCCATGGTATGATCATCTACGCGGAACTCGAAGATCAAGATAGATTGCCAATACCGAAGGTAATGCACTCGGGGCGAGAGGGATCCATAACCATGGCGATGATGTCAATTGGATGTTTGAGGCGTCAATTTCAAACAACGCGTGAACTTGCTCCCAGGCTTGTAAAAGGCCCTTTAGAAAAGAAAAGGCATTGATATATGGTTTAATATCTATGAATAGCATCCAGGGAAGCCATGCAGAAACAACAGGTTTATGAAAAATAACTGAATGAGACAGAGACTGATGAAGAAGAACCACGCAAGGCGAGTCAAGCTCATTCCTGAAGATTGTGAAAATAAACTTTGGGATGAGGACCTTGCTATGGAGAGAAAGGTCTATGATCCCTAGGTCTCCCGCAGCTTTTGGGACGTACACATTTCCACCATGCTACCTTAACCACCGCCCCTTCCTCATTACCTCCCCAGATGAAGTTACGAACAATGGAGGAAATTTTCCGCATCTTGCTCTCCGAAGCCAGGATGATAGATGTCATATAAGTATGCGTGGAGCATAAAACAGACTTCGTTATTGTAATTCTACCTGCCATTGAATGTTTTTTGCCTTTTCATCAATTGAGATGTCGATGCACACCTACCAAAATATCTTCCCAAATACCTGTGGCAGAGATATCAATGCCAAATGGGATATATCCAAGAGCTAGAGCATCTACCCTGTGGCTGCACTTGCCAAGAGAAGTTAGACAACACGGCGGACATGGGCTTGACTGACAGTCACAACGCAGAACACTTTGTCTAGTTCATCAGACAACCTGGCACAATAAAGAATGTGCCCAAAAGCTCTTTCGCATTCAATAAATTCAGCTCATCGGTCTATCAAAAAAGGAAGGAATCATCGGCGTACTAGCTCCCAATCTCCAGATTGCATTGGATTGATAACATCCATAAGGACTACTTGAAGTCTGAGAGATAGGATGCAGAGCAGATAGTAATGTAATTGGATGTCAGTCAGAGATGGTAGTCGGATCCTTCACCTTTGGAATCAGCGAGATGCATCCAGTAATTAAGTCTATAGTCCATCGACTCTTCTCTGAGCAGATCTTGATAAGTCTGCAACATCGAGTCTCTTAATCATTCCCAGTATTCCTGGAACTCTACGGGAATGCCATCCAGACCTTGCCAAGTTGCCCTGAAGAACATTCTAGAATTAATATCACATTCTCTCAGCCATGTGATCCCCACCTTCACTTATGCCTGAGATGCCTCTTACACTCGCCAGCTGCAATGAGACGCAATATCTCATTTTCCCGTACTCCATCAGAAGACTGAAGTCTGAGGGTTTCAAGCTCTCGATATAATGCGTCTAATGATGCACGCTCTTGTAAAACCCTCCGTTTTCCCCAAGACTTTGCAAATGACTTGACAGCAGCCAGGGCCTTAATCATTCCCGATATCCCAGAGTTATCCCAAAAAGTATGAAACTAAATTTGCCGCCATTCTCAGGAGAAATCAGGATCCTTCAAGTAACTAGTATTTAATTTGAACATTGTTCACGTCGGTTTGACTGCACAGAGACCCTAAGAAATTAACTGCGGAGTGTGATCAGAAACCGCGGTGGACAGAATATTTTGCCGCTTGAGCTGGGGTGCAAGATCCATTACTAGGGTACTGAGATAGCATCTGTCATGCCGAGCATATGCTCTGCCTGCCCCGGTCCACTCGTTGCACCAAGGGAACGTGCAGTCCCCAGATGACTCTGCCAGATGTAAGGAATCTAGAAACTTTAACCATTGTTCTCGCTCGAAGCACTGTACCTCATCCGATCTTCGGCCACACCTATCATGAATGGTCTCTACCATGTTAAAATCTCCTAGCAACAATCAAACCACACCAGCACCCAAAGTACTTGCCTTGTTTCTCAAAAACGCCCACAATACCCCCTTCTGCCATGCACTATTGTGGGCATAGACATTCGCAATCCTCTATTCCTACCGTCCCCCTCACCATTTGATGATAACCCATCTACCTCAATGGTCAGCAAGGGTAAATGTTACCTGAACATTCATTTTCCACGCAATGGCGGACCCTCCTCTGGACGTCCCTGAGGTGGAAAACTGCTGCAGCATATTGTGGACCAAACATGTCCAGAAGCGCACGGGTGTCACCCTTGTAACAATTATGCTCTTAGAGACACAGGATATCTGGGTCAATCTTACGAATGGCTAATGCTACTCTCGTTCACTTATTGGGCGATGGGCGAATCACTCGGACATTCCAGCTCAAAATCTTTTTGTCCATCTGAACTATTGAGAAGAGGGATTCTTATGCTGCTTTTGCTTCCGCCCCCGTCGTGCTAGACAAGCAGGACCTTGATCTGAGTCATATGGCACAAATGTAAGCGGATTCTCAGTGAGAGTGAAGTCCACAGCTAAATTCATCTCGTCAGCCCACGAACGCACTCGGGCCACCTTATCGAGGGCCATCCCCTTCAAGGAGTCGTGAGTGGACAGTGAACCTGACTCCGAAGGTTGCACTGACAGACAATGTGTCGGGCCTAAGTGCAAATACGGGGACTGCTGCTACTCTGCTAGCTCTTGAAGCTGTTAAATATGAAGTAGCTTCCTGGCGACAATATTAGGGGTCACAGTCTGGCCCACCACTTCACGGAGGGCTAGAAACATTCTTTGAATGTCAGCCCGTTTCAACAGCCTGCGGGGGAACTGGAAGTACCAATCCCCACTCTTGACTGTTACCAAAGATGGCGAAGGATTGTCTACAGGTAAGGCTACACAAATCTTGGGCGCTCGAACAATTGAATGGGAAATATGCACTTCTAGCCCATTGGCAATTGCCATCATGAACTCTGGCAGCAGCATGTCCACCGGGAGATCTAGCACTTAGAACCAGCAAGGAATCTTCAAGGCCGATAAGGATTTGGCACTTACACCTGGAGTGTAGTGCTGATAGATCAAATAGTTCCCCCACTTGAGGTCAATGCCTCTTGCCACAACATGCTCCACTGTTGTCGGCGCATCAAACATAAAAAGAAAGAAATTATTGCCCAGAAATTAGGGACTAAAAAGGCAAGATCCATAGACGTTTAAAGTGGGCCTACAACCATCTCCCAACCTCCGTATGTCCAACAATCCCGTATAATATATCAACACCACGCATTAGATCAAATTAGAGACAGACTTCAGATGCTGCTGATGATTTACCTTGACTATATTGGTAGAAGAACAACTGGGATCAACCTAAAGCTCTCTCCTGTTGTGTTGATTCAAAAGGGCTAGAGCTTCTTCCATCCTGGGAGTATTAACCCGGGCCACCATGTGCCGAATCCATTCAGAGAATCGAGGACGTGAAAGCCTGCTCACAGTGTCATTTGTTGCCAAGCTGGGCCTGCAGATCCGATCCCTTGCCCACCATATGCTTGCGTCTCAGGAATTGGGGTCATTCTATTTAACCCCTTAACTATCTGCAGGGCAGCGCCGGCATCTTCCTCCTCCTGATGCACATTGCCAAAAGGCACCACCGATGAAAATGATCGTCAGGTAAGGTTGGGGCAGGCGAAAATAATTACAGGAAAAATAATTACAAGTAGTAAAAACATGCATTGCTGTTAATGGTTGACTTTACTTAACTAAGAAATTATGAAATATAAGATTAATAATTCCAAGACTAATAAGTTGATTGTACCTTTGACATCCAAAGATGGAGCTTGGGTTTATGATCAGTTGATAAGTGATAGACAATTGCAGTTATGAGACCATCTGGATTTTTAAAATGGAACTGCGTGACTTGGGGAACTTCACATTACTTGTGCTAACAAAATTCATTAGCTATAATACATGGTATGTTAATATATATTTTCAAGATCTTAGCTAACGTGCTTTGCTATACATATTGTGGTTTGAGTTTGATGAAGCACGTAGTGCGAACTTACATCGGAGAGACATCACAGATTACTGCCTAGACATCGGTATAGAGTGAACATAGTCATCATCGTCAATGGAACTCCTCTAGGTACATGTAGTAGTAGATATTTAAGAATATCATATGTCATGGTCTTTGCATCGTGCCTGGTTACCTTTGTATATGTTCTTGGATACTCTAAAGTCGAGCTTCCAGGTTCAGTGGTCTGGGTTGCTCTGGCATGTTCATGCCATTTGTATGACATCGGGCATAGTTCTCCTGGCAAGGATGCTACGTCAACTCTGTAACTCCATGATAAGAGGTCCTCCAGTGCTAGGCATGAGCTGGAAGAGTATGAGCATGCGAGATTCACCCCACCAACTCCGCTACAGGGCTTAGAATGTAGGCTGGGCATTTTTTGCTAATAGGGTCTGCATGTAGGCTAGCTGAGCTTCCCATTGTCTCGAGCTATTTTTATGATATTTTGGTATTTTGGCTATGGTCTTTGCTTATGATGCTCATGTTTGTATTTGATTTGATTACGTTGTCATTGCTAGCATTTATTTCACGTAGGATCTTGTGTCTTTGAATTGCTTATGTTCTTGTTATCCAAGATTCCAGAGTGTTTCCATCCATGTAGTGGCAGCCAGGGATCCCCACTAAGTCACGAGGACTAACCCCTTTAAGTGCATGCAGTGAAGGATCAAGGTGGTGCTCAGGCTGGTGGCAACGGTATAGATGGAGACAAAGACTAAGTTATTGAAGAAGCTTCAGTGTTGATATGTAAGCTAAATATTATGAACACATTGTGAATCGCATTTCCTCGAAATTTATTTATATCTTAATGATGTGTGATTTATAAGAATGGTTTATTTTCAACTACAAAGGAAGATTCAATTATTCACCAATACTACCAATCTAGAATTAGTGCAAGTTTGATAAGATCCCTAGTTGCAAGGAGGGTCAAGTCGACAGGCTTATCACAGTAGAGTTCAAGTTTGAGTCTCCATGGGGGCAAGTATGACTTGGATACAGTTGAATGGTATGGTCTTCACAATGGGATAGTGTGGTGTATAGTCTTGTGATGCTCGAAGACGAGCATGTGACAGGCCCAAGACACTGGCATAAATGGATAGAAGCGAATACTCATAAATGTCTAGAAGGTTTTGCCCAGTTGGTTAAGGGAAGGTCGGTTAGGAACGTTACATTTACATCGTCGGGAAGCTCTTACATTTCATGTGGTGACCTTAACTGACTTCTGCATAAGGGCCTCTCTATTATACATCCCTGCAACAAGCTTGACTATCATCTCTTGGCCCTTACCAGATCATGGCTCAGATCAACGACGTTACATTCTGGTTTGAGCTCCCTCTAGTTGTTCATCTATATACAATATTTCATGAGCCATACACACACCTAATTCCTTTCTATATCAAGTTCCTCCACAGCCTCCACTAGTGGAAATTGATGATCGCAAGAAGTTCGAGGTTCGAGAGATCTTAGATTCTAACTCCAACTCCAAGTCTAGAGACTCGGAGGGGTGGTGTATGACGACTATATGAGTACTATACTTGTACATACACATGTCTAAATTCTTTGTAGATCGAGTTCCTCTACTACCTCCACTAGTGAAAATTGATGATCAAGAGGAGTTTGAGGTTCAACAGATTTTGGATTCTAAGTTTTTTCGTCGCCTGTTATATTACTTTATCGACTGGGAAGGATATTCTTTATGCGATCGAACGTACCTATAGAGAATTTGACTAATGCTCCTGACAAAATTGCAAAGCTCCACCTACGTTATTCGGATAAGGCAAGTCCAAGCGCTCCAGCTCCAACTTTGGAGAGTCGTTGCCCTCGTAGGAGGGGGATGTATGGATGACCATATGAGTACTATACTCGTACATACACACATCCAATCCTTTTGTAGATCGAGTTCCTCCACTACCTCTACTAGTGGAAACTGATGATCACGAGGAGTTTGAGGTTCCAGAGATCTTGGATTCTAAGTTTTTTTGTCGCCAGCTGTATAATTTTCTTGATTGGGAAGGATATTCTCTAAGGGATCGAACCTACCTGTAGAGAATCTGACTATTAATGCTCCTTACAAAATTGCGAATGTGAAGCTCCATCTACATTATCCAGATAAGGCAAGTCCAAGCATTCCAGCTCTAGCTTTGGAGACTCATGGCCATCGTAGGAGGGGGGTATACACGACCATATAAGTACTATACTCGTACATACACATGTCTAATCCCTTTCTAGATCGAATTCCTCCACTGCCTCCACTAGTGGTAATTGATGATCATTGTATTACTTTGTCAATTGAAAAGAATATTCTCTAAGTGACCGAACCTACCTGTAGAGAATTTGACTAATGCTCCTGACGAAATTGCGAAGCTCCACCTACGTTACCTGGATAAGGCAAGTCCAAGCACTCTAGCTCTAGCTCAGAGACTCATCGCCGTCGTAAGAGAGGATGTTGTGACGACCATACGAGTATACTTGTAAGATCGACGCAAGGATACAAAAAATAGAAGCAGTGTTGGAACTTGCAACTTTCTAGTTGCGAGACATACAACTTTACCAAGTGATCTACTAATACTTCATAAAGATATTCCCTTACATATTTTACATATTCCCATTGTCTTTAGAAGGTTTTGGAATATTCCGTATGCATATGTGCCACTTGGCACGATCTCATCCTTTGGAGTTGCACGATCGTGACATTAGTTTAGATATATATAGAGGTGCCTCATTCTTGTCGCACCATTCTAGTTTAATGTTAGTCTTGAGCCTTCTAACTCAAGTCCTTGTATTTTACTCTATTGTACCAAGTATATTCAGCTTTTCAAAGTGTTTATCCTTTACGAATCTAGCAGTTCTATCAACAAAGGGATAATATCCCATAAGCAATGAATGCGAGGTTCAAATTACAACATAAGCAATGAACCCGAGGTTCAAACTACAACATAATCAGAATTAAATCGAGTAACTGCGGTGCAAATCACCACTTCCTCTGCAAGCAGTTTTAATTTTTTTGCTTGCCATGTCTGATTGGTGAATTTGCAAAGCTTTTGACAAGTAGAACTGTCATCTACGTTTCCTTTCAAACCTAAGCCCAGCTTCACTAAAGCTCTCTTCTAATCTAATCAAGCCCAAAAGACATTCCAGAGCACGCATT
Organism: Isoetes taiwanensis; assembly: GCA_021234155.1. NCBI lineage: Eukaryota > Viridiplantae > Streptophyta > Lycopodiopsida > Isoetales > Isoetaceae > Isoetes > Isoetes taiwanensis. Next base: position 6,650,521 of record JAJEKV010000072.1, read on the forward strand.
ACCTAGTACTTTTTGAACAAAAGCTTATGGCTCAAAAACACCAAGATAGTAGGTTCAAATTCACCAAGAGAGTAGGTTTGAAACTTGAATGGTATTTTCCTTCATGCTCTAGGTGGCTCCAGTGAAGCCTGTGCTTGATACTAATTTCCTTGATACTAGTTGATTTAACTATAGATAGCATTCCATGATTGGTAGTTTGAATTTTGGCTTCAAACAAAGACTGTATAGAACTGGGTACTGGGTGTCAGAATCAGAAAAGCAATTAATTAAAACCAACCCACAGCCAGTCCACAGCAGCTGGGCCCTCACTCAACAAAGTGAAGTCCAAAGCCTGAGCATATCTCTGGAAGACAGAAACATGTATAACTGATCTCTTTAGCTGTGTACAACTGAGACTTAGACATGTCTCTTTAATTAAGTCAATGATATCTTTTCAAAAGTATGCACTTGGACTGTTGGACAATTACAAGTGTTTGATCATAATGTTCTTCAGAGCCTTCATGATGTCTGATGCACTCGTCATAATTCAAACTTTTAACTCCCCATTTACTTATTTCAATTTTCTGTACAGCTTCTCGGCACATGCTCCATGAAATTTTAGCTATCTATGAACACCCAGCCAAAAACATTAGTTTCCAATTTACAATGTATTCAACAGTTGAACAGAAGAACTTACCATTGTTGCATCTTCCTGAACTCAGTTAAGACGGGATAGATGTTCTCAAAAGCATCATAAATTTCATCTCTAACCTGGAAGCATAAATACCAAGTTAAGACAGACAGAAAAAAATTGTAGATAGTATACTTCAACTATAACCTTTGCACCAGTAAGCACAATCTTTCCCGATACAAATATAAGGAGCACAATCTTGGGTTGTTTCATCCGGTAGATCAATCCAGGGAATAACTCTGGCTCGTACTACAAAATTAAAATATACAAAATTAAAATGCTAGATAGTAGCTGCAAAAGCTTTAGCATCAAGACTTTAATTTTATATACTTACACTGGAGAAATGGCCGTGGGCATATGCCAGACCTTCGAGTCTTATCGGAAATTTAACATCACAGGACCCAACAATATTCTGGATCTTAAAATCCTGCATACAATATGTAGATAGATAGATTTAGCATCCTGATAATATTTTGGGAAGATTTAGCATCCTGATAATATTTTGGGAAGATATTAACTACTCAAAAAATATGCCAGTATCTAGTCCCTTAGTTGTAACAACCATATTAGTCACATTCCCCTCCCACCTAGTCGACGTTATAATTACTGAACATATGAGATAAGTATAACATGACCAAGCCTGGTACGAAAAATCCCCAATACAAAATTTTATATAAGGAACTCTAATAGTGGGTATTATATTGTTCCCAGGTTCAAGTGGTAAATCAACTTCAGCTAAAATGAGAAAAGGAATAAGATCACATCAGTCTGCAATGACAGTTCCATCTTAAGGCTTTATTTTCAGTAACAGCTGTCACTTTTCCAAAGTCATCACGATCAAAAATTAACCAGCTCAAGGGTAAAAACTAGGTGAAATTTTGAACACACAACTTAGATGTATATGGAAAGCCATATTAGTTCTTTCATGTATGTTGTAAAAACAAGGTTGGAGTATACCTTCAACTGAGCAGGGAACCCTAGCTTCTGAATAATGCGTGCATACTGGAAGCCACCATAAAATGGTTACAGCACCACAAACCCGTGCCAACTTAACGTGTTGCCATCATCTCAGCTACTATAATAAAACATTCAAACAAACAGATACTACCTTTCTTGCTGCCAATTTAGATTGTTGTTCACTTTTTGCACCAGTGCATACCTGGAACACGCACGTCCCTATCTTTGTTAGGCAGGGTCTTTAACCATATACAGTTATCTATAAAACGTTTTGACCATAAGCCTTACCATTTTCCCAGATGCAAAAATGAGGGCGGTAGTCTTGGGCTCCCTTATCCTCATAATTACTGCTGCAAAACGCTGATCATGAAAGATAATGCGCATTTAGAAATAGCACTTCTCAGACTAACAAAATGGCAAAAACTGTTTACCTTTGGATTGTACTCAGCATTACGAGCATGAAGGGCAATAGTTTTAAGGTCTAGCTTACAATCCATATTCACAGTTGACACAATGTTTCTACAAAATTCAACGTAAATTTAGGAAGTAGATATAGGATCATTTTCTCACAGTATTAATCAATAGTTCATGCTGCCTGTTTAGTGAAGGTGCCCCTTCCAAATTCTAACTGAAAAAATAACTTACTGTAGGGTTGGTATAATTCCAGAAGGATGCCTCGCATAATCAACAGGTTGAGTTCCTTACAATGTCTGGGCCATTCTCGCTTCTTCTGATCTCAAAATAATACAGACCTACAGATTTTTTGGTCCAGAATAAACAACAGGGCTGCCAGAGATGGTAAGGAAAACAAATGCACGTCTTACTTCTTCAATTCTTTTCCAAAGAAAACCCTATTTCCGGCTTAGATGTACAGATTGGGATTACAATCTCCAGATACAGCAAAAATGTTTTGAACCAAATGCCATAAAACCTCAACAAGATGTAACAAGAGAAGAACCACCAGACCCAAGATTCGAAAGCAAATTTCTTCAGCAAAAATTCAGAAATAGGACTGGATCGGGTCTGGTTTTTCCAGAAATAACAGTATGGTTGAATTTGACGAGAAAGTAACGAAAGAATGCTCTGATTGAGAACCCAAAAAGGGGTATCTATGTAATCTGATGGGCCAGCGCCGCTGGCGGCGGGGGGACGAAACGTTGGATCGCCCAGCGCCTGGCTTATATAGAAGGAGAGGGAAGAAAAATGAAGGGGAGAAAGGGGCAGACAACAGGCCGGCCGAGTAAAGAAACCCTTATATCCATGCCTTTGGACTATTTATATGTGATTGTAATCTGGGAATCTAAAGTCTCCCACATGTAAACCCTATTATTTTGGTAAGGCTCATTTTACTTTTTGTTCTATATAGATGTCTGAATTTTTTTCCCTCCAACAAAAGCAATGTGGTATTATGAATTTTTTTGAGCATAATCGACAAGTTTTCAGCTTGATCTGCAACTTACATACATGCTTCCCCTCGGATTCCTACCGGAAATATGAAAACACTTCAGTATTTTTAGCAGGAAAATTTCCTGCTCTTCTATATTGTGTTGTGAATTCTGAAATCCACATGGTAGGTTACAAGGATTCCAATGAATTTCTCGAACCAAGATAGCATGGCTTCATCGCCAAGTAGTAGCTCACATTCTATGCCTATTTGGTCTACGCATTGGCCTTCGAACAAAAATTTGGAAGGTGTGTTCACTAAGCGAAGTTGCTCGATTGCTCCGCCTGACGATTTAGATCCTACTTGGTTTTGAAAATTAGCTCCAAAATGCATGACAGCCACTATTACGAACCAAAATTATAGTATTAAAAGTTTTGATTCACATTAACCATCAGAGTACAGACATGAAGGCCACATATATAGATACAAGACAAGGACAACATCTACAAGATAAACTACACACACATAGCACCACCAGCTATCAGATAGCCTGCACATAACTCCAACTGTAAGTCATACGAACCTCTAAATTTGCAGCAACAAGGGAGGGGGCGTGACCAGCGGTGCAGCAGCCCTCTAGCTGCAACAGTTCTGCTGATAAATGTATGCAGGGCTGCTTGAACGCTTTCCTTTTGAGATTTGTGAGAAAGACGATACAAAGATATACCATTTGACATTCATGTAGCGCGTTTTGACACTCGGAACAAATTGGCACGTGCTCTTGTCTGATCCTGGGCCTGTCTCATATGCAATTGACACAACCCAAGTGTCACATCCATGCCTTCAAGTATATTTATTGCAGCATCAATTTTAAGCCCATAACCAAACGATGCAGGTCCTCTGAGATTTCTCTCATAGATAACTATAAAAAGACTAGTTTTTATGCTCTGCTAGTACCTATTGCTCAAGCGAGTTGATCAATTTTATTGCCTTCTGCCAGAGCCCTCCTTTATGTCAATGTCAGAGAGGTAGCAAGCCATATTAGCTCAGCGATAGAGCGCGTCCCTGATAATTGCGTCATTGTGCTTGGTTCGTGAAGGCAGATCTTAGCCAGCCACACGTATAGTTCAATGTGCCCATAAGCACCTCAATCGCTTACGATAGCCCTGAGTAACCCAAGGATAGGAAGCACATGCTGCATATAAACCTCGGCCACCGCCAAGCTATCAACATTCTTTGTTAGATGTATAAAGCATGCATACTTTGTCAATCTATCCACGATGACAAGTATCTGAGTATAATAATGCCTAGTACGAGGCAACTTCACAATGAAATCCATAGAGATTTTACTCCATCTCTCTTCTGGATGCAGAGCTTGCAGAAATCTTAGTATTGAATGGATCTGCCTTAACCTGCTGACATGTTTTAAAAGTTTCCATATATTCCTGCACATCATCCTTTAAGCCAAACTAGTAAAACATTCTCTCGAATGGTTCATATATTTTTCCATTCACCTCCATGCCCAGTATAAGGTGCATCTAAAATTCACTCAACAATTGCTTTTGCGAAGTGCCCATTAGCAAGGACATAAGGGCATAAGCATGCTAGGGAGTACCATTTAAACTACTTTTTGGGGATTTTGAAACTAACCAAAAGAATTACGCAATAGTGAGTGCTTTTGGCTCGGGGATTTCACAATATAGGCTGTATATAACATGTAAGTGGACATATGAGAGTTTTTTTTTACTCTAAAGCATTCGTATATGCATGAGAAAGGAGATTTTTAAGGGACAATCTAGTGTAGTATCCATACGGAAAGGAGTTTCTTGGATCCTATATACGAAGCGTATATGAAGGGATTTTCGCTGGCTCATTCCTCGCACATGGCATATCCCATTTACACTAACTGGCATCCCCAAGACTTTTGGAGAATTTTGAACGGGTTTCCGAGTGCTAAGACAACAATGCAAAAAAAATGAAAGACTATATTTCTAAAATCACTTTTGGCGCTCGATCTATTTCCTGGCGCTCAATCTGTTCCGTGTAAAGTATGTGATTTAACCTGCTCGATTAGCACCGGTAAGAAGCTCATGATGTTGTAATTAGAAAGTGACTTTGATACATATCTTAAACTAGATGTTGCTCTTCAACCTGCTAGGTATTCTTCAGCCTGATTACTTCACAACATCTTGATCACACCTCGATAACTTTGCCGTTTCCCGACAGCTAGGTGGTCTAGGTCTATATTGGTCTCCATGGATTGTGGCAATAGATGACTGGAGGTGCAAAATTATCATTACGATAGACAAAAAAAAATAGACAGAGTCTAAAGATCGTGGTAGGATGATCTTTTCCAAAAGTGTCTGCTTGCAGTTTAGAGATAAACATTTCGACATATGCTTCATTTTATGATTGCATGAGCATGAACAAGAGGAAGCTTAAATAATTGACATTGTTCATAGTTTATTTTACTGCAGTGATGAGTTTACATATTCCTAATTTAAGGAAACATCTTAACCATGCTGATCGTAGCCTTGAACTCTTACATTTGGAAACTGGAAATGGTCTATTTATTAATTTGAAAAAATTCATATTATGAAGTCTTTTTGTGGGATTATTGATGTCTTATCTCCAAGAGATCATGGATATATGCACGCACCTATATCCTCAAACGCTGCATCGAAATTAAAATGTATCATAATGTATCATTGTACACTCCGTCAGCATCCTTATTACTGCCAAGGTTTTTCCCTCGAAAACCCTTCGGGTGGGGATTTTTTAATCTTAACAGTAATATTTTGCTATGCTCCTTGATTGGGGCCCATAGGCCTACTGGTCTCCTTGGATGATAAAAATCCATTCAATGCAAATCAATTCGATATTAATTTCTTCTTTAATCTTTGAGGCAGATACTCTCCTTTGGTCAGAGAAGGAAGTCAAAGAAGGTCTGCGATATCTATCCAATAGCATGTCTCCTGATCTTCAAGGTTTGCAAGCATAATTGCTTAAATTGGGTGGTCCGCTATTGCTTCCAATCATCACTGCTCTTTTAAATCAAGCTTTGTAAGAAAGATTGCCAGAAACTTGGGCTATTAGTAAGATCATACCAATTTACAAAGCATGTGATAAGAATGATCCTTCGAATTGTCGCATGATCATGGCCAGTTCCATCTTTTCCAAGCTCCTAGCTAGTATTACTGAGGAGTAGTTGACATCATGGGTAGAAGATACTGGTGTACATGCTATAGGATAGGCAGGCTTTCGTCCAGACCATTATACGGTAGACCATATTTTTACATTGCGCATGCTTATTGAACATAGTCGAAGCTTGAAACAAGACCTCTATATATGCTTTGTGGATTTTACCTCTACCTTTGATACAGTATCTCGCGAGCTTCTTTGGTAGTGCTTGCAAGCATTTGAGTTTCTACAAGACCCTCAAAATGTAGTTTATCGGCTCTATGAAATGGTCTTTGCTAAGTTTCCAGCATCGGGTACCCAAATCACTAGTAATATTAGAGTACGTCAGGGTTGCCCTCTATCTCCTACACTCTTCGGCTTGTATGTTGATCAAATGGAAGAATAGCTTGATCACCATGGTGGCGGAGGTCCACATTTAGCACACTATATCATCAGGCAACTTATATATCCTGATGATGTTTTGCTTGTGGCACATACCGTTGCTATAGTATGCAACAACTTTACATGCTCTGTATAGTTTTTGTGAGAACACAAGCCTGCGTGTTAATCTCCAAAAGACAAGCTCTTGGTAATTTAACCTTCTTGGCATACCATTCCAACTTTGCACTATGATAGCCATGAAGTTGAAGCTGTAGATGGCTACAAGTGTCTTGGTGTAGGGTATTGTAAGAACATACTTTGAGAACAGTGTATTGCCAAACATGTGACTGCTGGCTGGAGAGCACTATATGCAATGCAAAACAATGTTTTTGCGCAGAGATTCATGATTGGTCACGGAAAACCCACTTGTTTCGGGCTTTGGTAGAACCTGTTTTACTGTATAGTTCTGAGGTATGGGGGGCCTGCCATTAGTGCTAGTGATTGGGAGAGCTTGGAATGGGTGCAAAAGTCCTTTCTCACTTACAGACTAGGAGTCAAAATTACAGTGCCCTATGCTATTCTTTTCTAGGAGACAAGTTTTTGGCCTCTTCAATATTATACCATGAAGCACCATCTCCACTATATCAACAAGTTGCATTGCATGGATGATGATAGGTATCCTCTTCTCGCGCTTGCCATGGTTGAATCTCCCAATGTTTGAAATGATATTGGAAAGAGAATTGTAATGCATGGTTTGCCCACTGGTCTGTGCAACTGGAACACTACATGGTGCTTGCTAGTTCTAATGCTGAGCTTTTGCAACAATATCTCGATGGACGTTTTTCTTAGAAGATGTGGGATGCAGTTACCTTAGCCACCCAAGTTAAAACTGGTTATTATCATGCACATATAAATCCCACTTTGGCACCAGGACCATAAGCTTATTTGCTTGCATCCATGTCCAGGGAAAAACTTGTAGCTATTGCATCAATTTGCACAGGGTCCCACAAGCTACGTATTGAGACAGATAGATGGGAGTGGCTGCAATTGCCACGAGAAGCAAGATTATGTGCATGTTGTCAGTTACAGGTTATTGAAGATGAAAGCCATACTATGCTAAGATGTCCTGCTTTTGAGATGGCCAATAATTGTTAATTTACTTTAGCATTCAATTTCATGCTTCCACAACTTCTCAGAGCCTCAACTATGCATGACTTGGCATTATACATGCTGAGGTTCTAGACGGAGCGTCTTCAATTACTGAGCCCTTAGTAGTCATCATGGCCTACTTATATTTTCTTTCTACTTGTTTAGTATTATCATTACTGCAAAGGTTTTTCCCTTGAAAATCTTTTCGAGGTAGAGATTTTTTAGTCCTAGTAGTAATGGGCCATTATATAAGTCTTATGGCCTCTTGGTCTTCGTGAAGGATAAAAAATCTAATTTATTCTATTATATTCTATTCTATTCGATTCTACTCTATTCTATTCTCTAATTCAATTAAAGATGGAGCGAGGGAAATGAGGAAAAACCCAATTCTGAGCTGAATGAGCCTTTAGTAATGTGTGAATCTTGGCTATCAAGTATACAGATACTTTCTAATTTAGAGCAGGGGAAATGAGAAAAACATCAATTCTGAACTGGATGAGCCCTTAATAATATGTGAATCTGGAAATACCAATGAAGTGAATTCACTACTTGTTTTTATTGACTTCTTAAAGTAGTTTAGCAATTTTCTTAAAACATTTCAATAGATGTCTATTTTATTTAAATTGTTTGAAAGTTATATTTGAACACCGGCTACAATGTCTATTTCCATAATCCCAAATCTGCTCCTTATAACAAAATTACATGCTTATCTTCAACCTCGTTTGCCGCACATACCCTATATATCTTGTGTTCATGCCCTTTTTGCATCCATCTCCCCACCTCAACATTAAGGTGATGGGCGCTCAATCTCATCCTGTTTTTCGTACCTGGCCTAGACAACACTCAGTGAGTTATTGCTTCTTTAATACATTCTCTGAACCTGGCCTTGTTTCGGCCCAAACCTCAATGCCAATCCTTCATTCCTCATCCACACCATGTTGTCTGCGCACCATCCCTTACCAAATGATTCCTGTGTTGCCAAACAAGGATAATCACTATCATTAAAACTTCCTATTTTGCTCAAGTACGTCAAGAACTGACATAATGCCTCACATTCCCATGGCAACATGCCTCATTTTGCTAGCATCATTTCATACGAAGTCTACATCTTAACTCCAAGCTCAGTATGTAGCATCCTCTTAAAACTAAATCTTCACATATCTGCTTTCACACATTTCCTTTGCATTGCAAAAAAAGTTTTAAGCCCTCCATTTATCCGCTGCTCTATTGTTTGATTCCACCTGAAGTTCTTATCCACTACGAGTCTTAAATACTTGTAGAAGTCGTGATCTCCATTGAATTTTCCTTATAGGAAAAAGCATAGTTTTTAGCTAGGGTGTCCCAAAAACCACCACCTTAGTCTTATCTAAGTTCATATGTAACCTCCTCGGATTACAAAAAGATGTGTCTGCATCCCCTCCTTGCTTCACGCAATCACACGATATCATTTGCATAAAAAAGCAAAAGTATAACATACCCAACCACATATTCTTCCAGAATAAATATACCAAAAAGAGTTGGCGATATTGGGCATCCATATTTGATCCCCATATTGTTAACCACTACAAACAAGGTATAAAGTGTAAGAACTCTTTCATATAGCAACTGCATTGCATCTTAGTATTCTTTGGGCACTCCTATTTGTTCCAAACTAATCCAAATATTTTTTCTGCCTTGGTGCAATCTACAAATGCAAAAAATAGCAATTTTGTGTCCCCTTAATAGCGTCTATCATTGCCCTAAAAGTAAGGACATGATCAATTATGGATTTCTCTGGTCTGAAACCCACTTGCCCCTTAGGCCTGACATTTTGCTCCTCAGCCCAAACACTAGTTTTATGCTCTACAATGGTAGCATATAGCTTAGCAAGTAAATTACTAACCATGACCATTCTATGATTTCTTATTTCAAAACTATCGTTTCTCTTTTATTTCACAATTTCACATTGCTTTTTAAACGCGTTGCATTGCATTTTTATCATAAAGTATCTTTTATTTGGTAAAAATCTACTTAATGTAATGTTCCTTGTCATCATTTTTTACAGTTTTAGGCTTTTCAGAAGGAAGTCTTGCCTCATATTCATATATCATTTCACATTTTTCTGGTTATGACGTATTTGAGTTTGGTGCCCTATTGAGTTTTTGTGACATGGGTGTTATATTGGATACATTCTTCTTTTGGGTTGTCTTTCCTGGACTCATTCTCTGTAGTTTCCATTTTCTCAGGAAAGCAACTTTCTCTGTTGTTCCGCTATTCAACTCAATTCTTTTTTCGGCATGGTGCATCGGTTACAAGTACGCAAGAGGACCAACTTCAGCATCGACCAATTTTTGTGTTCTTTGCGAACCCTTACCAGAATGTACCAACTCATTCTTATTCTGTAAAACTTCTTCAACTACAGCTAGTACTCAAGCTCATGCTCAAGGTGGGTGGCAATCATTGTCTTCTCACTCTTGCTACATCATTTCGACTCTAACTCAATGTCTCGATGTTTGTCGTTAGCTTGGCTTATATCAAGGAAGTTCTCTGGTTGTCGGCCAGTTTTTGTGTTCTTTGCGAGTTCCTTACCAGAATGGCTTCGATCCGAGCCATCGGATAAGCATTCTGGGAAGGGATGAGCAGCTATATGTGCATTGTTCATTCTTGTGGCTAGTTATTGGCATCTTCTCACAGCAATGCCTCTTCCTTGCCCATTGCTCCCCCTCCTCCCCGCCCTTTATATTGTTTTGAGTGGCCAGTTTTTGTGTTCTTTGCGAGTCCCTTATCAGAATGGACAATTATCTGGTAATCCCTGGCAGCTATATTCAATTATCGTATAAGAATGGATATTAGCTCATTTCCTCTCCATTTTATAGTCAACAGAAATGCCAACTAAATCAGGTATTTAGCCTCCTGAAAGTAATACAAACTTCACACAATTCTTCCATGTCTAGTCTATACCGTTTTGTGGGTCTCAAACGGGAAACATGGGAGGATGCCTTTAGGCGGAGGCTCCTCTTGAATCCCCAGAATCAACACAAAAAGAACATTGGTGCAATGTTGGTCGTAAACAGAGTTGAAGGTAAAATCATCGGAATGTGAGATGAAACGCCAGAATTGGAGGCGAAAGAACGAGAATGCAGAGTAAAATCTTGTTACAACGTCAGCCAAGAACTTACTTTCATTCCTTAAAAGAAATAGTGCCACGTGGCATAACGTCAGTGTCTCACATGGCAAAATTTCTCTTAACCTGCATTTACATAATAGGAAATAGTCGTGAGAGAGCTGTTTCACGGCAAAATAGACTGGCGAGCCACTGCCGTGAAACAACGAGCTCATGCTATTTTCTTATATAAAGGAAGAGAGAGGCGCTATTTCAGCCCCTCTACATCAGATCCACATCATTTTCACCCAAGTACATGTCTAAATATCACTAAAAAGGCAAGTGACCGTCAACAGCAGATTTATTACTTGTTTAAAGATTGGATGAAAAAAGAAATAGAGCCCTCTCTTCCGTTATGGATGCAAGAAGGCCTAACCAGTTTAGTTGTGTGTGGTTAAGATTTACAAGATATTTTGAGATGGCTTATACATTACCTAATTGGAAAGTTCGGTTGGCTGGCATTGTGCTCCCATCTCCAACGCCGTAGTGATACGTGTCATTGTTTCAAACCTTGAAAGTGAGCTAAAATTGTACTACACTAAAGAATTGTGTGCACAACTTATCTTTTAGAATACAATGCAGAATGTAGTCCAGAATGCATTCCAGAATGAAGCCCAGAATTGTTAGATCTTATAGAGAATATATCAATTCAAACAAATTGCTTAGCCTTGATCTCAATTTTAATCACTAGAAATTATTGCTTCAATAGTCACCCAATACATATAAACCATTAGAAAATTAACCTATCAATTTCGATCAAACACAAAACCATTAGGTAACTTCTTATTTGCTTCTCTATTGCAGGATCGATCGAATAATCAATCCTCACAGGTTTACAGACCTTATAATGTATAAGTCCGTCGGTTATGGTGCCGACCTGGCTGGATCCGGCGGTTAAGCCATAACCGAGTATTTGAATCAGGACTTGGCTCCAAATTATTTGGCCAGCACATTCGACCCTAATGTAGAAATATTTAGGGTCTTAATACTTTAACTTAACCCTTCAAAATAACCATTGAACCATTGAGGTAATGTTTCGAATAATATCACAATGATCTTATCACAATGATCTGACTTATTCAACATCCCTCTTTAGATCATTGTTCTGCTGTAAACTGATACGATTCAACCAATTTAAATCACCATCTATGCTTATATTTGGAACATGGTCTCCTTGTATAAATGAGTTTCTTTTGGTTCATTTGCTCTGAACCTTTAATATATATTCCCTCTTCAATCATATTCACTGTTCATGTTCTCTATTCATATGCATGTGAAATATCAGGCAAGCATGTGCTTCAGCTTCATAATAACCAACTTTCCTTTAGCAAATATCTGTCCTGATCTGACTGGTCCAGAATTCTTTTCTAGTATTACAGTAGAACTGTAACAGGTGTTTATTGCTTGTTTGTCATCATTATAAAGCCAGTACCTCAACATCTTCTACTGGACTGTAACACCAAGTATTTGTTTGAATTTATCAAACTTGACTTGTGTCAATGCCTTTGTAAAAATGTCAGCTGCCTGTTCTTGTGTGCTAACATATTCAACTGCAATATTCTTTTGAGCCACCATTTCTCTTATAAAATGCATGCTAAGTTCAATGTGCTTAGTTCTTTGGTGAAGAACTGGATTTTTAGTAATAGCAATACAGCTTTGACTGTCACACGATAATATAGTTGGATCTCTTTGCATAATTCCAAGTTCATTTAATATCCTTCTGGCCCATATAATCTCTTTGACTGCAAGTGTGGTGGCAGCATATTCTGCCTCAGCTGTAGACATGACAATACTTGATTGTTTCTTGGATTTCCATGCAACTGACCCTCCTCCATGTAAGAGTGAAAATCCAGATGTTGATTTTCTACAGTCTAGATTAGATGCCCAGTCTGCATCACAATATACTATGAGTGTCAAGTTATCATTAGAGTAGCAAATACCCTGTTCTTGAGTTCCTTTAAGGAACCTTAGCACTCTCTTTGCTGCCATCCAATGCATCCTCCCTGGATTGTTTGAGTATCTACTTAGCAGGCTTACAGAAAATGCAATGTCAGGCCGTGTGCAGTTAGATACATAGAGCAAACATCCAGTCAATTCTCTGAAAGGGGTGCCTTCCATATCCTCAGATTCTTTCATTGTTTTAGGACACATATCCTCTGAGATCTTATGTCCTGGAACTAATGGTGTATCCATTGACTTGCAAGATTCCATGCCAAACCTTTTCAACATGCCTTGTATATTTGAAGTTTGAGTAAGAGACAACTTCATATTAGCTCGATCTCTGTGTACTTCAATTCCTAAGAATTTTTGCAGTTCTCCTAAGTCTGTCATTTTAAATTTGTCTTTAAGCACTGTTTTGCATTTATTCAAGCAAGTCATAGAATTAGCAATCATAATGCAGTCATCTACATACAATGCAATAATACAAAATTCATCTCCAGATTTCTAGCATTGGCAAAGGCAAGTAGCATGCATATGCTGGATAACTTGACTATTGGTGAGAATGTCTCGTCATAACCCAACCCTTTCTTTTGTGAAAAGCCCTTGACTACCAGCCTGGCTTTATACTTTTGCCCTTTGCCATCTGAATCAGACTTGAGTTTATAAATCCACTTATTTTCTACAATGTTCTTGCCTTGAGGTTTCTTAACTATTTCATAAATGCATGCTCTTTCAAAGGCATTCATCTCTTCTTTCATGGCTTTCTGCCATTCTTTTGAGTCTACTGCATTTATTGCTTCCTCATAGCTAGCAGGCACATCAGGTTCTAGTATTGCCATGATATTGTCTAATTCAATTTCATTTCTGAGTCTTTTGCTTTTTCCCTCTTCTCCTCTTCCAAATAATTCAGGTTCAATGTTTAGATCAGCCTTGAGTCTTTCTGCTTCAGTTTTTCTTCTTCTCTTCTCCATAGGTCTGTTCTCATGTTCTATAACCTCTTCATGGCTATCTAATTTATTATCAAAATCTGTACCTTCCACATGTTCATCTGATTTTTCTGCTGATTGTTTGTGACTGTCTTCTTCATCAGAACTGTCATAACCCAAACCAAACAATTTCTTCTCATCATCACTATTATCTGATTTGATAATTACTTTCTCTAAAGCTTTCTCTCTGTTCCTGTAAAGTGTTCCCTCATCAAAGGTTACATCCCTGCTTAAAATTAGTTTCCTTTTAATGGGTTCATATAACAAATACCCTTTTGCTTGCTCGTCATAACCAACTAAATAGCCCAAGCATGCTCTGTCATCTAATTTTCTTCTGGTTTCTTCTGGCACATGAGCATATCCAGCACATCCATAAACTTTGAATGATTCAAATGAGGGATAAGTACCATACCACAAGTGATCAGGTAATTCTCCATTGAGACTTCTTGATGGCAGCTTATTTTGGATTTTTACTGCTGTCTTAACAGCCTCCTCCCATAAGTAATTGGGCAGCCCAGCATGTTTTAACATGGCTCTTACTGCATTTAAGATGGATCGATTCTTCCTTTCAGCAACTCCATTTTGCTGAGGGGTATGTGAACAGGTAAGTTGTCTTCTTATTCCATTGTGTAAACAATATCTGTTGAATATGCAAGAAACAAACTCACCACCCCTGTTAGTTCTTAAACACTTGATCTTTTTACCTGTTTGTCTTAGCTTGGTAGATTTTGAATGCTTCAAAGGCTTGGTCTATAGATCTTAGGGTGTATACTTTTGTCTTCCTTTTATAATCATATATAAAGGTTATAAAATACCTTTTTCCATGAATACCTCTCACATTTAGTGGACCACACAGATCACTATGTACGATTCCCAAAATTTCTTTTGCCCTTTTAGCATGTTTTGGAAAAGGCAGTCTGCTATGCTTTCCTAACAAGCAGCCATTACACTTGAAATGATAATCGTTAGTTTCTGCTCCAATAATTAAGCCCTTCTTGATCATATAGTTAATATTGTTTGCATGAGTATGCCCAAGCCTTTCATGCCACATTTTAACATTTGGTACTGTCACTGCATTTATTGCTTCAGAGATATCATTATGGAATCCAAAGAGTCTGCCAACACATTTACCCAAAAACTTTATTTCATTATTCATCAAAATACGACAATTGAGTTTATCAAAATGAACTTCATATCCAAGATCTACTAACTGAGTCACAGAAATAAGATTCTTGACAATATTTGGAACACAAAAGACATTGTCAAGTACAACTCGATTTCCTTCCAAATTATATAATTCCAGAAATCCAGCTTCTTCAACTTTTTCTAGCTTCCCATCACCCATTTGAACAAAGCTGGAGTTCCTCCTAGTTTTCTCCTTAAGTCTAGAATTAGACTTTATTACGCTTCTCTCAGCTCCACTATCTATGATAAATAAACCATCATCATCTTTAGTTCATTTTTCTAAAATTGAAAAAGCTTGACAGACTTTTACCTCAGCATTTTCGTCCACCTCTTCTTCTAGTTCTTCTTCTATTCTTTATTTTTGTAAGTTCCTCTGCCCCAATAACTGCCTCCCCGTGTATTATAACCTTTTCCTCTGGCTGAACCAGTACCCCTACCTTTACTCTTTCCCTGATCCTTAGGAGAGGAGCAATTGATAGCAATATGCCCAAAACCTTCACAGTTATAGCACCTATTTTCTTTGGTTCTTTTGGGGCAATTTACTTTTATATGACCATATTGATTGCATACAAAAACATGATGAATATTGTTATGTGTAAAATAGGTGGCCTTTTTCCAGACGTTACTCTCTAAGTGTTTCCTTGCCGGGATGAGGGTCACTTCACACTGGCCATTATGTTAAATTAAATTTTTAATCTAACGAATGCTCCTTTATGTCAAGGGAATCTAAGTACAATATTTCACTTCACACCTTTCATTAAAGTAAAAAATCAGCATAACGGAAATCATTATAATGTGCTTCTGAATTCTAAATATCTCTCTAAAAATGGCAGAGCTATTATAGCCAATTTTATGATCTCTTCCTCGCAGGTCTACCAATCTTCCATTATTTTAGCTCCCAAAAAAGTCACTAACAAGCTTCAAAGTATTATTGGCAGGTTTATCTCTTGTGGCCAAAACAGGAGATGCTGGCACCCGGTTTCCATGGAAGAGTGCTGCAAACCAAAAGCAGAAGGTGGACTTGGAACAATAAACATCAGGAAGCAAGGACTAGCTTTGGCAGCAAAATATTTCCATAAAGCTTCCTATGATAGAATTAAACATCCCATATCTATTCTGATCAGGCATTATATTAGTAAATGCCACCCTTATGGTTGGAGAAACCTGAAAATGGATCTGCCCCACTCTATCTTTTTCCCATTCTCTGTTCCTGCCACTATTCCAAGTCTTATTAAAAAGTGGATTAAGGCTTGGCTTGAAATTAGACAGATGTACACCTGGGAAAAGGGTTTATCTATGGAGCAATCCATTTTCTGGAATCCCGCTCTCATTCTGGATAATCCCGATATTTGCCTAGCCTATCATTTCCCGGAACAAGCGAAGCTTTGGAAGCAAAAAGGGATTACTATGATCAGAGACCTCTATGATAATAACGGGATCATTCTATTCCATAACTCAGTCCTTGCAGGGGAAGGTCAACAAACACAAATGCTTTATGAAGCTATTATCAATATTGTGATGTATGGCAGTTGGTCCCACTCCCCCGACTCCTGGAAGCATAATGGTGTAACTGGTTATAGAGTCAATTCTGCTTACAAATTTCTAATGAGGCATCAGACTGTCACCATTCACCTAAAATGGGGAGTTTCTTCGGATACAGCTAGACAGAATCTCAAATTTATGTGGAGCAGCCCAATTAATCCGAAGATCAAGGCCTTTATGTGGCAGCTCTGGCATAAGGGACTGGCAACTAACTGTAAGAGGTTTAAGCTTTCAATGACTAACTCTGATATTTGTGACAGATGTCTAGCCTACAAGGAAGATGAAAACCATCTATTCAGATCTTGCCTTTGGTCTGAATGGGTTTTGGAACTGGCCTCTGAAATCCTTGGCCAAAACTTGGTTACCCTGAACCAGAAGGATTTCTTCATGTCTAACAACCCAACGGACTGGAGAATTTATATCCTTCTGTGGAGAATCTGGAAAGGGAGAAATTCCTTTATTTTTATTATGAAATCATATCCCCGGAAGGAATTATAAAACAGGTTTTGTATGATATCAATTGGATCTTATGTGTTAATGCATGAGTTGATTATTGTTGCAGAATACTCTGTTCCTGATGACCAGGAGGCTCAAATGGAAAAGGAACAAAGCCGAGCACGATAAGGAGTGGATCAAATTCTTTGGCCCAGTCGATACCTCTGCACATGTAGAAGCCATTTGCTTCTGTGGATGCTGCTGTGATCAGAACTTCAACATTCGAAGAGAGCTGATTTGTGAAGCCAAAGATGCTAAAGGGAGGCTCAACATGACTAAGGCAGATACTTGTAGGTGCATTTACTGTACCTTTCACATGATTATGAAAGGGAAAGCAAGGAAGAGGACGAACATGCATCTCAAAGGACTCCACTAGCTTTTATCTGATACTGTTTCAAGGAAAACTCTGTTTTTTTCAGCTACTTATATCTCTACACAGTCTCTAATTTTCTCCAGGGTTACACTTCCCTTGAAAAAAGTTTTTGTATATTTAACTTATACTTAATATAAATAGATGCCTTCAATAAAAAAAAAAAAAAACATTATAATGTGCTTCACACTGCATGATTCTGTTAGGTAAATTACATCTAACATAATAGAAACCGTTATAAAGCGCTTCACACTGCATGATTTTGTTAGGTTAAATTACACCTAACATAACAGAAACCATTAAAAAGCACTACAAATGGGTTATCTTAGACACCCTCCAAAAGAATGGTATGTATCATCACGTCGTCATGCATTCTGACGTCTTATTGTAACATCGTGCGTGTTCTAGATTATTTGAATCACCTATTGTATAAAACACACATTTTCGGCATCATGAAAATCGTGTAAACCATGGTCATTGGAATGATCATGAGATTGTAGATTTCTATTCTCCATATGGTTACGTCGGACTCATTAACATTTGAAGATGAAGCTGCATAAGGATCAAATCAAGTTGTCAAATTATAACACATTGACATCATCAACTTTGAAGCATGTAGAATGTTACATACATATCCTATCCATTGTAACCAAAAGCCTGTGGTTCAAAACATGTTATAATTCTTGTTACTTTGTACCTGAATCTGCAGACATTTTAAGATAATGTTACAACAGAATAATTGAAAAAGGACGGCATATGCAGAATTGAAATAAGTGTTGCATTGAATTTAGCAGCCTAGTGTTTTAACCAACAGTCAAACCCACCAGGCTATAACCAATCAATGGGGCAATGTTTCCTACACCTGGCACATAGATTTGAAACTATTGTCATCTTCTTATACATCTTGAGAAACACAAGCTTAATAAATACTGTAGCTTTGAGAGGCTTACAACAATGAAACAAAAAGCTTCAATCTCAACTGTCCTGTAGAGCCGAGAAGCCAAGCATAATCTTCTGATTTATCTGTGCTCATAAAAAATCACAACCTATTTCAAGCTATGCTAGCTCGATTCATGATTGAGAAAACTTCTTTACTATTTACTTGAAGTTTAACCTGCATGATCATCATCAATATTCAGAAAAAGAGGTGTTTCCATCTGTGACGTCCCCTACTCGCATACGGTGCTCTCACCGTACACAAACAGGAGTTCTTCCCCCACACCAGCTCCATGCTGATACAGGGCCCTCCACATATCACTGCACCCGTAACGAGTCCCAGTGGGAAGAGTGAAGGTGTCATTCTACCCTGTCTCCCTCAGGGCCTACCTAGCTGCGGAAGCGTAAACATACATGTCGCAAGACTCAACATAATCCTCCATCCACCCGTAAGGGTGGTATATCAACATCTGCAGAGACAAAGTGGTCATTATCACATAGGGGAATCCTACCCAAGGCTCGACTCAAGGGGTGACCGGACGGCTTGGGTCTCCGTGAGTTCATTGCGCATGTAATTCATGGCAATGGATTTGGCCGGGTATAAGAACATGGCAAGGTTGTCCTTCCATCCGCCCCTCCCGTGCACACTTTGCGCAGAGTAGGCTGAAAAGTGTTGGGACCTGGATCAGAGCCACGGGATGCATAGCCGAAGGGGCTATTCCCGGTCTCATCCTCCCGCCCGATGGGGCGGTAGGGATCACTCCCTCCGAGATCTACATGCCGACTCCAAGGTGACTAGAGGGCCCCGCCCGTATTCGACCGAACCCAACCGGAAAGTGTACACCACTTCACGGGTGTCGAGCCCATGCCTTACCCAAGCACTTTCGGTGGTAAGCCATTAGACCTAGTCACAATGATCCCCGTGAGGGCTTTACACACCCGGGGGATCGCTTGAGTCGAACATGAACCTCCTTCTTTGCCGGTTTGGCCCCCTTCACCCACAAACCGTGTGTGGCTCTTGTACACAAAGCCTAATCTACAAAGGTGTGCTAGAGAGGCTACTCTAGGAGCATCAACTACAAGCTTTAGGGCCTCTACCCCCTTCCCAATACAAGGAGTTCACGTAAATACATCATCCAAATACATCCGCATGAGAACTAAAGAACTAGATCTAATCATAGAGTTAGGTTCTTTTAGTTAGTGTCCGAGATCTAAGATCTAGATAGCTACTATGGGCAATTTAATAGTCTAAACCTATTGATTCTATGACTAGAAGACGGTTTAAGCTATTAAATTGACCAAATACCTGATCCTTGAGTGGCTCCTCCCCGACTGAAGTTCAACCATCCCGGCTGAGCCGATCAATTGAGGGGAACCGATGGCGCAATTCGCAGGGTCACGCTCGGAGGCGGTTTTGGCTCTGGGGCAGCCAAAACCGAGCTCTAAAACCCTAAGGACGAAAAAACTAGCAAGCTAGGGTTTTCCTACCCCAAATAGACATGGGGTTTAGGCTAGGGTTTCCAATTACCCAATTTGGCATGTGGGATAATTGGAAAGGCCCCACTTGCCTTTAATGGCTAGGTGGCAAAATATGCCAACATGGAAAGGTGTGCCCTCATTAATGTGCACATGTGCACATTAATAATATATGAACACTCCTAGCAAGTTGCCCCTAGGGCTACTTACCGGCTATCCGCTGGCGTACACGCCGGGTCGGAGTGGCGGTACGCTGATAGGCAAATGCGATATACGCCCCGGGACCGTATAATCGCGGTTTGAACGCCACATTCTCCCCACCTTGAAATGATGTTTGTCCGGCAAAGATCGCGGGTCTCCCCACCTTGGGATCTTCCTAATCGCACCGCAATCAACGGATGCATACAATATAATAGTTATACATTTACCAGGATTACCCTAAGGTAATATTTTTAAAACATTATCACGTCATCATACTATGGAATACTTAACAATTCACAACATCATTAAACAAGGTATTCACTATCTTAAGTTAGACAAGATTTCAACATTTCATATCTATAATTATTGTCCGAGGTACTCTTCATTCCTTGCAACACATTCCAACAAAACTTGTGTTGCAAGTCTTCTAGCTCGACCCCTTGCTCTTCTGAGTGCTCTACCGCCTCTGCAGGCACACTACGCTAGTACCGCTTTTTAATTATTTAATAAATTTTGGTTATATGGTGACCACCCCCACCTATCTACATGAATGCATGGCTAATCTCCTGGCGTAGGGAAGAGGATGAATCTTCCATAATGGTCGTGGAGACAAATGCCCATATGCCTATATGCCGCTCATGCCTACACCTCTAGTTGCCCAAATATGGAGGATATCCTTCTCGTGGGGGCGGAAGGATGGATTCCTCCTATCAAAGCATATATGGGGCTAAAGGTGCTTTCCCCTATCAATGCATTCCTTAATGACCTCCTTTCTTTCGAGGTCGCCTACTTCGTGGAACGTAGTAGACTTTCTAATCTACCTTCCACTCGCCCAATCGAAACGCGGTCATGCCTACATTGACATTACACCACGCCCTAGAGATCACCGTAGTGGTCTCATCATCGGTAACAACGCATGCACCCATACCAAGCATAGGTTGCATGCGTAGATTAATCTATACAAGGATTAACCTACACAAATCGACATGCCCGAGCCGATTTCTTCGGAGATGACCTTGCCGTCCCCATTGCTCCATAAACCGTGGGTACCGCTTTACTAAATCCTTCTTAAATACCCACGCCAAGTCTTCCACCGCAAGTGCTTCCACTTGACCAAGTATTGGAGGAACTCCGACCTCCTTGTCTTCTTGAAAGCTTTATCAAGAATCATTTCGAACTATTTCCAAATGCTCCTCCGCCATTTCCAACAACGTTGAGTGTCCAAGACTTCGCCTGATTTGGAGTCCGCTTCTTCAACAAACTCACGGGAAGACCTTATGAATCTTTAGGTGTGCCGGCAAATCCAACTTGTAGGATTGATTACCTACTCTCTTGATTATTCTCAAGGGTCCAGCCCACCTTTGAGCAAGCTTCTTGCAATTGCCAATCCCCGAAGCCACCGCTTCACCTTTATCTTGAGCCATACATCATCTCCAACTTTGAACTCTCCTCGACTGTTCGATGCTTGTCGGCGATGCTCTTTTTGGACGACTTCTTGTCGCTAGCGATAACCTCGAACTTCTTCCACGAAGCCGCTGATATCGGCCAACATCCGCCGCGAAACTTCTACTTTTGACACCTGGGTTGTGCCAAGTGTCCGGAGTTAGGCAATCGATAGCCATAATTGATCATAAATGGCTTACATTTGGGACGATTCCCCGCTTGGTGCTATTGTATGCAAACCCACCAAGTGAATAAATTCTTCCCACATACTTTGCTTATTCCGCATATAGTTTCGTAGCATGTCTTCTAAGATCCTGTTGGTCCGCCTCCGTCCCCGCCATCCGTCGAGGATGATACGCCGTGCTCATGGATAGCTTGGTCTGAATCGTCGCAAAGAGGTCTTGCCAAAAGGCACTCATGAACTTCGATCCCTCGCCGGAGATAATCTCCCTTGGCATGCCATGAAGCCCTCAAGATCTCTTTGGTGAAGAGCTTTGTCAGATCCATAGTCAGATCTGTGGTCCCGCAAGGCACAAAATGTGCCATCTTCGATAACTTGTCGACCACTACCATCAAGGCATCCTTGCCTCTCGCCGTTCTTGGGAGTCCCGTGATGAAGTCCATGCTGATTACCTCCCACTTAGCGTTTGGCACCGCTAATGGTTCTAATGCCCCGAATTAAGCTGCCTCCGCCTTCGTCTGGGGGCATAGCCGACATTCCTTGATGTAGCGAGCTATTTGCTTCTTCATTCCCTGCCAATAATAGTCTGCTGCAAGACTTTGAAATATGTTTTCATGAATCCCGCATGATGGCCAGCTATTGGGCTGTTGTGCGTGTCGTGGAGGATCAACTTCCTTACACCTGATGATTCGCACGCACAACTTGTTCTTATGGTATAACAGTTGCCTTCCTTCTTATAATGCTTGAAGGCCTCCCCGCTTTATCCGTTCTAGCCTCCTTAGAGAGGCTTGCCCATACTTCCCCCGAAATCCACATCCGCTGGCAAGGACTCTTCAATCTTCTTACCAAAGTCATTTGAGAGCGCCGAAATTGCATTGCAATGCACTCTAGTTGTCGTGGGTGCCTTTGAAAGCGCATCTCGCTACCACATTGAGCTTCCCTACCTGTAGACTATATCAAAGTCATATTCTTCGAGGAACTCCATCCATCTCCGCTGCCTCGATTAAGGTGTGGTTAGCGTGAATACATATTGGAGGCCTCATGGTCTCCAGATCCAATTGGAACTTCCTTCCCAAGAGATAGTGCCTCCATATTCTTAATGCCCCGACAACCGCAAGCAATTCCCGATCGTAGCGTTGGGTAGCGCCTCTCCGCTGCTTCATCTTTCTCGAATCATACGCTACCACACGCTTTCTTGCATAAGCACCGCACTGTAGCTATCTTACTCGTGATCCGCTGCTACAAGCTTATCTTTCTCCGGGTCCGCAAGGTCAAGATTAGGCCGCCGCCGAGCTTCTTTCAACAATTCAAACCCCTTTTGGGCTTTCTTGTGCCAATGCTCTACCCAATCTTTCACCTTCTCTCCCTCGCCGTCCGGGTTAACTGGCTGCTATCTTAGCAAAGTTCTTCCACGAACTTCCCAGTAGTACCGCTAGACCGAGAAAACTTCCGACCTCGTGGCACATTCTTTTCGGCGCCGCCACCGAATCACCGCTTCAATCTTGGCGGGTCCGTCGAGATGCCTTCTCACGAGATCACATGACCAAGGTATTCCACCTTCTCCGCGGCGGCACTTCGACAACTTGGCGCATAACCGGTGCCTCTTCAACTTCTCTAGCACCTTCTCAAGTGTTGCACGTGCTCTTCAAGGGATCGCTATACACCAAAATGTCATCAAAGAAAACAATCACAAAGGTGTCCGTGAACTCCCTCGAAGATATCGCTCATGAGCCTCATGAACGCTATGGGGGCATTTGATAAGCCGAAAAGGCATCACCGGAACTCATAATGCCCATACAAGGTCCCCGGCGGTCTTGTGGATATCCTCCTCCTTTATCCGTAGACTGATGATAACCTGACCTTAAGTCAATTTTGGAGAAGATCTTTGCTCCTTGAAGCTGATCCATCAAGTCGCCCCATCTTGAAGCGATACTTGTTCTTAATAGTGTGCTTATTCAACTGCCTATAGTCTATGCACATCCTCAAAGATCCATCCTTCTTCTTGACAAAAAGAATGGGCGCCAAACGGCGTAGACACTAGGTCTAATGAAACCTAGGTCGAGCAGCCCCGCAGAATCGCTTTTTCAGTCCACAACTCCCTCTGGCTTGTCATTCTATATGGAGCCTTGCTTGTTGGCTTTGTTCCCGCTCGAAAAGCTATCTCGCACTCGACTCCCCTATAAGGAGGGAGCCGCTTAATCTCATCCGAAAGAGATCGTGGAACTCCGTGATCAACTTAGCTATTTGCCTCGGCAACTTGTCGAGCATCTTGTCTTTTTGCTTCCTTCCAATTCCGCTCACTAATCTCAAGCTTGAAGATGTATGCTACTTGCTCACTCTTGATGCACTTGAACAAACCGCTTAGAAGACATACACCGCATGATGGGAACAACTTCTTTACCCGTTATCTCAATGATCTTGCCGCCGGGTGTTGGGAAGGTCACCTTCCGCTTCCACAATCAATAATGGCCCCTCGCTGGTCCAAGGTACTCCATACCTATTATCAAGTCAGATTTGCCGATGCCCATTACCTCTGCCCCCATCCGATCTTAATCCCCGCAAGTCGATGTCAAAGTTGATTCTTTTTACCCGCCGTCGCTTTGTATCGCTCCACTTGCTAAGACAACGGGCCTTGGCTTTGACTTTAATGGTTTCAACTTCAACATTTGAACCATTCTCGAGATGCAAAGTTATGGCTACTTCCCCGATCTATCGTGACTATGAATGACTTGGCCTTGGCCTTTCCCACCGTGGAAATTACTTTATAATCGCTCTCGCTTGCTCTCAGATCTATTGCGCAAAGATATGACACTCACCCCTCAATGTAGTCGCCCCCCTCCTCGCCGCCGCCGCCGACCAAAGTGTCCCAATCTCCCAACTCGCTAGCGCCGCACTCATGACATATGGGCGCTTGTCAGTCCTATGGCCCTGGCTGGAAACACCGGAAGCAAAGCCGCTTTCTATGCACTCCCTCGCCTCTTTTCCTTGGGCATGGCCTCGCGAAAGGATCGCGACCGCTTTGAGTAGTTTGCCCCTTCCTCGCTTGTCTTTGAAAGATACCGGCTTCTTCTCCCCGCCGCTTCCCTTGATTGCCACTATATGGGGCTCTAGCTGGTCCCCGGCCGGCCGTCCCCTGGGCCAAAATCCTGGCCGCTTTGCCTTTATCTTTGGTAATACTTCTTTGCCTCCTTCCGCTATTCTCGAGGTCCTCGCTCCTTGCAAACTTATTGCCTTGGACTCGCTTCGAGCATCGTTTCTCGGTTTATTGCCCTTACAAGCTTATGGATCTCCTCATTTAGACCTTCAATGTAGCTTTCCACCGCTGCTTCTCACCTAACTTTGGCACATACAAATTTTAGCCTCATAAATTCCTCCGTGTATTTCTCAGACTGATTTGTTGCCTTGCCGCAACCTCGTAGAACCGGCTTTGATCATACTCGGACTTGTGCTCTCTTTGGGACGTAATGGCGCTTTGAAGGCTTTAGCAAACTTCTTGAACCTGCAAGCATCCCTCGCTAAGCCATGAGCCTTGGCATAGCCCTTCCACCAAATGCGCTTTGCTCGCCAGTTCGGCCGTTGCTACCCCGCTTTTATCCTTATCCTTCATACCATAGGCATTGCCGTGATTCGGCCATCTCGCTGCCAAGCCTCTGCCTCCATGCTCGACCTTGTTTTCGCCGAATTGCTCGAAGCTTCCTGGCCTTCCAAACATTTCCCAATGCGTAGTCTACTTTCTTTCCTCGTAGTCGAGGTTCTTGTGTCCCTTTGTCGCCCGGTCCGGGGGTTCCTCCGCCTTTTCGCCCCGCTTTGGTTCTCGCCCTTCTTCTTCCTCGGGAATCGAATCCGACTGAAGCTTGAGTCGGAGGAGTCCGAGCTGGGGACCTTCCTCTTTGCTCCTCTTCTTGTCTCTACCGTTTCTCCGAGCTGATGCTTGCGGCGCTTGAGCTGCTACCCACCGAACCTCGCTCCCGCTTGTGCGGCTAGTAAAGCCTTTATCCTGCTCGAGGTCCGGCCCTCATTTGCGATATTTCTTCTTCCGGGTCATTTGTCCAAATTCTTCAAGCAGTTCCTTGCGGGGCGGGCCTGGGCGGGCTCGCTCCTCCTCCGAAGTTCCCTCAAGCAGCTTGTCGCTCTCCCCGGCCAGCCTCTAGCTGCATACACAAGTGGTTCATATCTACATGGTTAGTTTTCCTTGCTTTCTTGCATTACTTATGTTTGTTGGCATGGTTGAGGGGACACAAAATATATCAACAAAACATTTATAGTGCAAGAGAATATTATATTTATATTTTATATTACACTAATACAAGAAATTGCAACTACCGCTAATCATTCCTCGTTGATGCCGGTAAGATGGATTATCCTCCGTGAACTTTTTCACTTGGGCCGCTCCTGACCGAATGGCCCAAGTTCCTAAGACATTGGCCGGAGATCCACCTTGTAATGCTCTTTGCCAAATCTTCTATTCTCATGGGTGGGAGGTATAAGCCGCCGCCATGCAGCCTTGCCTCGCCGTCAGTAAGGTATGGCGGTCGAAGACGCCGAAGTGCTACCGCTCTCTTCACCGTGATTGCATACTCGGTGTTAAGGGGTAACCGCGCAAGATGCCGCCGAATCCTGAGTGCAATCAGCAACGATACTCCTTCCTCGCCTGCGAAACTTGCGGATAACCGCTATTCTTCCATCCATCGCCAGCGGCGTGTAATACCGTAGTGACTGGCTTGCGAGACGGGTCCTCGCCACTCTGCATCCAGCTCGGTTCCGCCTCCCGGAATCATCAACCTCCACCGCGGGTGAGCTCCCCAGTAGTCTTTGACTATTGCTGGAAGCCCTCCCCGAGGTCGACTACCGTCCTCTCCCGGGAGGTGCCGCAGGACGAGCTTGCCGTTAGGATGTTTGAGGTCGCATAGCGGATCCCCATTTGTTCCCTCAAGAGCAAGGAACTCTTCCTCCGCCGGTAGCTTGTTCTCGGCCTTGTCTCCGCCTCCATAATCACCTGATGTTGCCGTAGGCTTGGATGTCGGAGGTAAACTCTCCCCGCGTAAAAGTGTCGGGCTTCCCTTACTTGAGGGGGGAAGTCGACTTCCTCGACGATGAAGTCGCCCAAGTCCGCTTCTTCTGAGTTGGTGCAAAGAACTCTTCAGTCGGTACTCCCTTTCCCCTCGCACTCCGAGGTTTTGAATGTCGCTAGGAGCAGAAACTCCTCACCTTCGACGATAATGGGAGCTAGGCTTGTGATGCCTAACCCGAGGGGTGGCGCCGACTCGAGTCTCCCGGGCTTCTTTCGGGAAGTCTTGCCCTCTCCCTTTCCGCTTGTCGCTCTTCCGCGGGTCGAGCTCGACATAGTCCTCCTCTTCCTCCGATTCGCTCATCCGAAGTCTTTCCTTCCCTTCCCTTCGCCCTGCTCATACCGTGGTGAGGAGCCGCTGTTCTTTGCTATGGCTAATGGGTCCACGCCCATGGGGAATGGAGGTTTCCCCACGGTGTTCTCGCACGGCGGGTGAGAAAGATTGTCGTGGCAAAGTTGAAAGAGAAGTACTTGGTCCCGCTGGACGCTTAGGACCATTGGCTCAAAAGTGCGGTGTGCTTTGTTTGTGAGGTATTTGGCATGTTCGGACATCGCCTAATGCCGCCGCAGGGACCTGCCTAGGAACAAAATATCCTACACAAGGGGAGTTGCACTAGCTGGTTCTACCCTAGCTTGGAACTCGGGCCAAGACTCTACTATAAGCCGGGTCGCGCAAGGTTGCTTGACGCCTACCTCCTTCCCCAAGATCCGAAGATTTGGTCGACGCCGGCCTTAGCAGCAAATGAGCGCCGGGCGCCGCACCATCTCCGGAAATCGGTTGCCATTGATTAATTGCGTAAGAGGGTAACAAACGGTTGCAAGAGCCAGAAGTTGGGAAATCGGGCTAGAAGGGCAGGAGCAGATTTGTAGGGTGCTATCCGAGAAATGAGGGGTCTATTTATAGAAAAAGGGGAAACCCTAATTTTTGGATGACTTGAAAATTTCCTAGGATTGGGTAATTCTAACTTATCTCGAGGTCAAAATAGGGTTTGAGGACTATATGAGATGCTTGAACAAGGCTAGGTTACCTAAAAGATGTTATGCAGGGTTGAAGGTGACTTTGACAAGTCCCGTGAAGAAATGGTAAGAGGTTCACGTACCATGCCGCTTCAAAACTAACTTTTTGTTTTTTGCACTGTGGCGAAATGCGGAGACATCGGGCCTCATTTCGATCAAAGGTGTCCAATTTGGGTAAACTAATGGTGTAAGGGTGATGGGCTCATCAATTTAGGCGTAATCGACCCTTTATTTGGTCAATTTGGAGCTGTTTTGGTCAAGTTTGGGCGAGGTCTCACAGCTTGGCGCCTCGCTTCAATACTAACTTTTAGTTTTATGACCAGCGCAAATGTGAGACATCATGTCTCTCGGCTTGCAAATGTCCTATTTCAATCAAATAAAAGCTAAAACTTATTAATTTGCTCTAATTAACCAAGTTTATGTCATCAAGGTACACAAAAATTGCTCTATATTACAAAATTTTTTTAATTATTTACAACAAAAGTTTCTATATGCTTCTCCCTTAATGCGGGTCGCAAGACTCATGTCTTGTCGCATTAAGGTTACCCGCTTATGGATAGTGCAGGCTGTTGAATCTTCAAAATGTTGCACTATCTTTGCCTCAGCCGCCTTTGCATTGCCAGCCAGCCACCGTCCGCGACTCTAAAGTCCGCTTCAGAGGCTCGCATCACTTCACGCACCAACCGGTTTAAGGGGCACGGGAATTAGGAGACCGAAGTCGCTACTGAAGTGTTTAATCTCCCTTTAACGCCTTCTCTCCACCTCCTTCCTATCAGCTTTCTTCCCGGTGGCGGCTTGGGAACCTTTTGGGCTTCGGTGGTGGCGGCCTTAAGGTTTGCCGCTTCGCTGGTCGCCTCCCTCGATGAACCTAACCCTGTTTTCTTCATAATATTTGTTGTAGGCCTCCCATTTCTTCATGTAGGCCTCGTGCTTCTCATCTTCCTCTCAGATCTTCACCCCTTTCAAGCGACGTAGGCTTCCCGGGCAGGTCGTGGTTGCTTCTTTCTATCCCATGCCGGTACTCGGGGGCTTCGCGACTTGGTCTTGCCGGGTTGCTCATGTGCCTTGCCGCCGTGTACTTCCCCGCCGGGTCCTGGTGCTTGGAAGAGCTTCCACCGCAGCATTGGGTTGAAGTCCTCCCTCTAAGAGTCGCCGGAGGGTTTGGGGTTCGCTGTGTTGCCGCCCTTGATGATAATGTTGGGGTTCGCTCTTCCTTGGGTGTCCTTCGTTCTCCTTATGCCAGCCCACGAACTTCCCTTTAAACTTTTTCTTTTCACGCTTTTGTTCCTCTTCCTTCCTTTTCCTCTTTTTGTCTTCCTTCTCTTCTGCGGGCGCGTACTTTCTGATGAACCTTCTAAGGTTCAAGCTACCTCCGGCTCCGGACTGCCACTTGCTCATCCCGCCGAGGATCTCCGTGGGTGCGCCTCAATGGTCTCGCTTGTTCCACGCCGATCTCCCGCTCTATTTCTCCTCGTCTCCTCGCCCATGGAGTTTCGTGATGTGGCCTCGCCCCGCCTCGCTTTCGGGTTGAAGACATCAATCGACGGGACGTGTCTTGCTCCTCGTCCGAAGGCTTAACGACCCCCTCTCGCGAGCCTCTCCGCGAAGCATCTTCGAATGATCTCCGCCCGGTGGCCGGTGGTTTCGTGGTTTCGCTTCCTTCGGTGTCTGTTTGGTTCGGCCATGCTTTTACTTGATCGTCAATCGGATAAAAGCCCAAAGATCGCCCTAAGTTGGGAAGAGCTGGATTTCTAGGGCTTGGACGAAAAAAAAATGAGGGGGTTCTACATCTATTTATAGCTTGGGGAATTTTAGGTCAAAACTCAAGTTGCTCATTAACATGCTAAGGCACCAACTTAGCTAAAACTTATACTTATTTCAGACTTTTTCTATCTTGTTGTCTCATGCCATACTGCTCCAATACTAATGTTTAGTTTTATGACCAGGTGCCGAAATGTGAGATCTCATATATTTCTAGGGTTTTTAGGTAATTAAAACATGCTATTCTAACTAATTCCTACTTAGAATTAGCCTTACCACATTATTTTTCTCAAATTCATCATGTTTTGGTGTTCTTGACTCGATGTCTCACGCCTATTAAACAAAAACTAAAATTTAGTTCTCACAACCAGCGCCGAAATGTGAGAGACCACCTCACTTGGAAAATTTTTGGCTCATTCTTTTTAATCTTGTTAAATTCCAATTCATTTAATTGTTACTAGCTTAGCATAAACTACAAAGGTGAGAAAAAATTTTCCCACTTTTCGAGGCTTGAGGATCCTATCAAGTTAGTACTCATCGGGAACATGGTCGCGCTTTGCTCTTGGTCTCCAAGAACATTGCTCGATACCACTGTGACGCCCCTACTCGCATACCGGTGCTCTCACCGCACACAAACAGGAGTTCTTCCCCACACCAGCCATGCATGCCGACAGGCCCTCCACATATCACCGCACTGCACCGAGTCCCAAAGTGGGAAGAGTGAAGGTGTCATTCTACCCCCGCTCCCTCGGGGCCTACCTAATATGAAGCGCGTAAACATACATGTCGTTACTCAACATAATCCTCCATCCACCCGTAAGGGTGGTATATCAACATCCGCAGAGACAAAGTGGTCAACACATCACATAGGGAATCCTACCCAAGGCTCGGACTCAAGGGGTGACTGGCGGCTTGGGTCTCCGTGAGTTCATTGCATGGCAATTCATGGCAACGGAGCCTAATGTGGGCATAAGAACATGGCAAAGGGTTGTCCACTCCATCCGGCCTTCTTCCCCGGCACACTTTTGCGCAGGGTAGGTCAAAAGCGTTGGGACCTCGGATCAGAAGCTCCTCGCCGATGCATAGCCGGGCGGGGCTATTCCTCGGTCTCATCCTCCCAGCTCCGACATGGGGCAGGTAGGGATCACTCCCCCTCCGTGAGATCTACATGCCGACTCAGCAGACTAGAGGGCCAATCACCAGACCGACCGAACTCCATCGGAAAGTGTACACCACTTCACGGGTGTCGAGCCCATGCCTTACTCCCGCACTGGTGAGCCATTAGACCTAGTCACAATGATCCCCTGCAGGCTTTACACACCGTGGGGATCGCCTCAAGTCAACATGAACCTCCTTCTTGCCACCGCCCCTTCACCACAACCGTGTGGCTCTTGCACACAGCCTAATTCACAACTGTGCTAGAGAGGCTACTCTAGAGCATCAACTACAAGCTTTAGGGCCTCTACCCCTCTCCCAATACAAGGAGTTCACGTAAAACACATCATCCAAATACATTACGTAAGAACTAAAATAAACCAGATCTAATCATAGAGTTAGGGTTCTTTAGTTAGTGTCCTGTGCATCTAAGATCTAGATAGTTATTATGGGCAATTTTTAATAGTCTAAACCTTACCGATTTTATGACTAGAAGACGGTTTAAGCTATTAAATTGACCAAATACCATCCTTGAGTGCTCCTCCTCGACTGAAAAGTTCAACCATCCCTGAGCTGATCTAATCTCGTGTGGAATCGATGCTAATTGCCAGCAATGCCTGGAGTATGTGTTTTGCCCCGGGCACTCAAACCCAGCTCTAAAACCCTAAGGATCTAAAAACTAGCAAGCTAGGTTTCCTACCCAACAGACATGGGGTTCTGGCTAGGTTTCCACCACCATTTGGCATGTGGGATAATTGAAAGGCCCCACTTGCCTTTTAATGGCTAGGTGGCAAAATATTAACATGGAAAGTTGTACCATTATCATCGTGCACATGTGCACATTAATAATATATGAACACTCCTAGCAAGTTGCCCCTAGGCTACTTAATTCGCTATCCTACATGCACACGCCGGGTCGGAGTGGTGGTAATGCTGCGATTCGGCAAGATAAAGATACCGCCCCGGGACCGTGATAAACGTGCTGAACGCCACATTTGGTCCAGTCCTCTAGATTGTTCTTGAGTCTCGCCGTCCCTATCGCTGTTTCGTTGAAAATCTCGGGCTTGGATCTGCTATGCATGGGTATACATTCATGAATTTTAGTCCCCGCCATTTTGTTGTTGCTCTTTGTTTTTACTCCAATCTTCTCATATGTTCCTCGGAGTGAGGTTTACCGTTTTATTCGCATTGTCTCTTATTGCGTTTTGCGGTTTTGTTATTGATGGAGTCTCATGAGCTTTATTCGATCCTTTATCCATTTACCTGTCGCCACCTTTATTTAAATTTTTCCTCTTATCGATGATCCCTTTGATATGTTTGTTGTCTTGATTCTCCTTTATTCTTTGATTTGATCGGTTTTGCCTTTTGTTATCCAATATTATGTTTTTCGAGCAGTTGATCTCTTAAAATCCAGTGAGCCGACAGCCCTTTTTCCTTGCTGATATTCCCCAGATTTGAATTGAATGTAAGATATCTTCTCAAATTGCAGCGTTGTTGGATAATTTTGTGGTCCTGCTATTCTGCATTCTTATATGGTGGTTTCGTGCTGTACCAGCTTTTCTTCATCCATTCTTTTCTTAGCCTGATCCATCCTTGTTGGCTCAGGGCATCGCTTCACCGGGTGTTCTCACCAAGTCCGTACCACCTTATGAAACCTTTTTGTTCGTAGGTTCTGGTCCCTATCGCCTTGTTCTATAGGTTGCGTTGTTTCTCGCTTTTTGAAGGTTTGTTTGAACTAGGCATATGTAGCGATATGTTTAGGTTTTAGTCCTTGTTTGTTGTATGTTTTGTCATTATAGCGGTCACCGCGGGTTCACTGCTGGTACGCTGATCTTGAATTTTAGTTCCAGGTGCTCTTGTTAGCTCACAAGCAATACGTAACTGAACGAAGTACAACAA